>CM067349.1:57992288-58211003 GCA_034190875.2 Urechis unicinctus | reverse complement strand
TATGCAAATGATCAAAACCTTACTGTGGAATGACCCATCTGCAGCACAACGCAAAAGCATGGCCAAGTGTTCTTGAAAGATTATTGTTAAGTCTCATCTTTTTATCTATTTAGGTAATTGCAATTTATGGACAGTTTATTGCATTTAATGGTATCATCGTATGAATCAGTAAGCGGGTAGACTACAACGAATTTTAAAAAATCCGACTGAAAAAGTGAGGTTAACGACAATGCTGGGTGTGCTGAATTGGAATGCACCAATGTCTCGCCTGTAGCCAGTTTTATGTCACTACGCGTCAAGCACTAGCATACTGCAATACGTTAACAGGATCACTAAGCACACTAACAAATTATTCACGCCATGCACCAACACTACTCGAGGGTTCCATGGTCCGATATGACACATGTCTTGGTGCAATGGAAGTTGAATGGTCGCATATTGCAAAGGGTCATCATCATTTCCCATTATCTCTGACGGCTGGTCTTTAAAATCTACGCAAGCTACTCATGGTGAAATCAGACATTACATCATTACATTTGCCAAAAAAGAACTGCTCACGCCATTGCACTGAAGTCTTTACTCACAATCGTGCAGTATTCATAGAAATATGTAGCCCTTCGGTAAATGCCACGCACGCAAAAAAGCTTAGTGTCCACAGCTGCAACTCAGTTGCAGTAGTAGGGATCATTTAGGGTTCCGTGCACGTGGGTGTCACAATCCTTTTGTTAAAAATATTTCAGTTCCATAACCATTGGGGAGCCTCTTGATCTATTTATACAGGATTGCCATAAACGTGCCACAGGCTCATAGACAAGTATGGAGAGTAAATAGCAAAGTTTGAGAGGGAACAGACAGTTTGCTGATGCATGTTCTGTTCTTGACCTTCTATAGCTCATATATAAATTCATTTTGGTTGATATCCGCATAGAAGTAGTATTGATGATAAAGTAATTCACAATATTATTATAATGCTGAAACCAATGTAATATGAATGAACAAAAATGCAATTTATATTGTTTTGGTCCAACTTCAACCCATTGTGTATCTGCATATTATGATACTGGAAGCAATAACGAGAGACGTTAACATCAGCAGGTGTAAAAGGTAAGCGCGTACGTTTAGCCGCAAGAAAGCCACTATAGCGATGAATAAGAATTTGCAACCG
The DNA here is from genome assembly GCA_034190875.2 of Urechis unicinctus. NCBI lineage: Eukaryota > Metazoa > Annelida > Polychaeta > Xenopneusta > Urechidae > Urechis > Urechis unicinctus. Next base: position 58,209,838 of record CM067349.1, on the reverse strand, counting down.
ATATTTGCTCTGCTGGTTACCAGATCATGCTCGACATTGTCCTGATATATAACTCAGTTGCATGCATTACCAATTCGCGCTGATCTAGCAATAATTGCAGTTAGCTGCTCCAAGAATATCAAATCTGTCCACCTTTAGTGACATAACCAGTGTTTTCATTGGCTCGGTAAGCTGGATCGGTTATTTAATGTATCGCATGATTTTCTTACATCTGTTTGTGTGGCCGAATATTTAGCTCAACTTATAGCAATCATTGAAATGCAAATGTTTAGCGCTTTTTTGACGGAAGGTAGATAAATCGATATCACACCCACCAACTAACTGGAAAACCCTCAAACCCTTTGCTTCACACAGGTAGTAAATGCCATCTTATTTTACCAAATACCTGCTAACATTCAAGGCGTATTAAAAATGCCCGTGAGCCGCATTACATATGAATCGATATCTTAAACGCTACTTAAAGCTTGTTATCTCTTTATCAGTTTCAATAATCATGTTTTCAGCGCGTACTTTTCGTCAACTATGTTTTTGGGATTTAAACATAACATGCAAGTAGTTTTAGTTGATACTGTGCTGTGTTCAAATGAGTTCTACAATCGCATGGTCGAAACCGCTTTACAAATTGCTTTCAAATAATGCGTAAGAAGGTAGACTTATTCAAGTTTCATAATTCGTCGTTTATTTGTTGGCCAATTTATCGGAAAAGCATCCGCTCCGATGTTTCTCTATGCTCGCTGACAATGTTGCATATTAAGGACCCACTTTTGTTGTGACTCACTAGCAACTTTTTAAATGGTGCTCGCCAGCATCCAAAAGGACCGACTCCATGCCAGCTAGATAAATTAACAAACTTGGGGATTATATTCACTGCAGATGTAGCGTCAACACTACAAGAATACGCGCTTTAAATCTGAAAATAGCGGAAGGCGTCATTTAAGTCTGCGATAGTGTACAATAAGTTGTCGTGATTGACATATTAGAACTGATTTGCACTTAATGTCACGGAACAGCTGACATGACGTTTTGATTGTAATATCAACGCCGCATGCCTACAGACGCTGCCTTTTATGACTGCGAGAGAGAACACTTACCTCACTAATAGAGGAAATATTGCGACATTTGACAAATAATAGTTCATATGGAATGGATAACCATTCTGGACAAGAGGTTTTATGCAGATTAATTGTACGATCATGTTGTCATTTACTGGCCACATCAAGTTGCAATCAAGTGCATGATACTGTCAAGTGTAGCATATACTAGCAATTAACCTTATTCGGATGCGACGACACAGCTTAGTGGCCTACATTCTAGATCCTTTTCTAGACACTATTGTATGTCGATAAAGACCCTCCCTATATACATATATATATATATATATATATATATATATATATATATATATATATATATATATATATACATATAAATATATATATATATATATATATATAAATATATATATATACATATATATATGTACATATATTTATATATACATATATATATATACATATATATAATATGTATATATATATATATATTTTCAATATGAATATATATAAATATTTATGTTTACATTAATATATATATTTGAATACACATATATATATATATATTTCAATATGAATATATATAAATATTTATGTTTACATTAATATATATATTTGAATACACATTTATATATATATATATATATATATATATATATATATATATATATATATATATATATATATATATATATATATATATATATATATATATATATATATATACCATATTACAATTCACTAATATACATTTTATGATACCCAAACACAATTCAATGCAGCATAACTACTTGCAATAAAGATAAAACATCTGATACTTGAGATCAGTTAGTGAGCTGCAGTGTATATTGTACTACCACCTCCCCTCCATATTTTGTTGGGAGGTGCATATTATTCATTGGGTTTTGCGGTTTTGTTTTTATTATGATTTTCCGGAATTATGTTATTCACACTGCGCATGCCTGTGCATCATGTTCATAAATAAGGTGCTTGCGTGACTACTCATATGTAAAACATAGGAGGGAGAGGTTCTGAATCCAATATTCAATGGTTTTCTGCGCCGAAATAACCAATTAACCAAGAATTTTTGTTTGATATGAGCCCATACCCTGAAGGTGGCTAACAATGTGACACGTCGATAAATGACCTGGTCCTTGCTTGCACATCAATCAAACTGGAACAGTATGAATCGTCAGGTGTTTTGCATTCACTATTATATTGCAATCTTAAAAATGTTTTTTTTGTGTGCATTTTAAAACATAATTGTAATAATAATTTTGTGCCACTGAGCTGGTCATGGTACCAGTCACAAGGAGTTTTCAACTGTTTTCAATGAATACTTATTAAGACTATTTTGGCGATCGTGCCCAGCAAAATAGGAAGAACACCTCATTTGTTTACTTCCCGCAACAAGAAAAGCATACTCTTCGTTCACAGACCATGTGTCCAATCGCGTAATTGTTGTGTTTAGGCCATATGTTCCGTCCATTTATGTTGGCTTATGCTTACTTAGTCAGGATGTGTAGTCTCATAGGTGGGTCCTGGTTTTAGGCTGTAACCATAAACACTGACGTTATCTAATAACTCCAATATATAACATGATTAACATACAAAATCAGTAACATGTGGTCAACTTGAGGGTTTGTGATTATATGCTACGCCCTTACGCTCTGGTAAATACTTCGGTCATTTATAATTACCATGATATAAACGCCACTGAGAACAAAATGACAGCATATGGTTATATTCATTGTTATCTTATTAGTACAACGTCACTGTAGCTTGTGTTGGTTGGTTGATGTTAAATAGTAGCATACCATTGCGCACTAAAATCGTCCTATGTTGCAAATGCTGCAGTTCATTATCTCGCTACTTTACTAGCAATGTCATTGTGTTCCGTTTTCCATTAATCATTATTCAAATACATCTTGCCGAATTATATTATTTGAAGGGCATATTTTAAGGAAAGTGTATTAAATCTGTAATAACCGCGACAACTTTATAACGCACAAGAAAATATATATCCGAAAAATCTGCGGAGTGTGCCTAAAGGATACTTCTTCACCCTGCATGCATTTAACAAGTATAAATTAGACTTGATTCCAAATGAAGGAGAAATGAGAGGAAACTTAATTTGCGATGGGGATTGAATTTGATGCCTTTACAATTCAGGTATGACCATCTTCTAGTGTGATATGTACAGCATCGTCAACCATAATTTAGTTGCTGTGAGTCCCTGCAGCAGTTGTTAGCGATGAAACTTTCAATCAGTTGCAGATCATAGAATGTTCAATGAAAAATTAAGATTGCCAATTAATAGGCTAGTAAGCGTCATAGTTTACTGTCGTTCCGCTTATTCTATATATATTCACATACTGTTCAAAAATCTTTACAGTGAAGGTATTAAATGGTTTACTGATGTTATTGTCCCATTTTTTCAACTTTGAAATATTAACCATTACTTATACATTAAAACATTAGCTTATATAGGTGTGTGCATGACCGTTATTGGCGTAAACTGCGACGTCAAGTAGCCCGCATTTGTTTGTAGAAACAAGACTTCTCATATGTGTCAAAATGCTACACGCATTTCTTTCTTTCAGAGTTTTTACCTGTTTAAACTTCATTTGGCAATAATGTTTTCGATACCTCGCGTTAAGCCTGTAATGCCTAATCAAGAGTCGAAATCAGCTTCTTTAGGGTCTCAGAGGTTCATTTGACATATTTTAGTGAACTTATGGGGGCTTTCGCAAAACAAAAAAAAATCCAAAAATAATCTTACATACACGAGGCAATCGAGGAAGGATATTTTTCTTCAAATCAAATCCGGTGCTTTCTGAATTTTTTGTTATTTATTATTCATTAGAGCCTAAAGTTACAAAAACCGGACTAAAGAATTTACAGCGGTTTTTTTCTACGCCTTATTGAAGGTAACTGCAGTTATTGGTTAATATATTCTACAGATATGAATGACCAAATAAAAAACAAGAGTAATCTGTGTTGAGGCTATACAATCGCCATGATTGACATTGTATTTAGCGTATCGTTATGCGTTAATGAGCTACCCGCACATTGGGCCTGTCAGTGAGATTAGATGAATAATATATTTAACAATACGTGTCAAAATGCTATCCAAATTTCTCTCTATCTGACTTTTACCTGGTTAAATTTCTTAAGGCAGTAAGGTTTTCGATACCTTGCGTTAAGCCTGGTATGCCTAATCAAGAGACATTGGCTGCTATAAAGGAATCCAAGACGCAACCCTGGGTCCCAAAATCAGCACCTTTAGCGTCCCAGAGGTTATTTTCGCACTTTAAATGAACTTACGGGGGCTTTCGTAAATATTCTTCCAAAGATATCCTAACATACACGAGGCAATTGAGGAAGAATATTTTCTACAAATGAAATCACGGTGCTTTGCGGATACAATTATTCATTAGAGCCTTACGTTACAAAACTCGGACTAAAGAATTAACAGTCGGGTTTTTTCCGCGCCTTATTGCTTAATATATTCCACAGGTATGAATGGGCAATTTTTATTTGTCCTTGCACGTAAGATAATAAAATATTCACATATTCAAGCCGTCGATAGTTCGGAGTTGCAAAACGATTCAAATTGAACTTTCCAACCGACCCAAATCGACAACTATTCCTTACTGTCACCTTTTGAGAAAAATGACAAGAATCGTTCGTGCATGAAGAAAGATCCCACGGCCGTCTGCAGACCCTATGACTAAGTAGCTCCGCTGGCTCTTGGATGAAAAGAGAGCTTATTTCGTTGCTCGTTTATAAATTATGGTTCTGGAGCAACGATGTTAAATGCAAGATATGATTGCTGTCAGAAGACACTTGTCGGATCTCGTACTCGCAAGCAACATTGCCGCATAGGAAATGCAGTTCACGCACATTGCATTGATTGCCTGAAGTATATTTTGCGCATGGGGTGTGCAAATTCAGCTGACAAATATTTCATTTTGAAGCTGTATAATGTCCGTCTTTGCCGTGGTCGCCCTCTTTTTCTCAACGCAGCTGTAGTGCATACTAGAATGCTTATGGGGCATCATGTGATTAGTTCTTAGAATTCACACGAGCGGAAGCTTAATTTGGTACGCCCTCAACAACAGCAGCAATATTTTTGCGCTCAGAGGGACATCACAAAATTACTTGCATGGTGAAAACATGCCACGAAAAACGAGAATATGCCAACAACATAAGTGGAAAAAAGCTTTGCATTGACGGGCCATTATTATAATGCGATATTCGTTAACGCAAAAAAGAACCCCTTGACTTGAACGGGCAAAACATTTACCAGAAGGGGCATCGTTGAAACCAGCATTGCTGAACGGAGGGCTATTGCCTACACGTTCAATTCATATTCAGCTAAATGGGTGTGCTTTGGTTATTCGGTGAGTAATGAAGTGCACATTATACGCATTCCTTAAATTTCTTTCGCTATTTTATATTATGATATAATCACTTTAACTTAAGCATTGACATCAAACGGTGATGTACTTCATTCTTGATCTAAAGACTTTTTGTAGACTGAAACGCAATGAGGTAAATATTCAACTATTGACGCTATAAAAAAAATGCAGCATCACCACAAATTGTATAACATCGATTGACGACCGTGCTTCATATGGGAACACGATATGTATTCATGGTAAACATTACAATTTAATTAGTGCTGGTTGTGTACTTTCGATGTCGGCTAATAATATGAGCAAACACCTAAACAAAGCCTCGTGACATTAAGATGATTTCATCTTGACTAACGATTCGCATGTTGTCCCGTTGTTACACTTTTATTCAAGAGTATCAGCGTAGAAGAAATAGATAATCCGTCATCAAAGGTTAATTGACATGAGCGTCCTGCTTGTTGGATACCCGATGTTTTTTTTATAAGCTGACTTGGGATGGAACAACCTCGATAGGATATTAATTGCCATACAGCCACACCCTCCCACCCACGGCACAGCAATTATATAGTACGTCGGGTATAAAATATGTCTACTATTATGGAATTACCAAACATTAACCATCTACAATAATATATGACTGCTGCCGACTTTGATGAAAATGATAGTGTTTCTTGTACAATGGCGCTAAATACATTTTGTACTAAGTTGATGCAGCTTGTGGTTTCTTTGGTATGATCAAGATAAAAAGTAGCAATATCGCAGAACGACATTACTTTTGCTCTGAGGTAACAGGAATAATCATCAATTCTTGGGCTGCTTACAGGTTATGCCAAATGCAGTCTTGAGTATATAAGCAGTCAACCATAGCGGGCACTTTTTAAAATTATATTTGACAGAATAGAAGCTGCTGAACGCATGCAAACAATCATGTACGTGCCAGTCGTCGGGAGGCTCTTGCATTTCATTTCGAGTTTATATAGCGTCGCTTTGATATTTCCTGCTTGCACACACGTATTCATATCATTCGTTAGTGCTCTTATTTCTGAAGAATCCTTCTGATGACACGCTGCAAACACGATGAAGCACAGAACAGATGGTACTTGTCATGATTCAGAACAGATGGTACATGCCATGATTCAGCAACATTTGGAAGATGTGAAAGGCCACATCGTGACAGTGACGAGTGACAGGGACAGTGATGAATAGAAATAGGAGGGTTTAAAGGCTTGATACCATGACCTATATGGAGAGCAATGATGTTGACTTTCGTAAACAGACATTGATATGCTGACCGTTTCAATATTTAAGCAGCTTATATCAGCGCTGGGCAACATTGTTTCACAATGCATTGTCAAGTTGCCAATTAAGATGACAAAGCGTGGTACGTAACTCAAGGCTAGATGACGACATGGTTTGTGGACACTCATGTTTGTCAGTAGCATATATGCACATTGTCATAATGACCACATTAGTGCCTGGGTGCCAACCAGTGTAGTTACCAATGACTAGAGTAGATATTTGGTGCGTATCTGGATAGAAGCAGAGAAATTGTGCTACTTCGCGGAGATTATTACTTGTTTCTGGCTTATCGTTATTAAACGATTTTGTTTTATATTTGCTGGTAATAAACCTATGTTACCATCAATGAGGTCGTCTTGCAAATGTGATGGATGATTATTGACGATGACAATGCATAAATACAGTTACCTAGATGTAGCTAGTTGGGCCATATGATGTGATTAAGCAGCAGCAATTCACATATTTTCCTGACAAAAGCGCTTGCCGTTCGTGCCTGTTATCATTCATAAAAAAACATTCTATTCATGGCGTTGCGTAGGCGAAGAAGCAGTCATGTTCGCACACAATCGTGATATTGTGTGACATTGTATTGATTTGTAGAGCTTCAAACATCAGATGCATGCAACACTAACATGTCTGAACCGACACCCAATTTACGCTTCTTTATTGTGATAAATCAACAACAATTTGCTATGAGAACTTTCATTATGGGTGATTTACAAGATGGGTAGCTTCCAAACTGTTTAGAATGCCGACTGAAATTTAAAACACTGAAACACTAAAAGTTGTTGAAGTGGTAACATCAAATTGTTAGTTCAACATTTCATTTGCATGTTATGTACCCAAGATATTCTCAGTTTGTGAGCCAGCAAAATAATAAGCTTTGGTCTAATAAAGTAGTTAATAACCAGGCTACTGTGTGGAAATTAATAGCACCTAACTGGTATTTTAATAACATATTTACGATGTGTACTATTATCCACGTTAATTGCATCTCTCAGAAAATGTCATTGTTATCTAAAGCGACTTAATATAGCCGATCTGTACTATTGTTGCATCAGAAAAGCAATGCATGCTGATATTGGACTCAGGGGTAAGCGGCGTATCTGACGGTCCTGTTCTTGTTTAACAGCTTGGTATGGTATATACCGGTAGGACGAATTACACCATGTATGAGGGTTCTGTTTCAATATCACTTATCACTCTGAGGGAATCTAAAATAGTATTATAAATGAATTTGTTTATTCGTCCAGTCATAATGGATACTGATTTCCCCTCATTCTGTTCATGTATCTATAATAGGATTATATATGAAAATGTAGCATTTTCCGCGCCTCATTTATGAATTACTCATTTTCCACTGCTTCCGGGTTAAGGCAGTTTTTAATGCTAACGTTATCATATTATCTCTCATTGACGCCACATTTGATTTCAAAACACATGTACTTGGTTACATAAATAAGAAAAAATGCCATTATATCTATGAAGTTGTAAGAAGGTATTTTACAGAGTATCTTCCCCTTTCTCTCAACACCTGTATCTTCATGTAATAACATGTTTGTCATTTTACTATTTCTTTAGGCTGTAGGTAATACTAACAACGGGGGCACGATGGCACAATCGCGTCCTTGTCAGTGTGCAAATTCCAGCGAATACCCTAATTTTGTCTTCAACTGGATAGTCATGCCACATTAACGCCTTGTGCCAGCGCCTGCTATAACACTATGGATTAATAAGAACACATGCCTATCTGCTGTACCATAATGTGACAAAGCTGCAGTTCATCTGTGCTGAAGATAACGCAGAAGTATTGCCTAAAGAATGAAGCCCATTTACATGAAGTATTATGTATCCTTTAATTGATATATGTTATGTTCATGTATGCTTTTCTTGGCATACATTGAGCAATAAGTATTCCCATTTCAATTTGACATGACTAGCTGTACTCCTGTGATAGGTTTTTATCCGCCATGATAATAAACATGTCTATTATTGATTGCTTGACATTTAACTGCGTGTAACTGTCTTAGAGCGTCATCAGCAAGAAGAAAACATCCTGTAGTCTTCCAAGAACCAATTTATATGCACACCCGATTGAAAACTGCATTCAATGTGGCAGTCAAGGAACACGTCGAAAATAATTTGCCATTGTTCCGGGCAATATGTCCATATAATACGCATAATGGTTCACTGAATCGTATTGCATGATATTGAGCGTCCTGGTCCTTACATGCGCCATTGTATAAATAAAAGTGGAATTATATTTGTTCATAAAAAAAGTCACATGGTGATATCTTTGCTATGAGTCTGCCAGAAGTAATCAGTGCTTAATCTATGCAATCGCCATGACTGAGCCGCTGTTATGTTTTGGTGACACAAAATTAGTGGAAACAAGAAAACGCCGAACAAGATTATATCAGTTAAATCTGAGGTTTTGAATTGCGGAAACTCAGTTGGACAACAGTGAAATATAATTATAAACCTTCGCAACGCACTGGATAATTCAAGTCTCTCTCTCTCTCTTTCGCGTTATCTCTCTCTCTCTATCTCTATCTCTATCTCTTTCGTCCCTGCTATCTCCTTTGGTTGCCCATAATAAGATCCAGTGTGTCACGCTGAGTTAAATTTCTTCTCAATGCATAATATCGCCCTGGCTTTAACTTGTTTCCTTGCTGATTTAATATTACCCTGGTGAACAAACCTTGATTCAAGTCAAATTCAACATCAGGTGTAGCCGTGATTATTCCGGTATGTCGAAGCGTGGGTGCAACGGTTGCGCAATGAATTTAAATGGTAGTCTAAATAATATATGCGTACGTGATAGAGAAATTCACAATGTTAACCACGGAAAACATTTACATTTATATATATATATAATCACTCCAATAATGAAATCGATATTTGGGGTTGACATGCCCTTTAATGCCAAACGCAAACCGATTGGTAATAGAGACTCGTTAGGCTATTGATGGAAAAAAATCATAGCCTCATTTTAATTATCATTTAAGTACAGTCTACGAATATATACTGAATTGTATGTTTATCTACATGTGGAGTAATGTTACTATTTCAGCCGAACGACTAAATATCAAACCTGCATCTTCAGCAGTAAAATGTATTCAACTCGAGGGTTTGTGATCAGATGCTATACCCTTAAGCACCTGACATATACTTATCTATAATTATCATGATACCAATTTTATTGTGTACAGCATGACAGAATATTGCCATATTCATTATTACCTTATTCTTACCACGTCACCGCATCTAATGGTGGTTACGATGTTAAGTAGCAACATACCACTGGGCACTAATGTCTTCTTGTGTAACAAATATGGTCTGTAGTACATTATATGGCGACTTAACTAGCAATTTCATTGTGTTCCGTATCTATCTATTCCTGTTCTGGAAGGTGTGTTTAATGTGCGGCTGTGGTTATTTCATGAGCGTTGTGCTTATATAGGTGGATAACAATTAAGTATCAATGAAGAGAGGCATTCAACAATAACTTTATTAATCAAATTAACGGCACCGTGATTTACGTCAACTGCTATTCATCGAACATATGTACGCTGTCAATTAAACCCTCATGTAGCTACTTTTCATTCTACAACCACGACAACTTCACAACTCGCGAGAAAATAAATATCACAACTTACATAGGAACAATATGCGTAGGGTAGTTCAAGAACTTCAGCGTGCTGTATACATTCAACAAGCAGTCATTTGACTTGAATCTGAACGGACGATAGATACGTGTAATTTAATTTGCGATGGTGGTTGAATTTGAGGTCCTGTATGATTGAGTTAGGACCAGCTTGTTGTTTGATAGGTTCAAAATCGTCAGCCCAAATTCAGCTATTAATAGTCCCTGCAGCAGATGTGAGCGGTTTAGGTTCATATATGTTTCAGTCAGTGGCACAACACAGCCTCGTGCATGACGCATCAAAGATTGTCCATGTATAGGCTACTGCAAGTAAACCTCATAGATTTACAGTCAAGTCGCCAATAACGGAATTTTCCCAATAGCAAAACAAATACTGAGTCAATACCTCGTATATTTTTATCAAGTCAGTATTTTTTCAATCTGAATGTGCCACCGCACAACATGTCCATCGGACATCTGATACCGACGTTTTCATTTAAAACCGAAAGTAAACAATAGTCGAAATCACGAGACGCTTGCAGGATGCCTCCAAATTTTAACATGAAAGCCTCGTTTTCAAAACTTGTGCATCAGCGTTGCAGACAATTGTCTAACTTTTCGAAAGTATTTAAGTATTAAATGCCAACGTAAATCTAAGTACCATCTATTTACATTTTGTTTCAATCATATTTTTTACACCAAAGATTATCTTTCATACATGCTGTCATGGAAACCAATGTATAGTAGAGCCGCCAATAACGGATCATTCGTGCATGAAGCAGTCATTTTGGGGTTCATCTCCAAATTTATTTCAACTGTCATATTTGACATTTCTGAGAAGTTTCTTGTTGAAAACCTATAGAAATGTTTGTGTTGTAAAAAGGACAAAAGATGCACTCTTTTGGTTTCAAATTTATAGATTTTGTTAGTTAAAACTTGGCCACTGAACATGTCTATATACATGCAGTTAGTGTACATGTACTGATGTACATTTATAAATTTACCTGGTACCTTCTATACGAATAACTGTTTAGGTAAGCAGATAAGAACAGTACTTATTAAGCAATCTTAATTAAATCTCTATCAAATATAAAATCGTAATGCATGATTATAGATTCAGACCTACAAATTCGACTGTTTGGTTGTATTTGTGACTTATAATTTGCAGGTTATGGGTCCAAAGAAGAAGTGTCAACCACACTGCAGTTATATGCAACATGTATAAAATAAAAGTACAGGGGTAAGCGCATTAGCCCAGGAAAAAGAGACGGGTCAAGAGAGCACTATACAGTGTAAGTAAAGATGTATCGCTGCGGAAGGCAGCCGAAGAGAATGACTTATCTATTTCATTTTTATATAGGAGATGGAAGGGTGAAGTTGAAGGGATCAGAAACTGTTTTCGATTGAACAGAAGAAGAATCAAGGACTAGATGTCTACAGGAGATGATGCAGCATGGAATTGGTTCAAGAATGTGTGAATATTTGGATTTTGTGAACAATTGTGAAAAATGAGGAACGCGAAGTCCCATTCAAGAACGGCAGACCAGGGAAAAAGTGGTACTATGGTTTTCTTGGAAAAAATGGCCATATCATTTCCAACAGGATGGAGACCCCACTTGAACTTATAAGGTCAAAGGTCACTAAGGAGAAAACTGACAAGTGCTATTGCGGGTTTCGAGAATTCCTGAGTAGCAAAGACCTTATTGACAGACCTGCCAGGAGTTGGAACGCCGATGAGAGTGGCAAGACAGAACAGTAACAACGGAAAACGAGGAAGATGCATCTTGCATGGCTTGCAATATGACTTGGAAGGAAGATTTAGAAATGGGACTGGTTCAAACATGGATTCAGTGTGATGAATGCAGAGCATGGGTTCACGCGGAATGCTTGACTTCAGAAGTTGATGAGAGTCAGCACTTTTCTTGTCCAGAATATAAAAAATAAGAAACCTTTAGCTGTATGTTCAGATAGTCAGTAATATTTGAATTAATAACCTGTTTTCATTCAGTCATGTATATGTGAAACCATCCAAGAAGAAATTTCAAATATATGGACTGTTTCAATCTAAGCTAAGGAAGACCTTTTCACATGACAATGACCTTAAACTTAAAAGCTAGTGCTAATTAAGAAAACTTTGACTAACTGCGATGGTCACTTCAAATATTTCATTTGTTATATTTGTAATATTACTCAGTGGCTCATTGATTTATAACAACACAGTCAAATGCTGTTAATTTAATGTGTCGTATCTTAACGAATTACACCTCTTGTAAACATATCCTTTTCTTGATGTATATACAAAATGTAGACCATACATTTCACCTCCCTGTCTTATTATAATTGCAGATTTATGACAGTAGAGATTGGTTGTATACATGTGTTTGGAGATCATTATTGATGTAGTCCAGCTGACAATAGTTGTTAGCACTTTTTACAGTACATATTGAAGTTAAACACCCCAATGGTTCTGGTTTCAATACCACCCTGCGGGGGCAGCGACTCCTCAGAACTGTACTGCATACAATTCATAATATTTCAGACATGTTTGTTAATATATTATTTTAAATGCTTATTTCAGTCCAGTCCAGTCCACTGGATGGAAATGGACCATCCACAAACATCAGTTGTACTCGAGATGCACCTGCCACTGGAACACCTCCTCATTCTTCATTTGATCATTGAGTAACAGTAAGATCACCAACCACTTCATCTGATGTTCTTACCAGTGTAGACTGCCTGACAATTACAAATGCAGTTATTAAAGGATACCATGTGTTTCAAATTAAACCCCATTCCACAAACTAAACTTACAATTGACAGAGAATGCTCTAATACACATGATGATAGTGCATGTTTGGTGTGGCTGCCTCCACTGGACCATTTTCCTCCTGATATGTATGAAAAATTTACAGATGAAAAACGCCAACTGAAGCTACAGGGCATAACTGGGCTTCCAGTAGGACATGTCCCAAAGTGTCTATCTAGTTATTTCAGAAATATACTTGATACAGATGGTCGGATTTATGCTGTAATAACTGGGGAACCTACTCCAAGCTTTCCTCCATGGCCTGCCCCTACTGAAGAAGGTGGTGGTGTTGTCATCCCTTGCCAATACATTATAGAACATAGTGTAATGGAAATAAGTGAAAATTTCAAAAACATTTCACAGGTTTTCATGGGTATTCCTGAGGGTGCTGCATTGAACGTTTCTTTGGGTTCACAGTGATACCAATGTCTCATCATTCTATTTTGTGTTCAATTATCGGACTGTGACTATATGCCCGCTGACATCTGTAAATACGAGAAAATGCCACACATACATTTCGTATTTTTTTGTGAAACATCAGAAATAAAAGTTTTACTTGGTTACTTTGTAATACAAATGTGTTTTGATATGGTCCCATTCTATAAATAAACACACGTCACGTGTTTCTTTAATGGAGAAAATGTACCGGTATTGGCGAAGGTTGTTATCGTAGTTAAAGTAATTTCGTCTAAAGTATTACGCAGGTGTTTAAATAAAACTAATATTGCATTGAAAAGAGCAAGAAATAAGCTGTTTGCATGTCATTCTTGGATCAAATAAATTGTCTTTCTGACATGTTTTCCATACAAACAGTTGTTAGTGTTCCGTTATTGGCGACCTCATCGTACTTCTACCAGAAGGGGCGTAAACAGTACCATAAAGTTTTATCCTGATTGCAGATCTGGGTCAATGCGTACATTTCCACGACGGCATTTGTATTGATTGATATGAAACAAAAGTGGTTGCAATAGCGCTTGCTCTTTATTAATTCATAAACTGTGCAGTAATTTTTGCATATGACGAGCCATGTACGTACTATTATGGTGATTTGTATTCATGCAATATATAAATAAATGTAATTGAAGCTAGTTATATACTTACGATGCTAGCAAGTAATGTGCGGATACACACAAAAAACTTCGTGACATTAAGATGATTTAATCTTGATTAACAAATGGAATGCTTCCCCATTGTTACACGTTTCTTTCTAAAGTATCCGTAAAGTAGAACTAGATAATCCGTTGTCGTCGTTGTATCCATCATGGGAGGTCAATTTCCGCTTACTAGACATTTTTGCTACAAGTGCTTCTAGGTAATTGGATACGAACTCAGGATACAACTACCTTGATAGGTTTACATATATATATATATATATATATATATATATATATATATATATATATATATATATATATATATATATATATATATATATATATATATATATATATATATATATATATATATATATATATATATATATATATATATATATATATGTAAACATATGCAATATGTATTCAATGATAACGGTTAACCTTGCCCATACAATAGTGGTCATGCAAGTAAAGATCCGTATGCAGATATATACCCTCAGTGTGTGATTAACGACGCAGCGTGTACATCATGGACATTATCGGGATTCAGTAAGACAGGTAACTGCCGACGGAATATTACAGACATCAGCGTTAGGAGGGATTACTTTCTTCGTTTATGAGATGTTTGTATAGAAAAAAAACATTTTTATATAGCCGTTGATCGAAAGGCAGAGCGGTTCGAAAGAAGCCCAAGGTGTATATATTTATATGCTAATATATCAACATATATATATATACATACATACATATATATAAATACTTCTATTTCTATTTCTATATATATATATATACATATATATATACAGTATTATATAAATAAAGAATTATATATATACGCATATATAATGTATATACACATATATATATAAAACATACATATATATATAAATACATATATATATGTATACATATTTACATATGTATATATTTATATATATATATATTTTTATACATATATATATACACTTATTTATGTATATATTAATATAGATATGTGTATATTTATACATATATATATAAATATATTTATACATACTATATTATTAAGTATATATATATACATATATATATACATACTATATTATTAAGTATATATATATACATATATATATACATACATACATACATATATATAAATATATATATGTATACACAAAAATATATATACATATATATATATACTTATTGATATATATATATATATATATATATATATATATATATATATATATATATATACATACGGTATAAATGAATATATATATACATACTATATATATATATATATATATATTATATATATCTATGTATATATATAAATATATATATATATATACTGTGTATATATGTATATATCAATATTTCTATATATATTTATATATATAAATATTCGTTTATCTATACTTTGTGATATGTATATATGTGCATTTATATCAACACATGTTTGTATGTATTATAGCAGTCCAGTTTGACGCAACACAGAGCTCATCAGTTCAAGGAACTGGGAAAACGCCACTCTTTCCAATGGGTGTATTTGTAAGATTTGTAACATGTGGCCTTTACCTTTAGAAGGAAAACACAATGGCTATACTAGCCCACTGACGGAATTACAGCTAGTCGCGATGCATTATATATTTGTCGTTAGAGACAGAAATGATATTATTAACCTTGATTATGTGCCCTACATGTACGAAAACGAACAAAATTGATAGCATTACTCTAAAAAAAACCTGTACGTTAGTCCGTAACCTCATCCTTCCAGCGACATAATGCTTCCTGATGACTCGGAAGACCAAACATTTCTTCCGAAAATATAAATCGCGGCTTAAAATCAACGCAACAGTGCTTTTAGTATACAATTTGCCATGTCATCGATTTACATTATTTGTCAAAATGACGGATGATGA
Source organism: Urechis unicinctus (assembly GCA_034190875.2). Taxonomy (NCBI): domain Eukaryota; kingdom Metazoa; phylum Annelida; class Polychaeta; order Xenopneusta; family Urechidae; genus Urechis; species Urechis unicinctus. The sequence continues at coordinate 58,193,610 of CM067349.1, read as the reverse complement.
ATTGTCACTATACAGGATAATATATATACGTCAATGTCTGGTTTATGGTGCGATGAAATGTTTAGTTTATGGGTCTGATTGGGGTCGAACAAATGTTCAAAGGATTCAATCATATTGGTAAATGTTTGTAATCTAACTTTGTCAATTTTGTAGGGAATTCATAGACAGGTGTAAACCCTTGATGAGGCTATGACTTAAAAGACATAGTTTCTCCAATGGAACATCTATACCAAGGTTCGTGAATCAATGTAACTGACACCTAAACGATAGTTAGCGGGATAAATTGCCATTTGTCAAATCATGAAGTTGCTGATAACAGCAAGCGTTCTGCCTAATTACGCTACAGCGGGTGATGCACTACTCACCAACACATATACGAATTAAGTAATACCGCCGCATAATCGGAAAAGCACATATCTGCAGCAGCTGTCAGTCGAACAGCGTGATATGTCTTGATATGTATATATGGCTGTGAGCAGCAGAAATACATGATGCTATAATAACGATCCACCTACTCAATACAAGCGATTGGCAAGCATAGCAATAATTGCGTTCTCCGTTTTCAATCAATACATTGATCCGGATCAGGTAGAAATTATTGGCTCATCTTTATTCCAGGTATAATAATAGAAAAGAGGAGAATGCTTTTTGCAAGTTATAGCACCAGCGTTAGACGATTAGCACGAACCACTAACAGTGAGTCTCTTGTCTGTATCTATGTACTTCAGTCAGCAAAACCTTCAGTACAGGCTGATGAAAAGACACACGAAAGCCGCGTCTTATATACCATTAAGATGGTCGTCATGCATCACATCTGAATGAATTAGTCTATTTTTATGCCGTTAGCATTTATAAATATGCTGATAATCTCTATCATTTCACCACTTGGCATTATACACAACAGTGCAGTTGACCAACGTTCCCCTCTTGATGTTATAGAATTGAATGCTATGGTCGACTTTCTTGTGATACACATTTTAACAAAAAGAGCACACTTTATGCGATCCATATATTTGTGGGAATATTTTGCTCACTACAGCGAGCTGAAAATTGAGCAAGCAGCTGGATAAAAGAAATTCAAATATTTCAATTCAAAATGTTCCAATTCTTATTTTAGAATATATGTTTCATTGTTATAGCGATCATATATTTATCAGATTGATACGAAAATTATAATTCTCACTTTATATCATTTAATTTAGAGGATAATTCGTATTCGGTTATAAGAGTGTAAGTGCTTAAATAAATAATACTTTTAATCTGCATCTTTTAAGCCATTTATGGCTCATAGATGCAATGTTTAAGACCAAGTTTACATATGATCACTTGTTTGACGGATATCTGACTCTTCGGATGACGTGATGCTTACGTCCTTCAGTTGGTGACGAATGAAGACACAACACAGTTAGAATATTACGTTAAACACATCGACTAATGGTGTTTTACAGCAGCGGCTACAGTAATCGAGGTAGCAAAAAAAAACTACATTTATGAACAGAACCACAGCAAAGAGGATGAAATATTATGTAATTGCAATAAGACTATCAATGCGTTGTCAGTTCCGTTAATATTCGGCCAGTTTCTCCTAACACAGCACGATATAGCATGATTGCTGACCTCTTGACGGTGATGTGCTTTTCTGTAAATTATATTATGTGACTTGTTGAAACTATTGCAACTATTGCTTGGCGCTCGTGGCACGTTCACGTGGCACGTTTCCACAATATGTTGTCGATATTGGTCATTATTCTTCATAAATAATCATATGTGTTATTCTTGGCATATAGTCAACCGTGAGCAATTCTCTGGCAGCCATTTTAGCCTGGATAGTGAAGAATTACTCAATTAGAGATATCATTTTGCACCGTGCTATTGATCTTTTAAAGCACTACTCTTAAGACACGGAAAGGTAGGCTAGTTTTCAGTCGCATCACGGTGGCTATGTAAACGATATCGGACCTTATTTCTGAGGAGTGTGTTTGAAAACGCCACAGCATATTGTTGCAATACCTGGTTTGCTCAATGATTGGTCATTTGACATTCAACAGCATTCGAGTCCTTGAGCAGCGTGAGCAGCGAAACTGAATTTAACCAGAACCCAATTGTAGCCATAGGCATCTGCGGCATCAATAAGTGATATAGTTAGCTAGGTTTTGGCCTATTCAAGTTTGTTCATGAAATTTGCACATATTGAATGAGCAAATTTCATCCACTAAAAACGATACATATTATTAGCTCAGCTGCAGTGGAGGCTATATGAACCGGGAAAGATATGATGTATTCCATAATTTCTTCGCCACCTATTAGGTGGTACAGTTGTTAGGTAAGTAACCTGCTGGTTCATGGCACCTGCCGCGCCACTTACATAAGGCGAAAGTGCACCTATGGCATTGCTTAGTCAATTTGGATCTCATTGCGCAGAATGTCCAATGTCTTAATCCGCATGTATAAGCTCTGGCTTCGGAAATGCTGTAAAGCATGGCAATGAAACATAACTATTATGTGTAATCGCCGTTATCAATCCGTAAATGCAAGGCGTTACATGCACTAACTGTGCATCATATAAATTTGCATAACAAATATTGGGTATGCTCGATATTAATTTTATAATATTGAATTCATGTGAATCGGCCATCGGCAGCTTATTTCAAAAGCTTGTCTGAAGATTAACATTCCAATATGTATATTGAAATATGAAACCACATTAACATATCAGCAAATCGAAAACATATGAACGCCTTTATTTCCAATATCAGCAACATCTCTTTCATAGATGTACAGGTCTGTAGTAACGTTACATAATACGTTGTTTGTGACTGCGTCATAGTTGCTTCCCGACCTACAATCGCCACCACTCTTCCAACTCTCTGTCCAGAATTGTCAGTGGTTTCCGTTACGATTTCCCAGTCACGTGTCAATGAGCATACAAAGGTGCTCTCATTATTAGGTTAATGTTTCCGCTTACCTTGAACACTGGTATGGCGTTAAACAGCTATGCTAATCGTGGCCTCTTCAAATCCCATTTCCACGACTATACAAATTTTGACAAAAATTATACAAATGATTTTAGTGTTTTTTAACCCAACACTATAGCCGTCTCGCCGCCTATAGACCTGAAATGATTGGTCGAGGCGTATCCACCACCCCCCCCCCCCCCCCCAACCCAGCGGCCCAACCTCCAGTTCCCACAAAATAACCAGCAAAACCCCGATGTGTTTATGCTTGAGGGTATGCGAATATATCGCTTCTCAAAGACTAGTGACTCTGCTGCTTATATCCCCATATATGGTCGGGCAAAAACGCAAGTGATTCCTCTTTGCGTAGCTATCGCTCATTGTGTTGCAGCCCTGAATAGCACGTGCCTTCAACCTGTCAGGGACTTGGAATGCGCCATCAATGTGCAACGCCATGACACGCCTTACTTACGCTCTTGTTCTGCTACTTATCAATTGGATAACCCTGCCCTCAAAATTAGGACCGCTATTGAAGCGGTACCATGCAATAGTTTGTCACGTAAAGTGTTTGATTACCTCTAGCGCATTTCATGAACGCGGTCCTAATCCATCCTGTCAAGCAGATACAAATCTAGCTGCGCCATATTAATTGGCCTATGACGTTGTTCTTAAGACTATGCTATAAAGTATACTGTATTCTGATTAGGCTTCAGCGTGTTTTGCATGCAGCTATCTTTTGACTGCGAGTTGGTCCCCTTTTTTTGGCGCTCGAATTACAGCATTGTTTTTTATCTGGTCAAAAATGCATATGGATGCCACCAAGCACATCTACACCTATAACAGAATGACGCACTAATAGAGGACGTCTGCTAATCAACAAACAACGAGCTTTGGTGATGCAGTTCAATTATAAAACATGACAGCAGGACCGAAAACAAATTTCATTTCCTATCCAGTGCAGATGAATGCACCGTTAGTAATCATGCTCCCAGGGTGGTAAATAAGCGTTCTCTTGAGTTTTTGCGAGTTTGCGCTTCGTGACACTGATAGCGGCTGAATAACACCTCTCATTTCTAAAGATCAATAAATCGTTCAAGAAAACGATTTCTGTCCATACAGTCTTGACAATATGCAGAATCGAATCATGTAGTCACGCGTCAATTTACTATATATATATATATATATATATATAGATATATATATATATATATATATATAGAGATATATAGATATAGATAGAGATATATAGGGAAAGGGACGCGTGACTAGAGATATATATATAGAGAGATATATATAGAGAGAGAGAGAGATAGATAGAGAGAGAGAGAGAGACCGAGAGAGAGATATAGAGATATAGATAGGGAGATAGATAAAGAGAGAGATAGATATACAAGGGAGATATAGAGAGATAGAAAAATATATATAGATGGATATATAGTTATACATATATATATATACACATAGAGAAATATAGAGAGATATAGATATGTATATAGATAGAGATAGATCTAAGATCTCTCTATAGAGATAGAGAGATATAGATATCTATATCTCTCTCTATATATATATATATAGATATATATATATATATATATATATATATATATATATATATATATATATATATATATATATATATATATACCGTGTTTGGCAATTTCACTCTTCAGGTCACGGATTATGCTCTGATTGACGCCACATAAACAATATCAACTAACGCCTGTCGGAAAGAAGTAAGCAATATCTTAGCTGACATGGGCTTACTTGGATTTTAAATCGCCAAGTTAAAAGTTTTGACCGTTCAATTCATTTATCACTTTCAGCTTGGATGTGATTATTATTAAAGGATTAAGGTTTGTATTATTTGTACTGTGTTACTGATACAAAATGAATAACCATTTTGAACTTTTGTCTGTTGTGGTAGCTTTCACATCTAGTCGAGTATTTTGTTGTTGCTAACGATGTGCTGCCCATATGTCAATTGCGGGCGCCAAATACAATTACTCGCGATGTATGAGTGGGTTTTCAACCAGGAAAACACAAACACATGAGCGGTATATTGCTACCGAAAATATCACGAAATTAGCGAAAATTAACATAGTTTTCGGCGTTGCAGAAAGTTCTGGAGAACGACCACTGTGCCATCTATGTTAACAAGACATTGAATTTGTCATCCTGTATGCTGTAGTCAGTCTAAATGAATAATAAGGCGGGGTAATTTTCGTTTTTACATGATGATATTTTCTCGCAGGTGTTTATGCAACTCCTTTTCACTATATACAAAGAGGACGATATCAAGCTGAAGTGGACCCAGGTACTGTAAATGGCCTACTCTAGATGAACCGCTCATTTTTGCAAAGCAAGGTGTGTTGTCAATCTAGCTGAGTCTTATTCTTTTACGGTTAAGTTATGCCAACAAGGAACACGATGACAATGTCTTGCGCTTTGGACCTTTATGCGACAGTTGCATCTATGGATTATGCACAATGCATTCAATATGTCGTTGATTAGTATGCCTGTTGGTGTACATGAATGTGGAGGGGTCGGCTTTGTTATTCCATGGATTTCAAAGCATAAGCCAAGCAGGTCACTGGTCGCGAACATAAACTAGCGGTGTGAATGCGAGTAGCGAATAAATAGTAATAGATTTCTATTAATTTTCAAGGCATAGGTTTGTCGCGTGAGAACCGTGCGCGGAAAAGGAAGCTTATTGATCACATTGCATCAAGTCGTTTAGCCTGTGCATACACTTAGATCCTTCCGTAGATTATGTACCTGTACGAGGACCTCATTAGGCATATATCTTCTTGATGGTGATAAATTTCATGTTGCAGTGTCATTTTGACCGGTTCAATCGCGTATTTATTAATTTGATACGCAACCCGGTGAAACATTTATCAAACTAGACAAGTTGTCGACATGATTCACATTTCATGAGATTCATTATAAGTATAATCAATTGCTGTGACGAATGAAATGAGGCATGTAATAGGAAGCACAACCTTCTCAGATGCCATTAAGAAAACAATACGCATATTCAAACGATACATTTATAAAAAACTTTATCGAATTTATCGAACATATGTTCTATAGACATGTGCTGCATATGAGTGGCGTGGCATCCTGTCCTTCTAGTCAAAGATTATTCACTACATATAACAATATTACATATAACATGTACGTTTGGTAATTATGCTATTACGATCCAACCAAATGATCACAAATATGTTGACTTTTCAATATCAAGACATAATGAATTGTATAAAAGATTTGAAAATACTTCGCCAGTAAAATTTGCTTTACGAAGACATTTTCATCACACGAGATGCTTAAGTGTCTGAATGGCGTTTCTGAATATTAGGCACGTATGCTTTACAGAATGAACAACCTATGTCGAGGGAGGTTGCTATCTTTATTGTCTTTAGCTGACATATGTGCAGCTTCCGGAAACCGCTGGAAGATAAACCTTTTTGAGACGCACTTTGTCCACCTTGTCAATGATAACCCAGAAAAGCCATGGTTGCTTGTTCCGGAGTCGAGCATCTCGCCCTTTTGCGATGCTTATTGATATAGAAGCTTTCCACCAGCTAGACGCAAGTTATAATATCAAGACCTGGAGGAAAGCTGAGGCTAGCTAGCAATAAATGTTAGATCATAGACAAAGTGTATATCACATAACCGGTTAATATTAGAGAGCTAGTCGATCCTCCAGTCACCATGTTATGCATTTAATTGTTGAGCCACTAGGCTTGGGGCAAATATATCGTATATCGTATTTTACGTTCCATAAGGCATACAATTGGCTTCAAATGCAATTTAATCAAATTTCAGATATTTCGTTGTGATAATGTTTCGTTCTGCTTATGGTCAAATTTACCTACAAAGTTGCATTAATAACCAAGCAATGATTGTTACTGCCTTTTACATTTTCGGAACAGCATGTGGCTTATTATTTACTAAGAGCCCTGCCCTAATCAAGCATAAAATACTTTAATGCCAATAGTTCTTTGATTATTTAAGATAATCGTTAAAATTCAACGGACCATTTTTTGAATGAAACATCCAAAACCCGACTAAGCTATTTGCTGTCCGGCTTGTTTATATTATAGATATTTTACGTTTTGCCGGCGCCATAGAAGATAACTTGCAGACACAGCGTGGTAGCACACAGATGTACTACCCTTTATTGCAAATGAACAATCCCATAATCGATCAGCAGTCTTATCAATTTTAATTGCGCTCGCTATGCTGAAGATACTTCATAGTATAAAAAACACCTTGCTGAATTACAAAGGCCTTGTGTCAAATGCAAATGTAAATCAACATACGAAATGCATTACTTTCAGCCACATATATAGCCTTTCGAGCAGAAACAGAGTATGGGCCATTGGAAAGATTAACAACATGAGTAAGTAAGCTGGAAAAAATGGAGAATATCTGGGTGTTAGCGGCAAATCGCATTGAGTAATCGGCAGAAGTTTGGTGACATGGACGACATTTGAAAGCTATCGCTGCATAAACCACCACTTGAGCTCAAGCGTCAGATGGCTGACACATTCGACCACTTAGTGAGTCAGTTGGGAACTATCCATAACCATCAAATTTCGATTGATCTAACATTGTTATTCTTCACTTTCGCTATTTTACCTGAATTATCCGATATATCAACCATTTGACCTGTGATGTGTTAACGTAGTCAACCAGTTTGAGAAATACTAGCCGGTTAACGAGGTAAACGTTACATAACCACTACCAAAGGATAGACAAGGTTGGCGTATAACTCTGTTTTAAAAGCGAGATGGAAACCCATAAATATGTGAGAGCGACTCCTAGCGTATGTTTAATTGAAACATAACCTTGTTGTGTTACATACATCATGCACGTTACATTTATTGAGTATAGACGAATTCGTTTCCCCTCTCAGATTAAGTCAATTCTATTGCCCCTTATGTTTGAATTATTTTAAACGCACTCATACAGTTGCAACTAGGCGAGCAGAAAAGTCACTTAAGTGACTGGTTGCTGATCAACTGTATGAACGACAGAACCAATGATATATTGTTACCTTATCAGCTTAAAAAGGCCATAATTACATGTTCTTTGTCTTTGATACCTATAAAAAATGCGTTATTTAAGACTATGCGCCTTGAAGCAACAGCTTGGCAGGAAGCCCGTGTGCTTGTATCTAAATAACTATCTCAATTCCACATCTGTATTTTACATTCTGCCGGTAAATGCAGCGTCATATTTTATAGCGAGCTAGATCCATCCGCGTTCACAATATCTTAGATGATCCGCATATATAAGCAGGATATTTCATTTCTGCGGAATCGATTTGAAGGTCAGGGTGACAATTGCTGGATCGCGAAGCATTCATCATTTTAGATGAAATGGCCTTGAAATATCGTAACATGTGTGTGATAACGATGAAATTTTTTCGGCACATTTCAGAAATGGCATGGTTTGCATCAGAAATCGACAACCTCTTGTGTCTGTATATCCTGTTTCTATCTAATTACTCGAATGGTAGACCTTCATGCCAGCACCCTGGTACCTTTGAAGTGACGATTAGTTGCTATAATATGGCTCAAAGACCACGTGTACTAAGTGGTTCAAGTGAATTGAGCAAAGTGTTTGATATGACTGATGTTCATACATTGCAATCCTTGAAAATAGCATTGATGACGTGAGACACTTTCTGGCATATGTTGGCGCATATATCAAAATTAATTAAATTGAATGTCGATGATTTTGGTTAGCCAAAGCAATATCACGGATCAATTGTAATGATTAAATGCGTTATCAGTCTCAGCAGCATCATGCCGCCGCTGATATGGTATAGGGCGTGATCCGTCTCAGCAACGTCATATGATATGATGTTGGAGGTGGGGCGTGAACAGTCGCAGCAGCATCATGCCGCCGCTGTTATGATAGAAATTTGCCTCAGCTACACCATGAAGCCGCATATTCTCTCCACACAATCAACTCTTTTGAAACTATGCTGCTATGTGAGTCATAATTAGAAAATGCTTATGTTCTTTCGATAGCTTAACGACATATCAATCATGATAGCTTAACGTATGACAAGCACTAGCTACACGAACCCTGTCCGTAGGGTTTTGATATAACAATGTCAGACACAACAGGATAAATCACAATGTTAGGAGACAATGTAATTTGAAATCTGTTAGGACTGTGATCCAATTACCACATAATATAGAGCAGTGCCTTAAATAATTTCAATAACCGGCTGTGGTCTTTATGGATCCCAAGAACCCATATAAATGCCAAACTAAACACTAATGCTTCTACAATTAAATAAGAGAATAACAAATGTCCTTGTGCTCCGAATCAGGAAAGCACGTAGATGACTAGTTTACTAACACCATGTTAATATTCTTAAAGGTTTTCGCATACTGTACGGCTGACAAGAGAGGTTTTGAGGGAACATGCTACGGGACGGACATTGATCGTCTTCAATTGTATTTGGTTAAACAGGGTCAATCAACAATTGCGCTCTGTTGAATAATATGGAAATCCAGCTAAAGTAATTTCCATGTATGGTCAGGTCAGTAGTTTTTCACCCCACAGTTTCGTATTTATCGTAAAATGGAAAGCCATCATCACCTTAAGTTATCATTCCCTGTGTTTTTCCAACCTGTTTATGATGTATCATATGAAGCGGTTTCCTATGCCAACTGGTAACTGTGATATCTCGTCGGCAGTTCCCTATGCTTCTGAATGCTGCCAACGTTCACTATAGATCACTTCAGGTTATCATGGTTTGCTTCAAGGACAAGAGGTAATGCCTGTCATGTGTTGATCTTGTGACTCACGGAACCACAATTAGGACATTAGAAACTGAGACTAATCAGATATTGCCATGTGCACACTCTGTTCCATCATCGTGCTAATATGACCTTGTTGTTGCAAGTGACGCGAGACTCCTGCATTTTGCTTCATAACCTATGCCTCTAGCCAGGAATCACAAATTCAGTTAATTGATAGGTTTAGGTAAGTGGTTATTTTCCTCCATTAGTTAGCTTTTCAAACTCCATTCAAACAATATGGGTATTATGAGGCAGATATTGCCATCTAAACCCAATGGTGCTGCGACAGAAATGTGTAATGTCCCAGGTCTTTCATTGCATATACTGCTGAAGAACATTGGCCCGCTGCCCATGTGACAGCATCGAATTATGGCAACAATAAATATCTGATTAGTGAACTATCACGCATGGTTTGAGTACCGTCAACGCGTTGATCTGTGTTGGTGAGGCGTCATCATCCTGCCATGGATAGACGGTTGCATTTGTATTCCCAGCCACGCCGCGAACACTCGCGTGATTAATAGTACAGGCACATTGACATTAGGTATTGTGCAAAAATTGAAGGGCATGATATGACATCACTATGACATTTGAGTTCACGAAGCCATTCGGCAATAATAGTAAATAACTAATGTTTAATGTAAGATCACGTAAATGGACTGGGCAGCATGCATAGAGTCGGCGATTCATTCTGTGCAAAATGGGATACCAACTGTTGTTATCTTTTTCCCAGAACAGCACAGAAAGTAAGAGGCATGATTTCTAGCTACTCGACAACATCTATTTAAATAAAGCTTTGAGCAAACGTAGTGAAGGGAGCGCAATGGTGATTGGGGCAGCGAACTCACGCTAAGCGATTTTGGTATAGAATAGCGCATGCTAAGGTGGAGTTTCAGTCAGGTTGAGGCAACCTACTCCTACGCTAATCATATACTGATAAATCATTATTGTACCACCATACATGCAGTGGCTATGATTCGTTTGAGACAATTGCCTTAAATGCTTTAACATCTCTGATTATCACCGCAGCGATTTTTTTTGTTTTTCTAAAGGGGGCTGGGGGCTTTACAGGAAAAATCATACGGTATTAAGTATTATAATGACATTCAAATCAAATGCATACGAAAGTTTTCGCACACAACATTGGAAGTTCCTACACAGTCAGCCATTGACTCTAGACGTCAACAACGTTGTTAGCAGTATCCACTATATGCGCTGAAGTCGCATAATCTCATATTGTACGATTTGTTTTTCTGAAATGTCAATTACCCCTGCATTATAGATTCCGTTTGACATTAGGGTAGATCAGCGAATCTCTCAAAGCGGAGACATATCCATAATCTAGTGCAATCGAAAAGTATTAAGTCAACGAGTCGAACACAAAAGGAAACATAAACGCATCCTTGTAGGGGTCGAATTGATATTAATAGAGACGTTGAGACTGGGGATAAGCTGTATGGTGGAGGATATGTATCAGGGTAATCAGCGAGTGACCAATGTATCTGCTACAGATTTAGAGTCACTATAGCGATACTAGTAATCGTAAATAATTAAAATTGATTATCGCTTATGGCCTAGTATATAACTATTCCAGAGCTAGAACCTACATATTACATGGATGACAACCAAATTGTGCTGTGCGCCTGACCTAAAAATTGCTACTTGGTTATCTCAAGAGAACCGTAAAAACATCGTTACCAGGTTAATGAACGCAGTGCTCTGAGCTCTTTGGCCTTCTTGAATAAATCTTTGTATTGCATCTTGCAAAATAGAACAATATACTTACGGTCTATCTATGGCTGAAAATTGGCGTTCCCAGTCTTTTGGTGAACTTATATAAGACTTTCCATCAATGGTAGCTAAGGGTCTACACTTTACCTCTCAAAATTTGACGTTCCTTGTCCCGATCCTGTCAATGCATGTACCCATATTGTCGAAACAAACAATCCTTGAGAAAAATCAAGTTTCAGATCAGTCGGGGAAATAACGTTAAAGTGCACGACATGCAATTTGCATTGAGATTAATGTGTGATAAGCACCATCCTAACCCAAGTTTAAGTATTACGTAAATATTGACAATGGAATATCTTTATCCTGATTAAATGATCCATGCTCTTTGACATGTATTTCAACCAATATATGTTTACCAGACATTAATGGATGTTACCAATATGAAGATATTTAGCACACGGTCTCAGCAACATTTTCTCATTTCTTCCCTTTGGAGGCTTAAAGACGATAGCTGTTTAGTATATGGCAGTGGTATAGTTTTTTGCGTGGTCCCGCTGCCTCACATATTGGTCAAGCTGACATTTATCAATCAAATGGTGTGAAGTTCAAGTTATATCTGTGTTGAGCAGTAATGCCCATTGTATACCCTGCTTGGTAAATCAGACTAGAGGAGGCAAGCTTATGGTCGTCTTTATGTGAGGCATTGATGGTTTGGTATTAAGTCAGTTTCTTTGTTTCATTGCGTCTCCACATCGGTCAAATATATAGCCTCTGCTCTATTATCTTGCCAAGGCAAGCATAGCGTAAAATTGGCTAGATGATCTGACGGGGGACGCAGAGAAATCAACAAAATCCTTTTCAGCAGTTGGTGGCAGTTCATGGGAAGGTCTGTGAGGCTTTTTTAATGAATCGATTATCGAAGAATGGTGTAAGGCTTATTACGCTGATACATATTGCAACAGACTAGTTCCACCTGTCAGCCATAAAAATGATGGACAGCGTTACGTTCAGTATGCTGTAAAATATGCATGGCTTCGACTATATTCAACATGTCTTTTCGGGGTAATTTATATAACACCAAGTGATAAGCCGTAATTGAGAGTTTGCTTTGGTATGAATGCTATCAATTCATCATTAAAGCATCGAGCAAAACATACCAACCGTAGCTGGCAAAACCGCGTAAGTTACTAGATAGCGGCTGTAGAGAAGAGGCCTCTGATAATGGAGGAGAATAGCAAACGCGGTCCTCTAGTATGAAAATAACCTCAAGAATCCATTTCGCAGAAAATGCTGTAATTGTAACGCATGAGCATTACCCATTCTTCTTTAATATTTTTAAATGCCTCTTGAATTCGTGGTTCAGGCTAAAGGTAGTATTTTATTATTGTCAATAGCGTCAAAATACGAATAGCAAGTAGGTCCCATTTTCAAACCCACAAAACTAACATACAACTTCTTCCGGTGTTAAATATTAATTAAACGTTGATATAATTGATCATTCTTTCTGCCTCGCAGATACCCTGACAAAGCAACTGAATGTGTCGGATATTTGCTTGAGTTTAACTCAATGTGGACTTCAATTATTTCCAATCAAAGGATGACGCGGTGCGTGTTCATAATTTATTAAGGGTGCCTTAAAAGCAAGGTTCAAGTCAATGGGCTTATCTACACTAGCAAAGACGCATACGATTAAGCAGTTTAGACATTTAGCAATTTAAAAGTTGAATTAGAATATTTTCACCTACAATCTTATACACTTTATAAACGTGAAAATAACATTTATCCCGACTGTTCTGTCATGCATTTTGGATAATAATATCAAACAGGTTGTTCAAAATAAAACCCACGCATTTTATTATTCTGAGAACTCGCAAGAACTCCCACAGTTTTGTATATTTGTTGAAGTACATTCGCGGCAGCTGCATGCAATGGGAACTTCATTATCTGAAAAATTCCAAGAGTGTGTAACTGTCGTCAGAGTGGCCCACACAGCACTGAAGCATACCATACTCATCATTATGTGAGAGCTAAAGAGTCGGAATGACTTTTGGGTAGCCTGTGACGGAAATACATGTGATTATGTTTCCTATTACAATCGGTTGAAGAGAATTTTCTGATTCAGGCAGAAGACTACACATATTAACTCCAAAGTTTTCAAATAGAACAAGCTTTTGCACATATCACACAGCGTGCCCGTTTAGAAACGATCACAGAATGCAACAACATTGAACGTTTTTAGTTTTTCACATTTAAGGTATATTTATTCATTTTAACACATGTTTAACTTAAGTTTGATCGGAGGAACTGTTAATGCTTTGATCGTTGAATTTTAGCTTCTGGTCCGTACGACATGATTTACCAGGGAGAGACGGTATTGTCTTTTAATATTTGCGCAAAAGGGGCAACACACAATCACACATGCAGCTAGTTCTACAGTCAAATTAAAATTGCCGCACAACCATCACATAGACGTTTTACACAACATAATATAATTATTGCTCGGTAGCTGGAGAATAATTGTATGAAAACACAGCCAATAGTCGCGCCTGTTAACAGCCATTCAACGCCAATTGGTCGATGCAGGTTAAATTCTTGTCACTATTGGCGCTCGTATACCACGATATTCACCAACTCTTCGAGATGGACCATTGTTTTAAAATGATTTAGGTTGATAGAATAACTCATTGCGTTGTAGGTTTTGTTTCGTTTGCTGTATATATTTAGGTAAATTAAAAGTGTAACGTGGTTATGTGACAGTTACACGAGAATTGAGAGTGACAAAGAAAAACGTTTTTGTATAGATAATGGCTTGTATGAGAGATTATGTGGTCAAATTACTAAACCTTATGTGATTTTAATACATAGGCAACAAGCTTTCTTGTAGTTATTATTGAGCATTGCATAGCGATATTGTATCAACAAATGAGATCTTTCAATGTCTAATTTGGTTGAATCAGCACGTATAGTTCGTTTTCGCCATTCAGTTTATGTAAGTGTTAAATTCACCAACACTTAATACATAAGAAGGTTGCTGTATATTGATAATGGCTTTTCCCAGCAAAGACAGAAGACTGCTTTAATTCTTGTGATCAGCGTAAATTTGGAATACAGCGGATACAAGAATTCACTAATTTGACGGAAGTCAGAATGCACCTCTAAGCCTCCCTAATGTCTCCAGACACAGATATTGATAACCCAGTGATATTTATGTGTACGTAATGCCCTGCCGAACCCGGCAATAACAGCTACTTAGGTCAACTTTGCCAAGATAACATGGGATTAAGAGCAACAAGCTTCTCGTTGTTGCGATTTACAATCAGTGATAAGTAACCAGCTTTTTGAATGGTTGGAAAAGATGACTTTTCCAAAAGGCCACCAGGCTATCTTAGAGCAGACGGTAGTATTACCTGGAACTTACCTGGTCAAACCACATTCGAAAGTGCATTTAATGGCTCATTAGCATTGTACTAAGAAAAGCAATAGGAGAACTCTCTGCCGATCTCGACAATGTTGCTTCTTGTATTTTCTTATCAGGTTTCTGAATAGATTGCAAAGTTAATTTCGGGAAGTCTCGGATTGTTGTTCATGGCCCCACAAACAAATTAATAGGTGAGTTCGTCGACACCATTGCGTGCTTCACGATACGCTAGGGGCATTGGTTAAGACGAAAAGGTTGCAACATCAGAATAGTTCTGAATAAGTCCTGGAATTTTGCCATTGCGAATCTTATCCGGTACAGTGTAAATGAATGAACGCATATGATAAGTGATGCTCAATGTAACTTCGATCGTTGATTAGCACGTGAAGCATGTAAGCTAGCCAGCTGCATCATTTTAGCGGTTTTCAGAGCTGTTTTGTTGATCTCTGGATGGTGAAAAAAGGCGTTGTACCAATCAATTGATTAAAATAGAAGAAAAACATCGTACCGCTCCGGATCAATATATTGTACATATGTCACAGGAACCAACAACACCAATTATGTTTCTTATGTTAACATATCTATTTAATATATATATATATATATATATATATATATATATATATATATATATATATATATATATATATGTATATGTATATATATATATATATATATATATATATATATATATATATATATATATATATATATAAAAGGATCATATGACATACTGTAAAAAGCCAAATAAAGTCTAAGCTCTGACCTTCAAGGTCATAATCAATGCTTTACTCGGTGCCCCACAAATATTATTCGACGCAAAGTTGTGCTGAGGTGTGAAAAAAGTGTAACCGTCGAAATATAAAAAATCACCATTGTTCATTAAACTTCTTCTGTTACCTTCTGTTGTTGAACATATGGATACATGTAAATGAAATTGTTTCTTTCATAATTGCCGGCATTATTATTCAGAATGTCACCCACCACTACAATTATGTTGACACATATAACCCGAACGTAGGATCCAATATTTACTATTTTTGCTTGGCCAATATAAAACCTTAGTCATGACTCAAGATAACTCTCTTTGATCATTTATAATTGTATTCATGTGACAGTCGTAGCGCGTGCGAGAGAATCCGAAACTCAATCGATAGCTATTAACATAACATGCGAAATGTCTACAGTACATGGGTTCCGTGGCTTTGAATTTAAGCATGATCCGCTTCCATAATTGCCCAGAGTATCGTGCATGTAACAACATCATCGCTTTTATGTCGCGTTCAAATTGTACAAAGTATTAATGTCACTCAGAAAGACACAGTGACAGACATTTAAATGAGCCTCATTAACTATTAAAGACACAGACACTATAATTTTTGGTGCGAGAGAACAGGATCCGAATGCTGCGTGCCATTTTGCATAGACAGACAGCTAAAACAGCATTTACGGCGCACATGAACCTGACAAACACAATGTCGGAGAGCAAGAGAGAAGGAGGAGAAACGAAAAAATACTGCACATTTTGTTGCTAAACAAGCTGTTCACCCAGAATGTATTCCAGTGGGATCCTATTTTGATGACAAGCAATTATTTGAATATTATTCATAGTTGAATAAATTATATCATATAAGTTGAGGACACAAGGACGCATGATCCGCCATAATCTTCTACAGCAGCTGGCATTTGTTTAAGGTGTCACTAATTCTTTTCCATTAGGCTACCGGATATAAAATGATCTCAGTGGTCATATCCGTTCACCGTATACGGCGACCAAGTCTTCCGCTTGTAATAGCTGGCTCATCGTGGCTCTTGTGGAATGCTTAATTTGACAAGCTGTAAATACATGTCCATATATAAACATGACCTGCTCATGACTTCGATAGAGCAAAACACCCTTGTGTCGTGGTATAATGTGCCTGCAAGGCAAACACATGAACCATCTTAAAGTTCAAGGTTGGGATCATCGCAACATTAATGTGATCAAACTCTGAACGTATTTTGGTTTAAGAATAGAACAGGAAATATCTAAGATAGATATTGTCTGCTGGTCTGTCCCAGAGGCTGCGAAAGCGCAGTATATATAATAGTAGATTTAAATAATATGTAATGCGCAAGACAAATCCATCAGAGCAGTCACTACGATTCGCTCAATGTTTTGCAACACTACTTGTATCTTTACCGAGAGTTCAGTCGGCCTTTAGTCGTTTTTATGGCGACTATGGACGCAGTTACAGGGAAGCTTTTAAATGTCACAGAAAATATTTTTGCTGAACTAGAATGCCAACCATAGGGCTGGTTTTGGTCACAACGTTTGATTCTCATAGGAATGTATCTGAAAATTGAATACATGGGATCACTGTTGAAGCCAAACATGATAGTGATATAAACAGATACCGGTTGTAACTTGTTCCATGCTGAGTTACATTTATCAATTTATCCTAAACCTGACCTTTATCTAATCTATTCTAACTGTTAGCACCATATAATGATCAATCAATACATAGTATTGCGAGGCCATAACAGAGAATGGCCTGTTTTGTGCCTTCCCACTAGCAACCCCCCCCCCCCCACCCCATCCTGCTCCGACACAAATGGCTTTCATCTTTCGCTCGCATAATCACATGGTTATTATCTCATGAAGCGAAAGTTTACAGCGAGATGGAGGGGCTACACACTTGTCACAACAACTTAATTGAATAATAATGATAAGAATGGAGAGGTGATTTCTTACTTAACAGCATATATATATATATATATATATATATATATATATATATATATATATATATATATATATATATAATATATATATATATATATATATATATATATATATATATATATATAACATAATTATGTTCTAGGGATTGGATAGCTGGATGGGGGCGGTGTAAGAGGAATAGGTAAGATTATTCTTAGCAACTGACATTACGCAAAAAACCCCCCCCCCCCCCCCCCCCCCCCCCCACGAATACGGTTTCAGTTATCAATTAACAAGAGATACATAAATGCCTCCACAAGAAACGTCATTGCCCAAGCGTCAGGTTAACCAAGGCAACCGCACGTGCTATTCATGACAACATTATGTCGGAAGCTTCGAATCACTGAGATTGATCATCAATGTCTATTGTTGGTACGGGCTTAAGGGTTTGTGCTATGAAGCATTTCCATATTGCGTCAAGAGAGATTAGAGCAAAACTTCCCAAATGTGGCTTTGTCAAATATATCCCTGTAACAAATCAGTAGTTCGCAATGGACATGCTTTTAATCACCTCGGCTATAGTCGCCTTGCATATTTTGAATGGCACGATATAAGTACTATGTCGTCAATATATCGTCATCAGTATGATGAACGCAGGCGACTTTGTGCAATCGATTCCTGTTGTCTTCATGTATTATTTATAGGTGTAGTATCTGAAATTATTGATGCACCGAATAGCTGTTATCGGAAACGGATTACAATATGCAATGTTTTGCATAGAGCAGTACAATACGGCCCAAACACATATGTGAATATCGTACATGGATTGTTACACCTCTACAACAAATCGTCAGTTATATCTATGTATTTCTCCGTCTCTCCAATTCTTGGATTGTGGATTCCGTATATTTTCCGCTGATCTGAATAAAATGCACCGTATTGCACCTATCCTATGAGATATGCCGTACAATGTTTTGCAGAGTCAGTTGAAAACAGTCTTTTAAGGTTGCAAGCTTTTCTCTTTATAATACAACTCGTATAGCATAAAGCACATAAGCTTCGAATAACGTCGCCCACTTTGTGCTGTTAGTGCGGCCGGCCATTACTTTGCTCACGTGCCAGAAACTTCATTACGTATAAGCTATCTGATCAAAGATATTCGTTTTCATGGTTGCCAGAGGGGTTTTCATCTCCATATGTGTTCCGTTTTACAATCACAGATCGAACGGCGTATAGAACATAATGCGCCTTTCGATGTTTTTCTCTCAACGAGCGTATTAAAGGCAAGGTTATGGACCGTGACAATCCAGCATTTCCAGATTAACATCAAACATTAGTTTGTGCTCTTCATGTTTACGCGAGTTAGGAGGCGTGACAAGTATTAAGTTCACCGCACATTGACTATCTATTTAAAGGAAGAGTTCTGAAGTGTTGGTGGGGTAAGTTGTTTCTGCTTTCAATAACTACACAATTCATAAGCTGAAAGGATATAGCGACATATGTCAAAAGCTACTTTTTATACATTATTCCTATGTCACAAATTAGGTTCTCAATTGCAATCCGCTCTCCTAGGGTTAAGCGACACATGGGCTCTTTGTCAGTGATAGATGCCTACCTGTTTTTACATATATATATTTTTGTCTGGCAAAAGCTTTCTGTGTGAATCTTCTGCGGCCACTACTGCTCGACTCATTCACAAAGTGCCTGCAAATAGTTACAATCATGATATCATATGGGAAAAGTCACACCCCAAAAAGGGCGTTTTTGCTTATCTCAATATTGATGGGTAACGTCTATGATTTCCACATATGAGGCAGCTGAACCTCTTGAAAACATTGTCTGTGCTCGAAGTGAATGCCGCATAGTTTGCAATAGAACGTATACTTCATGTTGTTTTAAAAAAATATTACAAATAACTCCAACCTAGCAGCGAGAGGCATATGCTTATATTCCTGCGCAACAACGCATAACCCGCTCATTTAGTTAACTGTTACAAAAAGGTCATGGCCATTTAATTAAGACTGTGTTTTATAACGTACCATCAATGTCAGTTCTGCCTTATTGTTTCATAAGGACCACCATCGTTTACTTCAAGCTAGATATTAGCAAAGTCATCAATCGAGGTGTACGTACATTCCTCGCTAAGCACTTATGTATGAAGACTATTCCCATTCAATAATACTCTGCTCGAAGATTTGTAACAAAAAGTATAGTTCTAGTTTCTAGGGTAGTCCAGCTTATGGAGATAATTGTCGTGGATCGTGATGCAACCAACGTATTTGGTGATTCAATGGACACGCGTATACGTAATTATGCATTAGCGACTCGATGTTGAGAATAAAGTTTTCAGTTACTTATGTTAATTTCTCTCCTTCACGCGCACTGAGCTAATAATGCTTCTATAGACGGAAGAAATAATTTTGATAAGGGTCGTTAACTTCTTCAATCGATAGTATGAGGTCAAGATAGCTCAAACAAAATTCTGGTTTACCCCAATATTGCGTGAATCGCATGCGTTGTGTCGTTTTAGTTGATACTATGTCTACAGAATAGTATGACTATTGGGCGTTAACATTGCTATTGTTGTGAACGACATTATAGCAGTTTCAGTGCGCCTTTTATGCCACTTCTTGGGTGAATGTTATTTTTTTATTAGATATTTAGATGTATGGCAGACAAGACGGTATTGTCTTTCCGCAACACAAGCCACGAGGCTTATATAACACGTCGCCAGAGAAAGTGCGATCGTCGAGGAATTGTATGAGAACTGTTGTCTATAACAGAATTGATCAATTTAGTGCAGCGTCAACAAGTGGCCTTGGGTTTCTACACAATTTACCCCTGATTCCTCTCAGTATAAATGTTATTGCGTCACTGTGTGTGAATTATTTCCAATATTTGCTCTGTCCAATAGTGTTAGGGAAAAGCTTTCACACCAACACCACCCATTGCAGGCACCAAGCTGACACGTTAGCTGTACCACGGATGACAGAAATTTCATTCAATCAATATCCAACTGCTTTGATGCACACACTGGATCAACCAAGTTTTACTGGTAGCTGCTACATAATATTGGTTAAGTCATTATTCATCGTTTTTGTGCGATTTTTCTGTACAGCAAATATCCCAAATAGTGAAAATATTGCAATGATCATGCTGAGCGCAACTCTGAAAGTGTTTTGATCAACAGATGCATGCAACAACATAGTGCATTATTTTGCGCTACCGCGAAAATTAAAAACACAGCCGTATATTACAAATGATTTCATTCAATAGTGGTGAACGGAACTCTCAGGACAATGAAGATGAGTTAAAAGCGGGGAGAGTTCATGCATTCGTTGAAATTATTTGCTATCGGTGTGCTCGCTCTGAATATTAGTGCTTATTGCATGCAAGTAGGCAAGTTCGGAGCAGAAAAAAGCCCTTAGTCATCAAAACTATTCAGAAAACTGCGACACGCCTTTTGGTGAGTTGGTTGTTTCGGTTTCGCCAAACAGGCGTCATATTTGATCTATGAACTGATTAGTCTGTGACAGTTAGAGATGATTTTTGTTATGTCACCTTGTGGGGAAATATTCCTAGCTTATGGTTCCTTTCTTATGTTACTTTGATTTTGCAGACAGTTGCGATAACATACAAACATTCGTCTATTTTGCTCCATTGCTCAAGTCCTCCTGCCTTGTTACCATCGCCGGTCTCAATCCTTCGCACCTTTAGCCTTCACATTTTCATTTATCTCCCGGTCCCTTGGCCTTTGGTTATCTCCTAAACCCAGCCAATGTCGTGGGTCTCTACCGCCAGATGGAGGTTCTACTTATCTTTTACTACATCCTTTTCGATAACAATAATTGGTACAATAACTATGAGGATGGAGGGGTGACTTCATACTGGATTTCATCTCACCTATAAGGTTGATAAACCACCGAATGAATATCTAGATGGGGTAAAGTGAGGGGGAGGACAGGAGGTATAAAAATCCTAACATAAACTGATTACACAAATGCATGTAGCATTCAAATTAAACATTAACTAAAGAAAAGAACATCATGTGCCTTGACCTAACACTCTGCTAGTAGTGAGAGGTAAGATTTCCCAACAGTCTTCTGGCCAGCAGAGATGATTAGTACATTGTACTCAGTTATGTGATATTATGCATGATAAAATTGTTATTCCTAAACTTCAAAGTCAATGTCCAGTGAATGGTCTTATATACCTCTTTAGCTTTGTCTGAGAATATCAATTCTCTTGTTTATGCACGTTCCTTCATTATGGTTTTCGTTGCTGCTTGTTGTTGCTTAGAGTGGGAACTAGCCAGAAAAAATTCCAAGAGTAGAGTTCTTGTTGTTTATTGAAGTTTAGCGTTATAGCTTTGCGGGATCTCGGTCAGAATCTTTCTAAAATTTCTTAGTTAGAGGTTCTCGTCTCTTTGTTAGGTAGCTCTCCCCTACTGATCCGTGTGGTCCGTTTATATCTCGAGTGGATTCCCGGCCGAGCCCACTTGTCTAGCCCACACGATTGGTCGAGGAAGCCGAACAAAGCTCAAGGCCCTTGACCTAACGGTTCCGCATGGGACGTGCACAGCCAATAATCAATAGGATTGGTGACGGCCAAGATTGGCTATCAGTGCCACACCCCTACCACGAGGGCTGGGGTTGACCCAGGCTTAATATGCTGTACTGGTAAATAAAGGGGGGAGGCGCTCAAAATTGGATGAGCTAAAATAATATCATAACAAGAGACTAGCACTAATGATAAATACTAAGCCCCAATTTTGGTCTTCATATTTAGATATGCTACTCATGTGCTGTTGAGAAAGTACGTACGGTGTTGGACCCGTTATGGACACTAAGGATTATGACGATACACAGCCATGGCTGTTAAAATATTATCAAGATATAGCCTTTGTAGATCGCCAGCTAATTTATGCTACTCTCATGCGTATTGCCTTTTGTAGAATTTGTATACTGCCTTTATCTAATAATATTATTATCGTTGATCTCAGAAGAAACACAGTTCTACACAAAGAGTGAAGTGCGTTGAGCTGCTTGCTCCATGAGTGTGCTGACCATTCTACTTATAATGCGATCGTTCCTTTGAACACAACGTGGTATTCAACCTTTGGCCACCTGTTATGCAACGATAACCGAGCATTTTGGTGTCTAATGGGATGCACGGTTTAGATAATATTGGCATGAGGCCGAACGGACGCATTGTTCTAATAAAATGCTTTCAAGATGCAGAAATATGCAGTGTAATATTCAAAATATATTCCATTGTGTGTTTGCTTACAAATATATAAATGAATTGAAAAAGCGGATAATTAAATATTCTCGGGACTTGTTTGCTAATGGACAGAAAAACTGAATCGTGCAAGACATAATTGCAGCTGCATTCGTCTCCCTCTTACGGTCTGTTAGTCTGTGGTCTTTTACGTCGTTGTTCATATGGCCTTGCCCTTATGATCGACATATTATTTTACCTTGGTTGCTCTTGAATAGACCCAGATTTTACTAAACGTTGTCGAGCGGTATTGATTTACATCAAACATGAAGAAGCGCTGTGCCTGTGTCATTCACTCTGAATCTACCCATATGGTCGGAATGCCTGAGCAGGACCAGAGAAACATGTGCTTGTAGCCGACCAATTATTGTTTTGAAGGTACGGACAAAAACACCCACTTAGGTTGTATGCTACCTACACACGATATTTGCAACTCAATGAACAGATCCTTGACGTGATTACTAATTCGTGTTCTTACCTAGCGTTGCCTCTCGATTATACGTGGTAGCAGTTCTGCTTATAACCTGTCAATTGTACATTTAACCCACTGTAATATAACAGCAATTACAATAGAGCACGAAAATGAAAAAGCAATTTGTATGTTGTTTGGGATCAAAGAGGCATTTATTGTGTCCATATATTACGCTTTAAGAGCATCTAGTAGCATCATGCCGACATCCACCGTTGTAATATTTTTCAGCCTTGTTGGCCCTATTTAGTCAGGTGCAAGAAGTTTAGTTTGCGTGCAGAATGTCTTTTGTACGGCACTGCGTTTAGAACATGGGGCGCTATAAAACTATAATTTTTGTGTTTGCCCAAAATTAGACACTAGCTATGGCGAAAGCTTAGTTGACAGAGATGCATCGTTTCACTGACAGTATCCAGTGTCTGTTATGTCAAACTGGATCAGGACAATAGACATACATTTTGTATTGTTAGTTCAATAAAGTTATTATCAAATTGAGTGTATAATTTGAACCAACATGTTTCATTGTTTAGCCTACGTAACCTAACTTTGACACTGTGCTCTCGGTATAATATAGCCTGGATGATTACCCCTACACGCGTAGCGTACTTTGAAGTGTGGTTTTTAACAAATGACTAGATAACTTTTCGCTTTTCGATGATTCTCCTTGTCGTCTTGTACGACAGCTTCCTTGATTTGAATAACATCCTTTAGCATGTGTGATGCAGAAGTTTCAAAAAGGCATAACATTGCAGTAGGTTCATCCAGTACAGCGACATGTCGAAGAATGCCCTGTGTGAGCTTACGCCTTCATCTCGATCAATGGAAAAGAAACCCTCTATGCTTCAGAAAATATACTGCAATAAGAACCTTGCTGCATCACCAGCAGCACACCTCACAAACGCTCAGTCAGCTACGGATCTCGTAATCATTCCTCTACATTTAATCGTGCGATTTTATGCATTGAAAAAGATTTACAACCAACCGCACCATAACACGTTAAGTATAATATTGAATGCATTAAATGAATATCGTCACAACAGTGTTTGTTCGCACCAATGTATCAGATACAATAGTTGCATCGTAACTGTTATAACGCATTGTCAGAATTATCTTTTCTGTCAAGATGCTTTGCTGCATAAGCATATGAGCTACGAAAAATGGAAGAACACATGTTAACCACAAACTTGACAACTAACTCATATGGTACATAATGTGACTGCAGATTGGTTTTATCGACCACGCAATGAGCTATATTCTAGACAAGGTAAGTCTAAGTTGCACTTAACGCACTTAACCAGCATGTTGGAAAACGAAATGAATACGCCGTCGCAGCTGTGTTGAGTTGGAAAAAGGTGTCTTCTGCGATATTGCCTATTATATTGCTAATTATACCAGGGACACATTATTGGTAGTACCTACCTAAGTTGTATTGAGATTACGTTTGTCCTTGCATTAATATGGGAGTGGTAAAGCAGTGTGATGTATGTACCAACAACCTGTATTCGTAATTTCTCATTTGATGTGTTATGTTTGGTCATGGTAACATTTTCGCATGCATTTGTTATGTTTACCAAGCAGACGCAATTTTAAGAAGCCAATGTCATGGTAGTTTATCTTTCTAAGCACCGGAAATCCTTCCATTGTGCTTACGGTTCATTTCTCTTAAAATCTTCACTGCTAAGGAATCAATAGCGGATGTCGTTTGGCACGGAAACCTTAAGTATTCACTCATACAAGGCCGACAATCAGCACTTGTGTACATATTGCTACCATAGCGGTGAACAACATAAAGTCCTCTTCACCTACCTTTTGTGTATGTCGCTGAACACTATAATACACATTTTCTTTCACCACTTGAGCAGGTAATTGTTCACGTTTCAATGACTTTGTTGTCCTGTGAGACCTCGTTTTGAAGTAATTCGTGGTTTGAATAACATATTTTTAGATTTGTGATGTTAAGGTCTTCAGAAAAAAGGGTGATAGTGAACGTCAGCAAGAACTCACTCGTATACTGTGCGTGGTACAATGTTTTTTTAGGAACTGCTGTCATTGCTACTGCTTCGAATTAATTTATACGTGTGTGCTTTCCGTTGAAGTTTTATTGATGTGATAAGGACCGTTCTCCTCACCATATTTAATGCGTATGACTAGTGCTGTAACACAAAGGGGATTATTCCATTGAGCCGACCGTTCTCCGCGTTTTGATGGAGATGCAGCGATGTGATATAGCCGGGCACGCCTTGCAACACTGATGAGTATCAATCCTTCCCCTTGTCATTGTTATTCACAAACTGAGAACAAAATGGCCTGGCAAAAATAAATGCTTTATAACCAAGGTTCTTTGTCTTATGTTCAGTGCTTAGGTCATGGCCGTGTCTCGCTCAAATTGTACTACGTCCTAGTATTCCCTGAAGTGAATTGCGAGATTGTGACACAGCATCGGTAAATCAGGTAATATTCTAGTAAGACACTCAAACCAAAAGTAATGACTTTTTTTGCATCTCACTGTGACGAGAGCAACATCAGCTGCAAATCACACGCGGTAGCATCAATAATGAAACACAGTGTCTTCTGTTGGGGAGACTAATAAGCTCACATTGTGCGTGAGGAATGTATCTTTTTCATGGAATCGTCTCCGCTTATGCAGCAATATGGTATTTGTGCGAAAGTGAAAATGCGTCCTGGGGAATGTTTGCCAACAAGTGATGAATGTATAATATGATAGTAGTACGCATAAGTCAACGTTGGATTTGTCCAAACGAAAACCAAGCAAATTGATGTCTCCATCGTTCAGATGTTCTATTGGTGTGTTGCCTAGTCAGTGAATGTGCAAATGTCTTTGTTCGTCAGTTTTTACATGCATTGAGCCCCGTTGGGTCTTGTGTGCTGTGCAATTTCAATTAATGTGCAATATATTGCATGCGTTTTGCATGGGTTCATGCAAATATGCCCTGGTATGAATTATCAATATAGCCGTAGTACAGGTAGTGCCGCATTGATAGATATCAGCATTGTTGTCAAATAAATGGCTAATTTGCCAGTCAAACAATTATGCTTAAATAATTATTTATAACTGTTAGTGTTCATCAAACACTCCAAAAAGTTTCAATATAAACGGCACTGTTGGGGAGTCATCCTATCCACGGCAGCTTCCTAGGATAAATAACCTTTTTTTCATGACAGGTTTCGCTATATAATGTTGGACACATATTCATAGGCATGGCCAAATTGTTTGGTGGTCTAATGTAGTTTGGGACTAATGTTAATATGATGTGTCATTCTCCATGCAGAACTGTCACCAGATGAACCATGTGTATTTGTGCTGGTAAATTCCCCTATATTTGTTTGGTTTACAAATAAGTAGCCGATCTGCCTTCAGATTCAATGAATGGGCAAGACTGCATCGGAAGTGTTTGAACTAGAACAAAGCAACGACTTGATTCTATAAGCAGTAGTCCATAATAACCTTACATTAAGACACTCGCTACTCACAAAATCTATTTCCATCAAGACTAATGTTCATGTGCGTGATCGAACTAGACCAGGGTACATAACTAAATTCAGAGAAAAGAGCCATTATTGTCGGTCAATGTCACATCACTTGTCTATATTCTTGCCGACACATAATATGTATTTCGACCTTAACTAAATCGTTGGTAAGAGTAAATGACGTGTAAATGGTTGCTTATTGATAAAATCATGAATTGCAGGAATCAAGTGTGCAATTGATACCTGTATTTATGTCCATCTATGTCTTTCATTTGGCCGTACCTAATGCGGGTTATGTCAATAACAGCTGCATATAGAAACTATTGGAATGATGTTTATTTCGAAACCATCAACTTTTTGGTAAAGTCCGTCAACCTCTCCACCCGTTACACAATTTAATGGTTTAGCTTATAATAAAGCATTGTTCGTCTGAACTCATTAGGCGTATGATATTCATTTGCATGTTTATATAACATATGAAGATGAATATATTTTACAACCTAAATGTAAAACGTTAAAGTCATCCTGCGTAATTTCCAATTTTACAATTGCAATGAGCGTTTTGACCAGTAATAAAGCACGTCCGCAGATTAAGCAAACACATGGTAGTTATTATGTGGGCCATGTCACCTTTACATCATAATGTGGGTATTGTGCTTGCTGGAAATATTTTATGTTGGCGCCCTGACATGATTGTCATCAAAATAGACAAAAATGAACGGATGTCCATTTTTGTTTGCAATTTGAACCGCACCCATTAAATAATTGCGCACGCACTCATAGCCAGAGTGCCCAAACTTTCCAAGCAGCCAAATTATGATTTCTGAGGAAGAATCAATGTTGTATATCACAATGCATGTCCGATTGCAAATGTCTACAAACTACAGCGTCGTGTGGATACAATTTTGTAGAATACCTCAAAGAAATTTCGTTCTTATTGGTGGAAATTTTCAGACATTATGTATCAATCAGGAGCGCAAGACGTCATTCCAATGATTGACCAGCCTGACGATTGCGAGAGTGCTGTGGCCACCTTTGCACATGCACAGGGCCAACGTAGAATAAGTCGTTTTTTCCTTATGATTTGCAATCGCCAGAACAAACGCTTAGGTTCTTCAATTACGAGCGTGCAAGCAACTCCTTATACCATTTGTGTTGACCTCAGAAGTGGTTTAACAATTTTGATAGGTTTTGAGAGCTATTAAATAGGAGCAAATGTTTCAGGGCAAAAAACATCGCCCACATGAGGAGTGACCATTTTCCCGCACTCCTCAATAGTGCGAGCAATTGTCAGGAGAAGTTCGCGGTGACAGAAACGGTAAAATGTGTCCCCTAAACTATTTAATATGTGTGTCGATGATCCTTCAAGTCTGTTGTTGAAATCATGCACCTGCTGTTTTATTAACAATATTGGTATTAACCATGCATTTCATGCTAACGATCTATGTCTTATGTTGCCTAGTGCAAATGGGTTGCCAAAAATGCTTGACCTTAGTTATTGATTCGGAACTCACCATGATATAGTGTTCAATCAGCCAAAAACTGTATGATTTGTGTCTAAACAAAAGACCCGTTAACTGTTCTGTCCCCTAGTATGGTTGAATGGTAAGCAATTGCAGTATATTGAAAAAATGAACATATATATATATGTACTGGTTGATTAAATTAACGTCCTACAGATGTTCTATGGAAGTTAATAGTTGAATAGTACAAGATATATCTGTATACAAGTTCTAACACTTGTACGACCTCATAAGTCATGAAGGTCTACCTGTAACAATCATTTAACACAAGTGGTTTCTTTTTCGTTTCTCTGCTCATCTAAACGCAATCACGAAAGATTTGCTCTGTAGGACGAATATGATCTATCCAATTTCTACAAAACTCGGCATATCGTTTACTGCGCCCCACATTCTATTATGAAATATAATGCGTACTGCTTGTACACTTATACAACAATAACCAAGACGTCCCTGGAAACTATTCCTTGTTGCTTTAATCCGCACATTTCACAAGGTCATCACTCACAGAGTTTCCAAAACATGTCGAAATCATGCCACTTTCTATTGCCTCTCACCCACTGACATACCTCCCTTATTCTTCAATAAATAACCATGTCAAAACTTGTCCGGTAGCTCCTTCAAACATTCGTGCTCAAACCGTACCGTTTGTGTTCACGTGACATACAGGTAAATACATTTGGTTGACTTTGGCATCATTGATATATGAATAGCTTATGCGGACCGTTAATAGTCAGTCACATTTGCAAATGGTTTCTAAGCAATGCCGGAGTGTCTCAATCAATTAGCGCGAACTCTACATGAACCTTTTACGTTTAGAATGAATACGGAATTAACCAATAAACTTGTCGTTCCTTGTAATTCCAAGTTAACGCAGATCAAGCTTGTATCTCTCTTGATTTGCATCTCATTTGATTAATATATGGACTATAGTATTCGTAAAATGAATGATGACCATGTATTTTCGTTGGGGTCTTTTTTCCTTTGCAAGTATTACCGTTTCAATAACACCACACAGAAGGCACCAATTAATAATACAAAAAGCTACAAGACGCAGTGCCGAATGACGACAGCGACTTATTGCGTGCATTAGAACCTGCACCATAAATTGGTATTCACGGACTCCTGTGCCTAGCTCATAACAATGCCCTTGACATTGCATTTTATGCAGAAATAAGAAAGAGTCATTGACCTCTAGTCTTTTTTAAGCAAGGCATGCCATTCTCATTGTCGCTATTATTGTATAAAGCAAACTGTGTCCTGAAGTTATAAGCCTTCAAATATTAGCAATCGTTACAAATGCACTCGGTGTGAAAAGGACCGACATCGGTAAATTAGCTTATAGACAAAAAAGAACCAGCAATAAATTACCCAAAGTTATTCTATGTAGACCCATGAATGACTAACCTTAGAATACTACTAATCATAACCCTTTTCTTATATAGTGCATAATCCATAAAGCTCGGCGCGCTGTATATACTACACCAGATACATATCCCATATATACATTCACCAACCCTCACACACACACACACACACACACACACACACACACACACACACACACACACACACACACACACACACACACACACACACACACACACACACACACACACACACACACACACACACACACACACACACACACACACACACACACACACACACACACACACACACACATTCAGCTCATTTACCAAACTGCATTGTACCCATAAATCGATGGTTAATTAAGAAACGTACACTGGCTCAACTCCTCAACCATAGGCATGCTTAATAAGTGCAGCTTTGTTAAGCGCGCACACCTTGTGTATCATTACAAACATAATATCTGCTATTTGTAATGTTACTAAATGGCACGCTTAATAACATAACATGAGCTCTTTGAGCTTTGGTACGACCCACAGAGTGTCCTTGCCGTTTGATATCACCCTGCTGTCTTACTGCTTGGCTTCTTAGTATTAGAAAAAATTATCTTGCCCATGAACGTAAGCAGCGTTCCACTCACCGTGCGACAGAAGCGCATCATAATACGGGGGTGTTTTCTAATTAAATCATTATTAGAATATTGCACACAGCAGAACGTATTTAGTATGAATCCACAATAACGTAGACAACTTGGAGTGATCCATTTAAAAGTAATAGTTGACCACAAGGCAACTGGCACATATTATAAATTATTTTGAACATTTAACCAGCCATTTGTAGAATGGATCCAAATCCCGAATAGAACTGCAGCAATCATAGGAGAAGAATAGGAATGGAATGATAAGGAATATGTTGCATGAGCATAGTTTTGACAGAGAAGATGAAATATTTGGCCTTTAGAACAAGTTGCTTCATATGTCAGTGGGCTTCCGTAAATGGGCCTTTATTCTTCATTGAACGATTGCTTGGCCTCATGTACCCAAATAAGTTTAAATATGTCATATTTCATGCATAGTTTGGTTTAATGTAGTGTTAGTCTGCCTCCTCTGACCACATGAGCCTTGCACTGAAAACCAGCATATATGAAAGCAATATTAATATAGCAATGTCATACAAGCTGGAGGTGACTGCAATGTGAATACACCTTCGTGTGAAGCCATTATGTGCACGTTTGGTTATCCATAAAGACAGTGGTCGGTTGTATGTGATAATGAGTCTTTGTGATTATGTGTAGAAAATCTATTCAAATCCTGCTCTCACCAACCTGTGTTATCGATACACCAAAACAATTGAACTGATGGGCGTAAAATGTAGTACAGTTTTACCTCTTCTTCTCTTTCTACCTCTTCCTTGTTTCACCGACCTTGTTAAGCACCACAAAGCACAATTTCTTTGGTGTGCTGTTAAGCCATATACGTTCTTGTCCAGTTTATGTTATTTGCTTATTGTCGAATCTTTGTCATGGTTGTATTAAAACGCTTGCTTGCTACAAGTGATATGATCCTTCGAAATCGAACCAGCTACATGATGTGCATGTGGGTAAAGGAAAAGACCATCCATGATTGTGCAAAGCTATATAGTTATTCCACCCTAGAGAAACGGGCCAATTTAAATTATAGCAAATCAATGCTTCAATGAGCTGCGGCCTTTTATGGTTCGGCATCTGGGAAATCCACATATCTAACAAATGACTATGTGTTTTTAAAGCAGCTCAGTGCAATCGAGCATGATAAAGTGCCCTAGGAAAGAATTGAATAAAATAAAATACAGTCACTCAGGCTCCTCTAATGGTGTAGCTTTAAGCTCTTTGGTAATGTCCTGAAACTTGTTAACAGTTATTGCTTGTGGGGACACGACATCAGAAGAAAGGCTTAAGGTTCGCGGAATGATTGCCATTGTGTTATTCGAATGTATGAAAGGATTGCCAACAATACTTACGCAAGTACAAATGCGCTGCTCGGTTTGTTTGGAGAATATGATCCCTCAGAGGAATCTAGACGCATTAGCATCTTATCGAAGTTACGTGTTGATAAATAAACAGCAGCAATGAAAATGCTCACACATACATTTAACAAAATCTCGGGCGAAGTTTGCAAACGCTTTACCAGGTGTACTGTTTACGTGCCACACAAATCAACAGCGTTAGTTCCATGCTATGACCCATAAGACTTAATTGCTCTTTCACCAGTTACAATTAGCCCCTAAATGATGACTGGGTTTTTCGCGAAGTTCGACTGTCTAACCTGATAACAGATCGAGAGAATATCGGTGACATTAGGGACCTTAATCGCTTTGTGAAAGGTATAAAATGAGGAAATGCTAAAGCCGTCTCGTCATCATTGATACCCAAGATGAAAAATTGGGCTACCTGACAAACTCCTCTGTCATTCTTTCAATGACAACTGAACAAATCTGGTCATCGTGCAATCTGCTGAGTTTAGAATTCAAAAAGAGCCCGCGAGGGTTGTACTAACACCTGCTAACTGCGGCAAAGCAAAAGATGCCTAGTATGGCACTGTGGGGTGCATTTGCTGATTCCCAACCAACCAAAAACAATGCGGGTTATTTTGGAACTTAGAGTCGCATTTGCCGTTACCATGTCATTCCACCTGTTTTCCCACATATCACACGTTATGGTTGTAGCATGTTGACTATAGTTACAACGAGGTTTCCTGTTACCCTTGAGTAGTTAATCAATTAGAACGCCGTATTGCAGGTCATTATAATCACCAGGATTGTCTGACCGGTAATTGCGCAACATTGTTAAAAATAGTCACGTGAAGCTGACAGATAAAAGGTCAGAAGGTATATTTATTACACATAGTGTCATGCTCGTATAGTTTGCAAACATGGTACATGAGCTGAAAGTATATGTCAATCAAACAGCAGTGTGGTGAAATGAAAACGCACGACAGCTGAAATCCAGCACGATTTGTTTTGTCTGAGGCATACATTTATATATATACATATATATTTACATATTTATATATTTACATATATATATATATACATATATATATATATATATATATATATATATATATATATATAAAATATACAAATATATATATATATATGTATACATATGTATATATATGTATACATATGTATATATATGTATATATATATCTATACATATGCACATATACAAGTATATTTAAGAATATATATATGTTCATACATATATATATTTCTATTTTATATATATATATGTATATATGTACATCTATATATGTTCATATATATATATATATATTTATTCATATAAATATATGCATTTACATAAATATATGTATATATGAATATATATATATTCATATATGCATATATAAATATATATATATATATATGCATATAGATATACGTATATATATATATGTATATATAATTATTAACATTTAATTCAACTTAATGTACGGGAAATGGTACTGTACTCAGGCCATTAAATATCTTGGGAGTATGCTAAATTATAATAACTAGCTACATTGAATTTACTTACAGTCTATGGATACAGTAAAAAGTATGGTCCCCAGGGAAGAATTATACGCACCAATTACATCTAATTAGTTTGGCCACGCAGAGCCAAATAGGTGTAATTGACTGCAATTGTGTTTTCAAGTGAGGTCAGCTCGTCCGTTGTAACCCTTTCGTACTCGACTGAAATTTATACCCGTATATATATATCTATTGATATATATATATATATATATATATATATATATATATATATATATATATATATATATATATATATATATATATATATATATATATATATATATATATATATATATATAGAAATGTACATATCTATATATGTATGTATATATATATATTTGTATATATATTTATATATACATATATATATATTTACATGTCTATATATATATGTGTATATATAAATGTATGTTTATAAATAAATATAAATATGTATATATGTCTATATATACTATACATATATATATATATTTGTGTGTGTATTGTGTGTGTATATATAAGTATATATGCATATATGTTTGTACGCATATATATTTATATGTATATATATATATTACGTACGTATATACATATATGTATGTATGTATATGTATGGAATATATTTGTGGTTGCGGTTCTACATACAAATGACGTCGAAAATGTATATATACATATTTGTATATATATTTATATATATATTTACATGTATATATATGTGTATATATAAATTTATGTATATATATAAATATAAATATGTATATATGTATATACATATATATATATATATGTGTGTGTGTGTATTTGTGTGTATAT
Source organism: Urechis unicinctus (assembly GCA_034190875.2). Lineage (NCBI taxonomy): Eukaryota > Metazoa > Annelida > Polychaeta > Xenopneusta > Urechidae > Urechis > Urechis unicinctus. The sequence goes on along the minus strand of CM067349.1, from coordinate 58,159,494 downwards.
ATAAATATATATGCATATATGTTTGTACGCATATATATTTATATGTATATTACATACGTATATACATATTTGTATGTATGTATATGTATGGAATATATTTGTGGTTGCGGTTCTACATACAAATGACTTCGAAAATCCAAGCTGTCCTTGGGTTTTCATTCTGTAATATTAGCACTTCGATGAGTGCGTTGGCGTAGACACAGATAATCCCGATATTGACACTTTTCAGAATATTGCGGTATAATATCAATGTTCAGAATAAGGCAATTATAATTCGATCACTTCTCGCTAGTTATCGCGTGCTCTCGTGAATATATATGTGTGGATCACCTTTGACATGAATTCATCACACAGCTGGCTTAAATTCATCACACATTCATTTCCTCCTAGTCATGCCCTCATCTTATTCTAGGCCTGTACTACGGTGTTCTCATTACATGTAACAGCATGTCATATGTTTACTCGAAAAGAAATATCCGGAAAGAAGACGATATAAGCGTTTAAGTTTACAACGCCCCATACTGAAGATAAATATGTCTGGTTCAATATTGTTCGATGAAATTATTACAGAATAAACGCACATATCAAATTGACGCATGTGTTAATGACGTCGTTGCGTAATCTAAGACTAAAGATATATCGCTGTCCTGGGGACATTCTTCATGCAGCATATAAGCGCAACTTTTGGACCGAAATATTTAGGAGAATAATACGTTGGAAGCCAACATAAAAACATCGTTTTAGATCTAATTTAATTGTCTAATGGAATGTCATTAATACAACAATAACTCTATTTACATGCCGCAATTTCACACGGCCTTTATTTGAACACAAGCAGTGATGGTAACTTGCGCAGAAATTTCCAGGGTACCAAATGATCAAATAAAGCACATAATTGAGATTAAGTGGAATTGAAACGATACGTCAAGTTATTGCTTTTCTATGCTCATGAATGCATTCCTATTTGGCGGTATACTCTAGTGATGCGGCAAGTAAGCATGAAAACAGGATACATTTACGTAATGTTTCACAAAGAAATGATGGTGACAGTCCTATCTATGTTGATGTCTTTCATTAGCCTCACTCTCGCCATTAGCTTTGTAATCACGCGCAACAATTATTTAAACTAAAAATGTCATTTAGCGTTGTACTGCGACCGACATTGAAATGAGATCTATTAGCAAGTGACGACTAAATGTTAGTGCCTGACAACCTGATGGGAACAGTAAGCGCCGTTCGACATGCATTTAATACCAACATGGCACATTGCTCTCGGCTGAACCTTGATGTCTCACTCCTAACACACCGGGTATGAAATGATGATGACACTCTTCAACATGCTTCCTTAAATGGGTTACATGCACGGATATGCATCATGGGTACAGATGTATTTTTTAATCCATGGAGAGAGAGAGAAGAATATTGAGCGAGCTTGAGAACGGAAGAGAGAGGGAAAAAGAGAGCGAAAAAGAAATAAAAAAAGATATATATGCACACACACACACACACACACAAACAGATATATATCTATATATATATATATATATATATATATATATATATATATATATATATATATATACATATATATATATAATATATAAATAGATATATATATATATGTGTGTATAGTGCATATGTATCTATATATATATATATATATATATATATATAGATATATATATATATATATATATATATTATATATATATATCTATATATATATATATATATATATATATATCTCTATATATATATATATATATATATCTATATATATATATATATATATATATATATATATATATATATATATATATGTATATATTAAATTCATCAAAGCAATGCAATCCAGGAGCGTGTGGTGAGATATTTTGGCGTCATGTTAGGAGTCACGGCTGAACTAATCAGAAAGCATTTGTATAATGTCGCTGCATGATTCTACAGCAGTTTTTTTTTCAAGGGCCATTAATCCTTTTCATCGGGGTATTGAGTATTAAGTGCTCTTAATTGTCATATTGGCTCATTTATAGGACGTCTATATCTTCCGATTGTCATAACTGGCTCATCCTAGCATTATAACAATATGTCTTAACCGACAGTTTCCGACGTTTCCGTTCCTTATAAAGAAATTGTATTAACCTGCTCATGGCTATGCGAAATTCGTTCTTTATGCATTCCAATCAATAACATCATCTTTATGCAAGGGATTTATTCGGGGTTTTTTGGTGCTTAGCTGACACCAGTGAGAATCTTCAGGATCCCCACAAAGCACAAGATACTCATGTCTAACTTCGTTTTCTCTTTCTCTGCAAATAATCAAGAGTATGCCACATGAAGTACTTGCAGAATACGTGACAAATAATAAAGCTTCTAAGTGCGGATCATTGCATACTTCTACGCATGGATCAGAAATTATTTAAAAAAAGTGGTTTACGACCAAAACATATTTGACCCAATACTTCTGTTTTTTTCACGGAAAATGCCTCAAAGCCATTGTGTTGATACACTACACCTCGCACAACAATTTTCGTTGCATTTTTACGGTTAAGCTTGCCCATGTTCGGTCTTATGGCATCATTTGGAGGAAGTTTACGAGAAACGTTTAAGTGCGCAGGAATATGGTACCAATAATCCCCCTGCTTTAGGCCTAAAGGGTGTAAGTGAACGTGACAGTTCAAAAGGTGAATTATCAGTAACAATGTTTAAACGTAAATATCAGCTGACCATTAAGCCTAAAGATCTCATTCGAGTAAAGATGGCATATTCATCTCATGTGTTCAATGAGCATGTTGATTGTACACCGTATATGAATGATATACACCGCTAATCTACGGTACCGTTGTGTTATAGCAATTGCTGCGAATGATTCGAAATTGAGTTAACAGCAGCTCATTCATATTGCATTGTTGACTTGTGATGCAAGTTGTTTTGCTTCTTACAGTAAAAGCCCCATGCTCATGTCGTAAGCGGTTTAAACCTAAACCTTGCTAGTTAAATGCGTTAACCCAATACAATCAACAAATATTAGCATTTTAATTCAGTGTATGTTCTGCTAAGCCAACATGCATACCATAATTCTGTTTTGGGTAATAATGTATGCTTCTTATACGGTTGTAGATGTTAATAAAATTATTAGTAATCATATTGAAACATAGGGGATAGTTGAAAAGACAGGATACGGCTATAATTTGAGATTCTCCATTGCACACTCAACATTGATGTCAATAGTCGGACAGTAAAGCGACCGAAATGCGGATTCAAAAGTTACCGCCGATATTACCCAGCAGCAGTGAAGGCCATTTCAGATAAATATTGGAATATATCTCTCTCTATTCAATTACTTGTTACAAATATCGGGGAAGGCAGTATGCAGTGGCAGAAGGTTTCTACCATGTCTTTCAGCCTTAGGGGCCCTACTCAAACACCATACACAAACGTAGATTTGCAGCTGAGAGGCGGAATGAGGAATTGACACAATTTACTCAAGAAAGCTGACTTGCCATAAGTAAGATTGCATGGCCTATTTCTTTTTTAAATGCAATATAGATACTAGAAAACATCTCTCCCTTTTAAATTACTTTAAGGCAGAATGCAGGGACCTAAAGTTTTAACCTGGGTTTTGCCACTTAAGGGGCCATGCCGACGCATCATTAACATTCTCATTCATCACCATTGCCTTATCACCTTGCAATGTAAAACCACAATGCATCATTTATTTTCACTTTCGTGTTGTAGCTTGGTAAAAAAGGATTCATTCACTGACAGATTAACAGGAGCGATACCTAATTAATTTCATTTATCACATATTAAGGACATCCATTATATGGACAATGTCATGGTATAATCACACTATATTAAATGGGGTTAAAGCTGCAGCATCGGAGAGGACGCACACTGAATATGATAACATCAGTCACACCCTCTAATCTCTTCCTCTTATCAATTAAGAGCGAGAAGATCCTTCAGCACGTGGCGTTATTTCATGTCCTCCAATGAGTCTTTTATTGCATAATAACGTAAATATAGGCAACTATGTTAATGATTCTAGTAACTACAAGCCTGGAGAATGAAGACATCATCACGTCGTTATTCGTATAAGTGAATCCCTTTAAGAATGATGATATGTATGCTTGACTTGATAAAACAAAGATAAAAGCTTTATATTACAAAACAAGAAGCTTTACCGCCGTTAACCAATACATCTTCTCATTTCTCGGTAAACACGTTAAGTGTTCGTCACAGCTCGATCAAGGTGCTCAATGTCAACAATCATTTGTATCAGTATTGCTACGATGTTGTTATATATTTGCATATATATATATATATGCATATATATATATATATATATATATATATATATATATATATATATATATATATAAATATATATATATATATATATATTCATATATATATATACATATATATATATATATATATATCTATTTTCTATTGATATTGCTCCGATGTTGTTATATATTTCATATATATATATGCATATATATATATATATATATAAATATATATAGATATATATATTCACATATATATATATATATATATATATATATTTATTTTCTATTGATATTGCTCCGATGATGTTATATATTTACATATATATATATATATATATATAAAAATATATATAAATATTTATTTATTTATTTTATATATATATAAATATATATATGCATATATATATAACTATACATATACATATATATATGTATATATATATATATATATATAAACTGTATACTAGAGATATGTATATATAGAGATATAGATATAGAGGGATGTATAGATATATGGAGACAGAGATATATAGGATATATCTATAGAGAGATATATAGAGATATAAGAGAGACTACTATATCTCTATAGATATATATCTCTCTCTATATCTCTCTCTCTCCTCTCTCTCTCTCTCTCTCTCTCTCTCTCTCTCTATATATATCTCTATCTCTATATATATATATATCTCTATATATCTATATATATATATTACCTGGCCTCTTTGTTATGCATGGTGTTTTCGTTCAGAAAGTAGCCACGAATAGATTTACAACGGAGGTGACACTTCTATGTGCCAAGGTAGGCTAGCTTAAGGCGAGAATTTGCATGGATCGTGATGTAATCATCGCATTTAATAATGCTGTAAAATCGTTGCGACGGAAGTTATTTAACAGCCTGCATGCAAGGTTATGGGCTAGCTTTTTATCGAATACGACGATGCGTCGCAAGTTCGTGATAGCAAGTGTTATGTCTCTTTTATTAATCGATTAATCTTGAGCAAATTGTCACTGAAAGTAGCATTTTTCCTGCTTGAGCTGATTGTTCTAGTCTGCATACACGCCAGTACTAACATCTTTTGTCAGGTAATTGGATGTTTGCACAATATATGTAGGTGCTGTGTAAATATAATCTTGATAGCGACAAGACAAGTTAATGCCAAGCATGTGCTGCTTCATTCCCTAAACGTGTCAATTATATTGTGCAATGATGTCTTTATGTAAGGTTTATCTTCCAGTAAATATGCAAATCCAATAGACGTATTTGGCATGAAGTCATGCTTTCATTGTCAGTGATACATATTGTAATGTGCGTTGAGAACGATCCTGAGTGAATGTCACATTCTTTCACACACTATGTGTAAAGGCAGTCAAAGAAATATTTCGATAATGCAATACAATCAAATGCGCCCAATAAGTACGTAACCGTAGTAAGTCATTCAATAATGTATTTGATTGCGGACACTGCCACTAATCAATGTACAACACCAGTGCTAATAAGTTAAATCATATAGGAATGTGCTTACATACATTTTGTAATAAAAGAGGAAGGTATTGCTGGGATTACAGCAGATATTTATCCACCGTATCGAACAGTAACTATAAGGTTAACATAATGAAAAATAAACCAGGTATTATTGCATAGAGATAATGACAGTGGCCTGAAAATGAGACCCATGAAACAAATCTAACTAAACCGATTCACGAAAAGGCCTCAAACTTCCGGTCGTTTTCTTATTATTAGCCGCAAAGGAACAGAACGTTGCAAATTTGATGATGAGAATAATATTGGTGGGGTATTCCGACTCGATAAATCCCGTTTTTTTCCATTTCCTGTTATGCGAATACAACAGACCTACTTCCGGTTTTTGCTGTGGATGGGGACGCCTGGTCTTATAACATTTGTATAATGCCGCATGGTCGCATTTCGCTGATGCTTTCAACTTGTTACCCAGAAATTGCTTATTGTATAAACAGTCCAAGTCTTTTCTGTTGTTTTTTTTTTTACAATGTAATGAATCATTGAATGTCCCCGAGTTAAAATTTCGATAAAACATAAGATTTATTAGTCTCTCTCCTGCTTTATGTGACTGTGGTCTTATTCGCCTTTGTGCAAATAGCTTTGCCCTCTGGGTCGACTAATAATTATTGATTTGTCGCGTCCTCAGTGCGAGTGGATCTGTTAGTAGATTTCATCACACATCGTTGCAAATATTTAATACATTATTTTCAAATCAAGTCAAGTCAAGGCACATCATATTTTCATATTGCTATTCATTTTACTGAAAAAACATTGAGTCATCCGGTAGCTACAACCAAACAGTACTTGCATCAACACGAGCTTCATGTTCAGCATAGTCTCATTACACCACGTACTGAAATATTCGTTAACCTTGACATAACTAAACTAAGAATCGTCATTAATTCCAGATCAGTATCTAGGTGTCTCGAACAAATGTTCTCCAATGCCGTTAGGAATGCCGGAGAAATAAGAAACATCGGAGAAAGAAACACCACACAGAAAGCACGTGATGGATCTGTTTGTAGTCAGCCTCTTAAGATATTAATGTGAATATGTAGTACAGTACGTGTAACAATTTCCCGGGTTTTTATGCCGCCTACAAATCTTTTAGCTCGGATGTAGTCTAAAGGGCATTTCTACTACTTGCCATTATTCCAACCTGTCTATGTTGCTTATGTTAAAGGGGACGACTGTCCCCTATGCTATTAATACCCACAGACAGACGTAGGCGCATAATGATATGTGAATTATCTACATTAACCCCCGAACTCCGTTAATTTAAGCGCAGATTACTGACACGCTCACTTATTCACCAGTGTTTAGGCTTAGCGCTACCTCATAGTCGTTTCAGACACAACTTCTGCTCATGTAGCATTTACCGATTTGCAAATTAGTAAAGCACAAATCAAGACAGCGTTGTTAAATGAAAGGGTAACAAATATTTTGTCGATTTATTACGTTAATTTAAGAGCCTATAATAGCATTTTGCACCGATGAAATGTTGTTCAGCCTAACTATGTTACTGAAATGGACCTCGAAAACACTTCAGATCATCTAGTGCCTGTTATGCAAAAGCAATATACACACATGAGGATATATATGCAGGGTTGTATCTATTGATGTCGTAAATTGTTGCTCATCCGGCCACAAAAGATTTGTGCAAGGTTAAGTAAGCGGCAGGAATTGCGTATGATATTCCGAATTCTTCGGTGGTGATATAATGTATCTGACATCAAAGATGCTGGCCATCAGACCAGACAACATGTCGACCGCCATTAAATGTTCTGTATAATGAAATCCGAATCACAAATCAATATACATGATAGAACTATGCAATTAGGATCGCACAACCTCCCTTCTTGTGACCGTAAGTCCTTAAGTAATGGTGCGACATTTACACTTGACAGTTGTATTAGTCAATTTCACCGCACCCAAGAATACATACATGACCTGAATACCTTACACGAGTGTCTTGTTATGAGATTAGTTACACTAATCCTGTAGTCGAAATGCCCTTATTTATATCCAATCTGGTTATCTATGGATCAATGGATGATCAATCTGATGATCGTTGATCAATGGCATTTAAGCTGGTCACGTGACTTGTGCACAGGGAACGGTGTGAATGGTTGTTGGTTGTGGCATGCACTTTATTGTTTTTGCCTGTGGGTAACAATGTAGACCTGTGTAACCCAACGTTACAGTTATGTTGATTATACATAGCCTGGTCATAGCCAATGGAATGCAAATACTACCGTTGCATGCGTAGGATACTTTGCAGTATGGTTGTTTACCACACGAGTAGATTACAATTCGCTTTTCAATGATTCTCCTTGCGGTAACGACTTTGTTTTTACACATTTTGTTCTACATGTATGATGTAAGCATATTTCCAAAAGAGATGCTGTTAGTTACTTAAAAACAGCGGCTATTAACTTATTTCGCAGAGAGCTGATTAAACACCCGTTGTGTCTGTATATCAATAAGTAATTGCGCTATCCTATCTTTCATGAAGAACCACTTCATATATATAACTTTCAACCACTCCTCAACACACTGTCACCCTCATTCGCCTGCTGGGTACATTTTCAAATTCTCACAACTTCCGCTAAGGATGGGGGTGTCAAAAGACAAAGCCTAGGAGCTGAATGCTTGAGTATTGTGCTTTGTGTCGATGTTGTAAAGGAAACCTGGGGAGAACAATAGCGAGATTTGTATGCTGAGCATCATCACAGCTGATGTGGATGTCCGATTGAATTATTGTTTAAGTTCAAGGACAAAACGACGTGGTTCACAATTCCATAAAAGGCCGTAAATGCGGGTTTCTTTAATTCAATATGCAGACACGGCAACCCCAAGATGGCGAGGCGAAACACATATATTTACTTGTCATTAAAGAGGCTGTTCAGCCCCATATCGGGCACTGAGGGATCCTTTCGTTAATACATAACTACGTTTAACGCAGACATAAATAATGGCATGTTTTAATTTATGCCGCAAAGTTTACTGATTTGATAAATTGTCAACATTATTATTTGACTAGAATATACACGATGTACTGTGAAAATCTGTTTTTTTAATTAGTTGTGTCGTTCCATCGTTAAAAGGTGCCTCCCCAAAACTATGACCACATGAATGTTAGCTGTAAATCGTTACGCGCTCTATAACTAACTTGCCATCGATGTAGACTTCCGCTTTGGTTACAATATGTAGATTTCATTAAATCTTCACTCATTTAAGTTGTGGGCATCAATGTGCACAAATTAGACCGACAAGCAGGAAGGGTTATTTCGGACAACATAAATGGCGACAGCCGAAGTAAAGATCTATTTTCTGAGAACGCAGCGCCGTGTAGCGACTGAAAGTCTGAAAACTTAAAAACTTTTGGTTTCCAAGGTGCGGCTGCTAAGTAGCATGCTAGGCAACCTCGTTACAAATATGGGGCTGAACAGCCTCTTTAATATTTAAGATTTATCAGCTTATTTTGTAAAAGCGCTGTTGAGCTTCAAGAAGCACTGACTCACAAAGCAAGTTGTTCTTGGTTGCGGATACCAAGCCTAACTCTATAATTTAGGTTTAAACATAGGTTAGATGCAACTGTCCCTCTGTCACGATCTCGGAATTCGCAGTTAATTACAATTCTAACTAGTGTCATAACCGACGTTGTCCGGGAATAATGATCTTGGTTGACTGCAGTTCTGAGAGGTAGCAATCGTTGACTTCACCCGAATCCCTGCCATTAACACCCTTCATAGTCTCTGGCGCGAACCCAACCAATCCATGTCGCGACCCCATTCATTTTGTACCCTGATCATGGCCTTGATCACCTCCCATTCATTGCCGTAACCCAAATAATCACGTCAGTGAATCGGATTTGGTCATTTGGAGAGCGCTCTATATTTATTTTGTTGCCTTAATGACAGTTTAGTCCCCGAAGGCTATATCAGATGTCGAATCTAAGGTGTCGTTGACATTCAGCATAAAACGTTACCCCAACTAGCAAATGTAAATGGCAAGTTTGAGGTAAAATCAACATGCCCATGACATTCGTCACTAAATATTTCCCTTTGTCATTTCTACAGCGCTCCATATAGTCACATACAATGCTGCTTCGGTTTGGCTAGGTGAAGATGATTTTGAAAATGTGTTGTTTGACGGCGATGTTTCGCATTAAAGGCAACCATACTGGTCAAATGTAAATCATCAATAACATTAACATTCAACATTTCATGAACGGTTCGAGCGGATTCCATGTTGATTTGCATCAAGGAGCCAGGAATAATGAATAAAATCTTCTGTGGTTTCATGAGTGACAAGACGTTTGCTTGCTCAGTTAGTTAATATGAACATAGTGGCCTGAAAATGAGACCCATGAAACAAATCTAACTAAACCGATTCACGAAAAGGCCTCAAACTTCCGGTCGTTTTCTTATTATTGGCCGCAAAGGAACAGAACGTTGCAAATTTGATGATGAGAATAATCTTCAGGCTGGGGTATTCCGACTCGATAAATCCCGCTTTTTTCCATTTCCTGTTATGCGAATACAACAGACCTACTGCCGGTTTTTGCTGCGGATGGGGACGCCTGGTCTTATAACATTTGTATAATGCCGCATGGTCGCATTTCGATGATGCTTTCAACTTGTTACTCAGAAATTGCTTATTGTATAAACAGTCCAAGTCTTTTCTGTTGTTTGTTTTTTTACAATGTAATGAATCATTGAATGTCCCCGAGTTAAAATTTCGATAAAACATAAGATTTATTAGTCTCTCTCCTGCTTTATGTGACTGTGGTCTTATTCGCCTTTGTGCAAATAGCTTTGCCCTCTGGGTCGACTAATAATTATTGATTTGTCGCGTCCTCAGTGCGAGTGGATCTGTTAGTAGATTTCTTCACACATCGTTGCAAATATTTTAAGTCAAGGCACATCATATTTTCATATTGCTATTCATTTTACTGACAAAACATTGAGTCATCCGGTAGCTACAACCAAACAGTACTTGCATCAACACGAGCTTCATGTTCAGCATAGTCTCATTACACCACGTACTGAAATATTCGTTAACCTTGACATAACTAAACTAAGAATCGTCATTAATTCCAGATCAGTTTCTAGGTGTCTCGAACAAATGTTCTCCAATGCCGTTAGGAATGCCGCAGAAATAAGAAACATCGGAGAAAGAAACACCACACAAAAAGCACGTGATTGATCTGTTTGTAGTCAGCCTCTTAAGATATTAATGTGAATATGTAGTACAGTACGTGCAACAATCTCCAGGGTTTTTTATGCCGCCTACAAATCTTTTGGCTCGGATGTAGTCTAAAGGGCATTTTTACTACTTGCCATTATTCCATCCTGTCTATGTTGCTTATGTTAAAGGGGACGACTGTCCCCTATGCTATTAATACCCACAGACAGACGTAGAGGCATAATGATATGTGAATTATCTACATTAACCCCCGAATTTAAGCGCAGATTACTGACACGCTCACTTATTCACCAGTGTTTAGTAGCATGCTAGGCAACCTCGTTACAAATATGGGGCTGAACAGCCTCTTTAATATTTAAGATTTATCAGCTTATTTTGTAAAAGCGCTGTTGAGCTTCAAGAAGCACTGACTCACAAAGCAAGTTGTTCTTGGTTGCGAATACCAAGCCTAACTCTATAATTTAGGTTTAAACATAGGTTAGATGCAACTGTCCCTCTGTCACGATCTCGGAATTCGCAGTTAATTACAATTCTAACTAGTGTCATAACCGACGTTGTCCGGGAATAATGATCTTGGTTGACTGCAGTTCTGAGAGGTAGCAATCGTTGACTTCACCCGAATCCCTGCCATTAACACCCTTCATAGTCTCTGGCGCGAACCCAACCAATCCATGTCGCGACCCCATTCATTTTGTACCCTGATCATGGCCTTGATCACCTCCCATTCATTGCCGTAACCCAAATAATCACGTCAGTGAATCGGATTTGGTCATTTGGAGAGCGCTCTATATTTATTTTGTTGCCTTAATGACAGTTTAGTCCCCGAAGGCTATATCAGATGTCGAATCTAAGGTGTCGTTGACATTCAGCATAAAAAACGTTACCCCAACTAGCAAATGTAAATGGCAAGTTTGAGGTAAAATCAACATGCCCATGACATTCGTCACTAAATATTTCCCTTTGTCATTTCTACAGCGCTCCATATAGTCACATACAATGCTGCTTCGGTTTGGCTAGGTGAAGATGATTTTGAAAATGTGTTGTTTGACGGCGATGTTTCGCATTAAAGGCAGCCATACTGGTCAAATGTAAATCATCAATAACATTAACATTCAACATTTCATGAACGGTTCGAGCGGATTCCATGTTGATTTGCATCAAGGAGCCAGGAATAATGAATAAAATCTTCTGTGGTTTCATGAGTGACAAGACGTTTGCTTGCTCAGTTAGTTAATATGAACATAGTGGCCTGAAAATGAGACCCATGAAACAAATCTAACTAAACCGATTCACGAAAAGGCCTCAAACTTCCGGTCGTTTTCTTATTATTGGCCGCAAAGGAACAGAACGTTGCAAATTTGATGATGAGAATAATCTTCAGGCTGGGGTATTCCGACTCGATAAATCCCGCTTTTTTCCATTTCCTGTTATGCGAATACAACAGACCTACTGCCGGTTTTTTGCTGCGGATGGGGACGCCTGGTCTTATAACATTTGTATAATGCCGCATGGTCGCATTTCGATGATGCTTTCAACTTGTTACTCAGAAATTGCTTATTGTATAAACAGTCCAAGTCTTTTCTGTTGTTTGTTTTTTTACAATGTAATGAATCATTGAATGTCCCCGAGTTAAAATTTCGATAAAACATAAGATTTATTAGTCTCTCTCCTGCTTTATGTGACTGTGGTCTTATTCGCCTTTGTGCAAATAGCTTTGCCCTCTGGGTCGACTAATAATTATTGATTTGTCGCGTCCTCAGTGCGAGTGGATCTGTTAGTAGATTTCTTCACACATCGTTGCAAATATTTTAAGTCAAGGCACATCATATTTTCATATTGCTATTCATTTTACTGACAAAACATTGAGTCATCCGGTAGCTACAACCAAACAGTACTTGCATCAACACGAGCTTCATGTTCAGCATAGTCTCATTACACCACGTACTGAAATATTCGTTAACCTTGACATAACTAAACTAAGAATCGTCATTAATTCCAGATCAGTTTCTAGGTGTCTCGAACAAATGTTCTCCAATGCCGTTAGGAATGCCGCAGAAATAAGAAACATCGGAGAAAGAAACACCACACAAAAAGCACGTGATTGATCTGTTTGTAGTCAGCCTCTTAAGATATTAATGTGAATATGTAGTACAGTACGTGCAACAATCTCCAGGGTTTTTATGCCGCCTACAAATCTTTTGGCTCGGATGTAGTCTAAAGGGCATTTTTACTACTTGCCATTATTCCATCCTGTCTATGTTGCTTATGTTAAAGGGGACGACTGTCCCCTATGCTATTAATACCCACAGACAGACGTAGAGGCATAATGATATGTGAATTATCTACATTAACCCCCGAATTTAAGCGCAGATTACTGACACGCTCACTTATTCACCAGTGTTTAGTAGCATGCTAGGCAACCTCGTTACAAATATGGGGCTGAACAGCCTCTTTAATATTTAAGATTTATCAGCTTATTTTGTAAAAGCGCTGTTGAGCTTCAAGAAGCACTGACTCACAAAGCAAGTTGTTCTTGGTTGCGAATACCAAGCCTAACTCTATAATTTAGGTTTAAAACATAGGTTAGATGCAACTGTCCCTCTGTCACGATCTCGGAATTCGCAGTTAATTACAATTCTAACTAGTGTCATAACCGACGTTGTCCGGGAATAATGATCTTGGTTGACTGCAGTTCTGAGAGGTAGCAATCGTTGACTTCACCCGAATCCCTGCCATTAACACCCTTCATAGTCTCTGGCGCGAACCCAACCCAACCAATCCATGTCGCGACCCCATTCATTTTGTACCCTGATCATGGCCTTGATCACCTCCCATTCATTGCCGTAACCCAAATAATCACGTCAGTGAATCGGATTTGGTCATTTGGAGAGCGCTCTATATTTATTTTGTTGCCTTAATGACAGTTTAGTCCCCGAAGGCTATATCAGATGTCGAATCTAAGGTGTCGTTGACATTCAGCATAAAACGTTACCCCAACTAGCAAATGTAAATGGCAAGTTTGAGGTAAAATCAACATGCCCATGACATTCGTCACTAAATATTTCCCTTTGTCATTTCTACAGCGCTCCATATAGTCACATACAATGCTGCTTCGGTTTGGCTAGGTGAAGATGATTTTGAAAATGTGTTGTTTGACGGCGATGTTTCGCATTAAAGGCAGCCATACTGGTCAAATGTAAATCATCAATAACATTAACATTCAACATTTCATGAACGGTTCGAGCGGATTCCATGTTGATTTGCATCAAGGAGCCAGGAATAATGAATAAAATCTTCTGTGGTCTCATGAGTGACAAGACGTTTGCTTGCTCAGTTAGTTAATATGAACATAGGATTGTGGATGGCGTGGCTATTTGAATGCAATTGAAATTGGGCATCGTATCAGCATGATATCAAGATAGAGTGACCAAACTATTTCAACGCAGAATATCTCTACAAACCAGCTAAATATTGTACCTAGTACTACATTCTACGAAGGGCAAAGATTTCACCAGTCGCAATTTTCTAATCTTGTTGAGGGAAATTTGACTCCCTTAAGAAGTTCGAAACGGAAAGTAAGGCAGAAAACAAGAAACCAGTCCCTTTTTACCACTTACAAATTGTCACTCTATCCGAGGTCATTGCCATCTGGCTCTTGACAGCGGGAAATGACCGTAATACTGACGCCTCACGACAGATGTTTTAGGCCATGCAACCGAATGTTCACTGTAACAAACTGCCATGGCTTAGTCATAGATTAATTATGAGGTTTATTATTCAGTGGGCAAATTAGTAATCATAGTCGACCCAATAGTCTGTTTACAGCCAAAGTAAATATAACAATTCTGAAAACGTCGCAATGTTTTATACATTTGGAGCAATGAAATGCTGCGCAGCATTTGTGCACCTTATCCACAATTATAAAACGGAAGCTCAAATGAGCATATTGGATGACTCCCGGAGATGTACCCTTAGTCATAACCAATTTGTGTTGAATCATTGTTTTATAACAGTTTTGAGTATATACAAATGTAGATCCACAAAGATCAATTTGCAATAAACATGCCTTAAAGGCACCGAAATATGTATCTTCTCTACCTTTTAGTGCATGCATTCGTTTCAAGGTACACGGTATATGGAGAGGAGGAGCTAATGTAAATGTGTAGCAAATATCACGGTCTAATTTGTACAGGTAAATCTACCCTGCAACAACAGCAAATACAAGATGAAAGTACTATGACAGCTACTTGTCCATGAACTAAATGCATTGAAGCGCAACAATTTCACTGATACAGGCCATGGACTTATTACACGATGGTCTACTTGTAGTCATACCAAATTGCCCCGCTTTATTTTCATAATGGAGCCATTGCTTACTATGTCTGAGTCTGGCAAAAAAACCAATGCAATCTTAACAAAGAGCGACGTATATAATTACCACTTACGCTCAATTTACCATCATTACACACCCATTTACCTAAAAGCAAAGAGGTGTTCTGTGTGGACGCCGGTTGGGAGAAAAATGTTAAGCACCCAAGTTGGAGTTGTCCTGATTTTATTTACGATAAGAAGTCTGGTAACATTGCAGTAACTGTATCAATTGAGCAGGTGTTCTGCCTAATATGGCCCTATGTGTCATTCATTGTCTTAGCGATTGATTGTTTCATTGTTGATGGCAAATAGTCAAGATTTCGACAAAGATGTTAATGCTGGATAAAGAAAATGGTATAATAGTTATAATGATTATCACTATGGGATTAGTGTTAAATGAATGTGGACAGTTCCATGTCGTTGTGTGCACTTCGTCTTATCCGACATAAGTTCTTCAAATGCCCAATCAGTTTATTTGTTTAGTTGTATATGTTGATGGTATCAAACAACGCTTTGTAGTTCATTTTCCATCGCTATGTTCTTTAGGATTGATGTGTTTGGGTGCACCTTGCGAAAGTCCTACTTGTATATTACACTTTGTGTATTTTGAAATAAATACTACAAACTCACAGCAGTGTAATAGCAGGTGGAATAGTATGTTACAAAAGCCTGTCATTTCGCAGCACAAAAAAAATATTCAGATATATAAACTAAATTGGACGTCATACACGGTGCGAGGTTTCGGATCTCTTAGCATCTAGATTAAAGAAAAAAACCGAAGGTCACGAGAATGTCCTTGAGGGTGAACGCATCCTGTTGTTACGACTATGATTGCGGATCTGCTCGGGGGCAGCCATTAAGGGTTACCAGCCACAGTTAAGAACCAACAAGGTCACGATCTTGTATCCAGTAACGTGCGTTATTATGCTCGATATGACAATGCCAAATAGTTAGAAAAAAATTGTCAATGTTAACCATGTTAACTGCGCTTCGGGGCAACTGCTAAATAAACGCTGTACGTGACGAGGCAATTAGATCAATTATTGTGAATAAGAGTAGGTGCTTATTACATGCTAGTAGATGTGATTCGTGGGTTGAACACGGTTTTGCTTAGAATTCATCATTTACTGACAATATTTCTATCACATGTTGACAATATTCCTACAGAAACAACCCATCGAAAAGAGTTCATTTGCAAATTCATAATTAAAGCTAAATGTATCACTTTATACAATATGCAATACTTAAAATAACGACCCCAAAGATATACGTAATGCAGTCTATTTTAATTAATGCGACGGGCTTGAGTTAATAGAGAGACAGGGGTAGGTGAGAAGCAGAGATAAGTCGAGAGGAGATACTTGACGGTGTACGAGATGGACAAGGCAGTCTCTGGAAGATCAAAGACACTGAAATGACTAGGAATATCAGCGAAATAGGACACAACATTTGCGCATAAAAATGATCTAATTTAATATATGTTTCGTATTTTCATTTTAAGCTGAATGATAGTACTGTTTTCGGCGTGAATGCATTCGATGAATGATTTATTTACATCGACGATGGGCAAACAAAACTAACAAAAGAATGTTTGTTTTAAAGTTTAAGCATCAACTAAAACCACCTTTGGACGGATAGCTCCTGGCCGTTCTTTGATAGATTTTAAGAAGCATATATTGTACCAACATAACACTATCAGGTATAACCGTAAATAAACACGACAAACAAATCTTATGTTAGGAATGATTACTAAATGTTTACGTCTGCTGATTGTGATGATTTTGTAGCACATTACACAGATAAAACTTAATGTATTATTCACCTAAATCTAATAATTGCACTATTTCGTTTGTGATGAATACATATGCAATGTCTTTTAAGGCACATACGCACAATCCATAAAAGAGTTTGCAACCCCCTGTTATTTTGTGATGCCACCGAGGCACCAGGGAATCGACGAGAGGACGAGGTATTCCTAACTATGTACGCAGTTTATTAATTCAGTCTGAATCGGGTTTACATTCTAAGACAAGAGCCTCCAATGGACGCTAGCTTTACACCTGATTTTTGTTATTATTTCAAGGTAAAGCAGTACAATGTGCAAGCGTCTGACATATGTCGACGGGTTTGCATTGGCTTGGAATAAATTCGTTCAATGGCACTGTCACATGATCAGCTCATCGCCTTAATTTTAATGATCACTTTAACAGGTTATAAAGACAGCCGAGAACGGAAAAGAAGCACTTGAAAGGGACATCCAGAAATGTATTAGAGCATAAAGTTTCTTTTCATACATTTATTTTGCTTCACTTATTCCAATTAAATCCTCGGGCAGACATCACGATACAGTATGTTGTTACTGATTGCGTTTGTGGGTTAACCATACTTATAAGAAAAAAGACTGCAAAACTAATGGAGCACCTCATCAAGTAAATAATGGGTTGAAATTATAGTGCCATTTATATTGTTAGTCTAAAAAATGGACGATGGAAATCGACTTTTTTGAGAAAATTGTCTGGCAATGAAACAAGATAAAGATGCAGAGCAATTTAAAAAAAATGGCTATATACGCGTAACACTTTCTAGTCACTTACTTATTAATCGGTAGCTCAGCTCAGTTTTGCTGGCTTTTAAAAGTTTTGACAGTCATTAATATACATCTTAGCAACACCAACAAATAAATCGTTCAACCTTGATCAAGCTGTACTATTTTGGTACATACTTTTAGAGGCGCATAACGGGGCCGGACAAGCGCATTGATGTAAATTCGTCAGACAATAAGCTTTAAATATTTGCCCACTTACCAAGGCTTGGTACAGCAAAGAAAAACGTGCCCTGTGCACGTATACGCTATTCGAGCCCGAAAAATGGTAAGCTCCTCTCTACCGCTGGCTCTTTCACTGTGTGGAGCTATAACTTATCTTGTGCTTTTGGGATCTATTCATTCCACTAGATTGTAAATGTAGCGTGCAAAAATTGACACAATCAATTGATTAGACTGGATTATTACCGTAATTAAATAATACAGTTATGAAATGCTTAAAAACGCACCTCATCAAAATGATTACTTGTGGAAAATATAATAAAATCATGGTCATAATCACTTAAGCCTTCACCTCCACGGACAAATTCATGCCACTATGGAAGTACAAACCCGCCCTGAGGCCTGATCAAACTTAATTAACCATAAACAAAAAGATACTTTAAGCATTGATGATATGTCAAGCAGTACCAATACGTGGCTGATAAACACGCGGTACTCCTGTGTGGAGTTTGCCAAAGCATATTATTTACAAACTCAACAACACCTTTTGATGTGATTATTGTGTATAGCACTAAAACAACAGTGAAACAGCAAAAGCCATTCTGGTAAACAATCGATATATTTCTCGTTTCAGTATATTGCACTTTGCCGTGGTGGATTGATGAGAACTTCCATGATCATCACACAACAGTCATATGGATGTATAGGCATACTGCAACAACATAACGGTAAGGAAAACAACTGATGGATGCAAAACAAGACAAAAATCACTACAGATCGAGGTGCTATTTGACAGTTGATACACACGAATAATGAAATGTACAATTCTTCATAAAGTAAAATGATGTTTATCTATGATTATGAGGAAACGTCAGCTCAGCGCCTTTTCGCCATCCAATTGTCATGGCGTTTGAATAAATGAAACCAGCATCTCGCTTGTTGTCGTTGACGCAGCCTTTTACACAGTCTTCCGAGCCACCGAGGAAGGCATGGAAAATTTATTACACAATCCAGATAGTTATTCATGGCGCATCTGCTGCTGCGTAATAGCTGTCTAATTTTGGTCAAAATTGCTGAACCACTGCTGAGATCAAAGCAGCACTTTCGCAATGTTGGTGACAATCATAGCAGTTGCCAAGTACAATGCCTAGAGTATGAAGCAAAGGAAACCTGGTCCATATAATTACTACCTATATTTTTGCTTATTCCAGGGATGTGTTTCGTTGTTGGTCTAAATATTCACAGCAGTTGATATTTGCAAATGACATGATGACTCAAACGGATTATAACAAGTTATCGTTAGCGGAAATATATGGCCGAATTTAAAGCCTCTTGAATGGTATGTTTTATGTGAACGTACTTGTATTGCCCTAGTTATCTTTAATTGATATTTAAACGTGTAAGTTCAGACGAAACATGATGTTGAGAATAAGTATGTGACTCAAAGCTGTAATGGGTAGAGAGGTTGACAATCTTTATGAAAAAGGTTGATGTTTTGAAAACAAATGAATTTTTACATGCAACTGATACCGACATAAGTCATATTGGGTAAGAGAAAGTGCACACAAACACCTAGAATCGTGTATTTCCGATATACTTTTTATACAAACATTTAATGATTTTATAACTCATTCACCATATACTCGCCATTAACTCTTACCAACCATTTAGATTAAGTCGAAACATATGCATAAAGGCAGCAGGAATATAGGCAATTAGTATGACAATGACTAGTTATCTCTGACATGAATCGTGTGATGCCCTTGTCATGTTTCCATCACGCACAATGCATATTAGCCTCCCATGTAAGGTAATTATAGACCACTGATTGTTAAATAATGTGGTTGCTTATTTAAACACTTTTCCTTTATTCGTGCAAAGAGTCTTTTACCATAGTCTTTTAAATGAATAGTTAACGATGAGATGAACGTTCCATTGTCGCTCCAAACAAAGGATTTATTTGCACTATTTAAGACGCAGATTGAGCACAAACTACGACATTCACTCATGGTCGCTTTGTTTGAAGGCGAGCTATTACGCTCGTTACTGAGACACCGCCACGCCGATATCAAACAGACATGCGATATCCTTAAAATTAAATGTTTTAAATAATGTTGAAATTTTGTTGAATAGTGTAAATTGGTATATACCGTGCTTCTACCACAACTATGTTAGTTGATATTTCAAAATTTGTAATCTGTAAGCCCACGCATAAATGCTGCTAATCTAGGCAGAGCGGCTGTGAAAAACCTGACAACCAAGCAATCTGTAGGGTGCTTCACTTGAACAGCTTCATACAAATGGCGGTAGTAATTTAGAACGAATTGCAAGGACTAGGCTGTGTTGGGTAAAATGTTTGCTAACGTTCATGCATTTCAGCAGATGGGAACCCTGATGACAGAGTGATTACAAAATGAGGAGCAGAGCGGCTTTAAGGAGCAAGGCTGTCACAACATACCCCTCGAAATAACGGTGTCATTTTAACATTTTTAAAAACGCAAAAACATATATAGCTTGGCTATGAATAATATGTAAACTTCGTTAAAAGCGACTCGGCGTGAAAAACCTGACACCAAGCAATCTGTAGGGTGCTTCACTTGAACAGCTTCATACAAATGGCGGTAGTAATTTAGAACGAATTGCAAGCTATAGGCTGTGCTGGGTAAAATGTTTGCTAACGTTCATGCATTTTCAGCAGATGGGAACCCTGATGACAGAGTGATTACAAAAGTGAGGAGCAAGGCTTTATGTAGACCCACTTGGCTTATAACAGCTGTCACAACATACTTCGAAATATGGCTAATCTTTACATTTTAAACGCAAAACTATGTATACTTGGCTATGAATAATATTAAACTTTGTTAAATGCGACTCGGTGATAAAAGTCGGATCTGTTAGAATCTGAATAATTATTTAAAACGTAAAAAGAGAGAATTTTAATTCACATGTTGATGACAATATGCGATTGGCTGTACAAAACAGCATCTAGCTCACTGTTTACAAATTCCATAATATATCGCACTTTAATCAAATGATTTTTCAGTTAATGTGCTGCAATGGTTAAAATTCTAGCTATTAGCCTAGTGATTCCTTCTTTGGCGGCAAAAATCCGTCGTTGGTAAAATAGAAATGTCTTTATGTTTGTACTGACAAACGTTAAACAAATATAGAGGACGCTGCAAAGAAATATTAAACACGGTATATGTACCTGCTTGGTCGCAGCTATGCATTGGGCATCAGATTATAATGAGTCTAATACGATATAAAACCAGCGATAGATTTGGGCATGTCCATGCCTATATTGCATGGACCAAAGCAAGTCGCCTGCAATATATTGCACATCAATTGGAATTGCACAGCACATAAGACCCAACGATGGGCAATGTTTGTAGAATATAAGAGCAAATACAATTGCAAATTCATGTGCAAGGCAACAGACAAATAGATCGCCATAGCAAAAGGGATATCAATTGGTGTGTTTTGCTTTTCAAATTCGTACGTTGCTGTTTATCGAGAATCTTCAGTCTATGAACTGATTCAAGGCGGCTGTTATCATTTTATACATTCCTCGCTTGTCGACAAACATCGCCTAGAACGCATTTACACTTTCACGCAATTACCATATTGCTGCATGAGTTGAGATAATTCCATTGAAGCAGAACATCCTTCACGCACAATGTAAGCTAAATTGTCCCCTAGCACCACATAAAGAGTATTTGTGCATGGCACGCAATAACACACGGATTCTAATTGGTGTGCTATATCACTTTCCGAATACCAAGGTACGATGTATCTAGGGGGATGTGCTCATGCATGAAATGAGAAATTTTTAATACTTGGCACAGCGTCTTGTCATTGCTTTATTATTGATGGTACGTTTATTGCAACTGACGCTGTGCTGGTAGCTGCTAAATACGAAAAAAGTTATTACATAGAAAGGAACGCCTTATTAGATTATGGCTTAATTTATTAATGCTGCGCCCCCTAATCACAATTCAATACACGGAATATTCGGAATAGTGCAATTCGAGGGAGACATGGCAATGACCTTAGCACATTGATGCGATACACACTTGTTGTAACAACCGTCCAAGAAACTTGGGTATGTAGTATATCTTTTGGCCGGGTCATTTGTGCTCTGTTTGTATATAACCATGAAAAGGGAAAAGCTTAATTTTCAGTAGTGCTGCATATAAAAAAGCAAGTCAACTCACCCGCATGTCCTGCTGTATAGCAACACGTGTCGCCGCATCTCTATCACGAGAACGGTCGGCTCGATAGAGTAATCACCTTTGCGTTGCTGCACTAGTCATACGCGTTGAATGTGGCAATGTGTACGGTCATTATCACGACAGTCATTGGGAAACGCATATACTTAAATAAATTTGCTTATTAGGAAAAGAATGTTATTTAAGGAATGTACCATGTACATTGAAGGTAACGGCGCAAAATGACATTTCGCTCTTGATGCCTTAATAGCACAGATCTCAAGAGAAATTTTCCTGTGTCCAGCGAAATGATACCCTGGCCTGTGGAACCCTGGACGACCATTATGTTCGCATGACACGGGTTTCTTTGATCACTACTTCCTTTGGAAAATTACTGTTGAAAGATTAAAATTGCTGATGATGGAAAACCAGTGTTTGTTGCGTTGTTGACGCTTTTTGTCCTAACAGCGGACACCCCCTAATTTCGCATTAGAATCTTTACATACCTATATTCTCAACCATTACGATAACGTGTAAAGATGCGCTCTCTGTCGAGCTGTCAAAGAATTACACCTTCAGTGTAAATGTTTTCATTGCATTTAACACCTATCTTGGCTCCTGTCAATTGTATCTTGTAACAAAGCGCTTTAATGTAATGACCGAATTTTGTGTATCGAGGTGCAGGTGCAAAAACACGATAACCACTAGTTGTGGCTAATGTAAGTCTGCCGTCAGAAACTCTTCATCATCTGCCGCTAGGTCCATCTTCCAGTAATAATGGCTCAATAATAGATTGACCGTTCGTGAAAAACAAGCATTATTAATGACACAAGCGTTTATTTTCTGATTACCACCAATTATTTGTCGCGGAGAAACTGGCAGTATAGAATCAGTCGCTTTTTGCTCATCACAGCTGCTCTTGCTAATTTATTCAAGTTTTACGATTTGCTAGCTTAGTGCGTTAAATGCAACATACATTGTTTTTGTTAAAAATGTAGCATGTGCTCGATAAATAGCACCAATAAGTAGATATAGTTACTGCAGTAGAAATGACAGTAGTCACTGATAAGCAGATTGTACCACGCACAATACGTGAGTGTGTTCTTGCTGATATTCATCGTTAATGGGCGTTAATTAATTTATCATAGAAACACCAACACGGCTGTTAAACAACGTATTTATCCGCTAGGCTATTTCAGGATCACGTTAACGAGCCAGCCACTGAATTTGACTCTCTGGTGTGAACGAATACTGGTGGAATAATATTCATGTAATGCATACAGTGTTATGCCTAACGTGGCGGGGTGTAAATAAAAGCAAAACATATCTTTTGCATTGTAAATTGTTCAACAAATGAATGTTACAGAGCTGAATGGGTTCTCGTTAAGCGTAGTTCTAATGAGTATTTATATTTATACATAATTAAGAACCCAATTGTAAAATGATACCATAATCTATTTTGCAAGTTGTGCCAAGGGAAATCATTGCCACAATGTCGAGTTCACCTTATGTCGTTAAATAATATATAATATCCTATACCCTTTGTTGATTAGTTCGTACATTTCAAAGCGCATTAACTAATCTGTTGAGATTTACATCACAGGGATTGATTGTTGTCGGAACAGTGATCAAGGTAACCTCGTGCGTGAGCAATAGGTGGTAGAACATTAGATCCCGTATGCCGCCAACTAACGCATACGCTAACACAGAAAATGTTTATACTCTGGAGCTATTATTTGCGTCTTGCCTACGCCGCGCGTTGGTGGGTGGGTAATCCATATGTGAGCGTTTTCGACCTCATATCCGTCTATGATAGCGACGTTTTGTTAATAATGTAGCTCTCACAAGTAATTCACGATTTGTAATAGTCATAAACCATGCGACGCATAAACGAATATTACATATCCGTAAACGTGTAATATGCGTCTCCACAGACACAATAGCAACAAAGTGTTTAGCAACCATGCAAAGATATCAAAAGTTGGGTAAAAGTCCGCTTACACTAGCTTGTTCAGCATACCGATGAGAGAAATGCAAAATGCGAGCTAAACTTAGTTTATACAATCCAAACTTGTGAATGCATTGCGTAGTAAATTTGAATCAATAACTTGAAGGTCAACATGGCTGCTACAAAACAAGGTGATTCAGCTTATACAATAAAGAACGGTGAAAGAATGCATTGTCCCATCGCTGCCCCGGGATTTCGTACCTGGGAATGTAATTATGGGCCATTATTAACGGTATTGAATGGAATTGTGAAAAGCATCACATTGTTGTCCGACGATTCAATAAGACATTTGTATCAGGTGTGGTTAAAACGTTGTTGTACTTCTGCATGCAAATGTGGTCTGCAATCTCGATTGGGTTCTCCCCAGGGTCTCTGTTATCAGCAACTTGGACACAAAGCCCGATATTTAACACCAAAGGGATGTAGCGAGAGTTGCATTAGAAGGTACACAATAGGAATCACGCTGGAGAAAGAGGTCGACAGTGTGTTGTAACGGGATGGGAAGCAAGATATGTGGAGTGCCCATTAAATGAAATATTACAGTATCAAGAGAAATCACTTACAAGTCACCGTGTTGAGCCAGGATTGTGTTTTATCAGATCACAATGAAAGTTACCAAATTCCCTGATGCGTGTTTTTTGAAGACCTCAACATCACACATGTAAATGATATTACTCAAACCATTACTTGCTCGATAACGAAGTCTTACAGGGCAACAAGGATAGTCTTCGAAATATTGTCTACTCCAGTTGTGGAAAGGTCAAACTGCGATGTGTCCTATTATTGCAATGTTAGTCACTGCATTCTCGTGGCTTTAACTAGGCTATGTTTAATGCCTAAGTGAGTATCAAAGCAGTTGGGTAATCAAGGAATACATTGCAATCGACAATTAAGAATGTTAGTTCACCACCTCACCACCCAATTTGACAAGAAATAATCAGCAAATATCATCTTTATTCAACTTACAGTCTAAACGCTTATCAAGTCATTGGTTCATTTATCCTGCTTGCATATGAAATAACGCATTTTGTCAACAAAGTCAGTATTGGCAGTCGCGTGATAGATATAACGACATATCGTGTGTGGCTTGTAATATTCAATGTTAACATAAGGCAAAAAATGTACGAGTGGTAATGGACGGTTTCAGTGCCAAATGACATCCGCTATTGATGCCTTAGCAAAACGGATCTCCAGAGAAATGCAAAACGAAAGGATTTCCGGTGCGTTAAAAAATGGACAACCGCCATAAATTTGCAATGATGCTCGGCTTGCAATGTGTTTTCTCTTTTGGTTCCATTGTTTGTCCTGTTAGATTTCTACGCTGTGCATCGGCCTGACATTGTTCTTGTTACCAGGAGACACCGGATAGATTTCCCCTAATACGTCACCGGAACGTGCATCGAAACATACAAGACGCTTATAGCCGCGCGGGAGTGTTGATCCATTCGATGCATAAATACCTGTCTAGCTTACAATTGTGAATCGTTCGTAAAGATAATTGCGGTTGTGCATGTTTATTATGTCAATTACCTCACCCACGTTGCTCCCAGTCTTATTAAATCAAGTGACTCACACTGGTTAGGCTCAACACTGACATATTTGGATTTCAGTTATCAACAATATGTTAGCTTTAGTCATCGTCTGCACCAAGCAGAGAAAGTGATAAAATGATGCCAGCTTTCTCCTAGGATAGGCCAGATTTTAGCCAGTTAAATTGATGTACAAATGATGTACGGTATTTAACGTCATAAGTAGTTAGGCAATCAAAATACATGCGCAAATGACTTTTTTACCGATACAAGCTTCATGATACAACTTTCACACTGCTTTACCTCGCTAAATTTAATGACAACCGTTTGGCTAATGATGTGCAAACACAAAAATATAAATATTCACTGGTCTTTCTAATTGTAAAAAATACATATGGTCAATGGGCTTTTCCTGAAACGGAATACTGTTTATGACAGGAGATTTGCTATCCCTGTCCGTAATCTCTATTCACCTTTAAAGTAGGTGTTGATCAATTTCCTGTGTACCACCAAGCATTCTTCCCTTGTATAATTGGCAATATCAAATTAGACACTTTTCGCCTACTCAACGAAGCTGGTGCAGTTTATTCTATCAGTTTTACAATGCGCTGGCTGAGCGCATTAAATGCAACTTAGACTCACCTCATCTAGAATATAGCACATGCGCTGTTGATAAAACCAATTAGAGTAAGCAGTCACAGTAAGTACCAGTTGTAGCAGCAACGATAGCGCTGCTATGGCTGCTAATTTGCAAGCACACCAAACATGGGTGAGTTGTAAATGTGTGGTCATCCATTTATCGAAGAATAACCAATATGCTTATTCAGTATCTTGTCAGTAAGGATTGTACTGAAAATGCGTATTAACAGTTACAATACAAGTACTGCATCTGATGCATTGGCGCGAACGAACACTGGTGGGACAATATTCACGTTTTGCATCCGGCATAACGCGTTATGGCACGAATGGTTATTGTAGAGGAATAATTACGAGAAGTGGTGGTATATTTGCGAGACCCATGGCTGGCCGGCGCTGAAGTGTGGTTCTGATTGCACTGTTTTTTTCTGAAGCTAAAAATGTTATTGTATTGATTGGGATGAAGGCATTAGCTCGCATGGGTCATACTTTGACATGCCCCTGTCTGATATGAACCCACTGCAATATTATGCCTTTTTGAGAACTTCTGCATCACACATGTGAAAGGATGTTAATCAAATCAAGTAATCTGTGTAAACTTATAAGACAACAAAGAGATAAATCGAAACGCAAAATGAATCTGGTTATGTGGTAATAAAATACACAGCAAAGTACGCTACGCGTTTAGTGGCAATCTGTTCTTCCTGGCTCGATTTCACCATGAGTATCACAGCGATGACAGTTGGGTTGCATAGGCATACATTGTTATCACCTATGAAACATGTGAGTACAAAATGTACACTTTATTCTACAGTCTAAAAAATACCCAGTTTGCAATCGCGTTTTCGCTTTACCAAGACCGCTATTGCATTTGATGCCATCCAACGATTGAATAAAACAAGTGAATGTGGAAGAGGACTATATTAATTCATTTTGATTCAGACAGAGGATTATCTTAATTGATTGTTTCAAATACATAATCTGTTGTCTTCCTTGTTAATTCACAACAGAAAGCATTGAATGGCATGTTCTCTTGTCTAATGACAAATATGTATTATGCATCAACCATACAAAATGTATTCATGTACATTAGCGGCAGGAGGAATAACATCCTCTGCGAAACAATGGGTGCATGAAATGCTTTTACCGCATTTGTTGGCAAACATTTCCTAGCAGATATTACAAAGGGCGTGAAGGACAATTGACAATGACCATGGTAACCGATAATGTTAAGCTCGTCCTAACATCGAAATTTCTCTAATATCAATTGGGTTTGATTGGCAATGGTAATAATATGTTCGTGAATCAATTTTCTGTATTGCAAGACTAGCATATCTGCTCATAACATATCGTGTACCTGATGAGTTACTACTGCAAAATATATCAGCAAAAATAATTGGTCATTGCTTCTATAAATTAACAGATACCAAATTAGTCGCGATTAAATATTGTTACCTTCTGTCCGTATCCATAAGAAACACTTGATAATCGAAATGAACGAATACAACTTTGTCAACTTAGCACTCGTCGTAGCTAGTTCCGCTCATGGGCAAACAAAGCAACGGACACGACAAAGCACCCACGTTCCACTATTATAGGCTATAGCTTCTGGACTTTTTAACGGTCAATTTTGTTAACGCTGGACCGAACAATAAATAGTCTGAATTCAAGCTCAAAATAAGATTTTGCACTATTTGTTCCTTATCAAATTGGATCAATGAGGCTTAACAATATTCTAACGGTGCAGGTCGGCATAATGCTATTATTGGACACGATTTATGCTCCTAGCTTTCCAAGCAACGTTAACACAACATATTAAGTGGGTTTTTGTTCATTTTCGTGCTCTTATTTTATTGCTGCTTCAATACTTTATAGAGTGGGTGATTACACAAGCAACAGGTAGTAAGCAAAGCTTCTACCTGGAACCATTGCGAGGCAGCGCTAGATGAGAGCATTCATTATAAATCGTGTCAAGGATCTATTCTTTGCATAGTAAATATCGGGTGTAATATATTGCCAATACCATTGTGTACCCGATGCATTAGTGAACGAATGCCTATTCCATGTGCAAAAAAAAATAGTTCATTAAAACGATTCCGCCGCCAAGAGCCGTCCTATTGCAGATGTTGTACATTTCGAAATGGGCTGTGAATTTTCATGGATTATGACACCGTCGCACCCGTTTATATGCAACATTAACAAGATGGGATAATGCCGACACTTAATGATGCCTTGGGGTGACATCTAATTAAAAGCATAATTTGTAGGTTGCATATAACCTAAATGGAGATTGTTGTTCATGCCACATATTCACTTCAAAACCAACTACAGGTACAGGTTAATAATCCTAGTAAAGTGTCATTAGTGTATGCCATAAGCCTTCACGGATGTTATTAATCGCACCACATAGTGAAATCAAAGTATAAGAGCAGCAGCCAATTTAATATTGATCCCATCGCATGTTTTGCAAGCGATGTTTCCCTCTCATTAATAGAGCCTAGGCCAAATTATCCCTTTCCTAATTTCCACATACATTATATCTGAGGCAGGTAGAATTGATCTTACAACAGACGCTGCATATATGTTTCGTTATCTATGACCAGTCCGAGGGCATTCTAATTATGTATAACAAATAATGAATTTGTCTTATGGTGGTTTGTTTATAGGGGGAGGGGCATAGTTAGCTCTGACGAACATGTATCTCATAATAAAGCGGGTACTGCTTGGCTGAAGTAATTGAAATGATCAATATTACTATTTCGTTCAGCGAAATTGTTCTATAATTTTCCGTTTGAACTCAGGTGTTGCGATGAATCAGAATGCTTGTTGTGTGTGCACGGATATATTGATTATGACACTTGAAGAGATGCATTTTCACTTCTTAGCCTGATAACTACAATGGCTGGTTTTAGTGCGATTGTTTTACCAAAAGCTATGGCTCAGTGATGGCGTAATATTTGCGTTGGTCGGTTGTTTGTCATTGCAACGACCGCAAGGCATCAAAGCTCTGTTCCTGTGCTTACATAAGTAAAAAACAAAATCGACCAAATGTTTTTACCTGCTCCTGACTCTGGTAATTAACTGCTTCCTGCGTATTTGGTCACGGTCGTTTTCATTTTCTCTTCAAATTTGTTTGTTATAACACTTCGTCTATTTTAGTATTCACAGTACGCAGTTGCAGCTATAAATAAGAGATATATATCTGCTATTTTCCTGTGATTTGCATAGTGCCTTTTTCACACAATGTATCCAAATTCACTCGCATATCATCTACTGCAGTAACACTGGTTGCTACCACGACTACATAACTAGCAGGGTCGAAGTACTACCCGGCTGGGAACAAATTTACATTGTCCCTAAAGCAGGTCCGCCCCACGCCATTGCATGTGACAATCTGTCATGCACACGTTTGTGTTGTATTCAAGGTAAAATAATAACCTCCAGCTACTAAATCGCAATGAATATTGAAAAGAATGATTCTAGTTCACTTGGAAGCTTGCTCATAAATCCGAACGCTTACAACCTTTTTCACTGAACTAATGGCTCATTCCCTCATCTGCTTTTGGTTGAATGCATAGATGTAGTTACGTGTCAATTGTTTTCATGCTCCAATTTAGTAACAAATAGCGATTTTACAAACTGTTGGTTAATCCACATAACCAATATTCATTTCCTTGTCACTTTCAAAACGATCCACAGATATGACGTCGCAAAAACTATTGATATGATGCCTATCTATTCCAATTGTAACGGTGTGACATTTTTCAAGCAAAACTGATGCTACTTTTTACAACATAATGATGAGACACCACCTAATTACTAGACACGCATCACGGATAAAGCGATGAAAATATTCTATTCATTAATGTCTTCTTATGTGGCCCTCGCCGGGACATTTAAAAGCAAACACATGCTAGCTGGGACTGAGATATAAACTGCCGCCATTAGGAAAGAAGTCCAACAGAATACTAACGAGGCAGCAGTGCTTTTACCTGGAATCACTCTGATGGTTATGAAGGAGGTGAAAGACAAATAATGCACGCCTTTGGATGCGCAGTGCGTATTATTACGTTTGGGTAAATGTAGCTCAGCATGAAGTGTTCTTATGTATATAATTTTCAGCTACATTCATATGAGAATCAAACTCTATGACCAAAACTAGACCTATGGTTGGCACTTTTATTATTCAAAATTTGCGCTGCATTCATATTGTAATATTGGTTAGTGCATGTTTTAGCATATGATGTGTCTAGATTGCCATAACATAATGACGACATGGATTTAGCGATGCACTTCATAAATGTACTTTGAATCAAATGCTAATTAACGCTGAGCACATAAGAAGAAGCTGCACCGCCGCTCACAGGATGAATAAGTTTATTTTTAACGTTGATATTTCGAACTGTCACGATCACCTGCACCAGAATGGCCTTAAGCATGGGTATTAGTATATTATGTTTTCTGTGACATCTAAAAGCTTTCTGAAACTACGTCCATAGTCGCCATAAAAAGACTAACGGCCTGTTGGACTTATAGCCGTAAGTAGTAGTCGAATCGCAGTTACTGCCCTTAATGGCACTCCTTCGGATTTGTCTGGCGCATTACGTAAAATGAAGAAGACACTTCCTTTGCCAAGCAGACACGCGGACGGCATTGTCAAGGGATAATTGGACATACTCAATGATGAATCCATTCATAATTACGGCGAATAAAACCAATAACAGCACAGATGACATGGTTGCATACAACTGAGATAACAAGAGTACAAACATATCATGTAATATATTGGTGTATAGAAAATATGGAAGGAATGCGTTCACTGGTCATGAGCAAATCATATTTATATGTTGTCATATATTTTACGCTTGTTAATTAAAATACTCCACAAGGACACTGCGAAAACAATGAGTTCAGACATATTGTAGTAGTGACAAGAAGAGTCAAGCAGAAGCGGAAGCGGAAGACAAAGTGGCCATATACGGTTAACCGATATGACCATCAAGAGCGTTCAATATCCGGTACCCTGGTGAAGAAAGGATTAGTGACAACTTAAACATATACCAGCTGCTGCAGACGGATATGGCGGATCATATATTACAAGGTTATGATGTCTGCGTGTCGTGTTCACATGCTGAGGATATGATGACCAAGTAAAAAGGCCGAATGTGTGATGACTTTCTGCCAAAGTATGATTGCTTTATAACTATTGCATAATGAATAATTTCCATAAGTTTAATGACTTCATGTGTACAGGCCTAGTATGTGATTAATTCATGTCGAGCCGGGTAAATTTGTTTTTTAGCAAACATGTTGACTTGATTGAGTTGTATATCTGTACGATTGAATGTAGGTTTATAAAGCTGGCTTTGACTCACGAATATGATTATTGCAACACAGCGGTGAGTAATGTACTGATAACCCAATGCAATGATTTTACAACGGACTCTGCACATGTGTTTGTTTATCATGATGCTGCGCAGTTTCCATCTCTTGAAGCCTTAAAAACATCCAATCAAGTAGCATATTAGAGTACTGTGCGTGCATTATTTGCTCATTGCACGCAAAGGAGAGCAATCGATAAAAATATACAAAATGTTATTCTCAAAGTCAAGTCGCTCATATATAATTACAGAATACGTGGGCATATTGAATTAACACCAACTTTTGTTATTTCGCTATTCACGACAATTCTCTCAATTAGCTAGACTACCCAGCGACATAGGACTACCCCCTTTGTTATTCGAGTAGCTAATTAATGAATGGGAATAGTATGCATAACATAAGTGCTCAGCTAGGATTTTAACTAACACTGTCACTTCTGGCCAGAACTTTATCACAACAAACGAACAAAGAACAGAAACGGGACTGAAATGCTTCAATATACCTACTGCTAAGTCCTAAGATCTTTAAAGTAAGGTTAACCACCAACATCGTGATTTTCAAGTTTAGATTAAGAGTGTAAACGATTGTCTGATACTTTAAAGTTGAGACGAGCAGTAGTCATTAATGAAGATTCACACAGCAAGTTTTAGCCGAAAAATCGACATGTTTAAACTAGTTGGCATCTATTTCTGATGAAGTGAATGTGTGTCCCCTAACCCCGGTTGAGTTGATTACAAATGAGAACCTAATTTGTGAAATAGGAATAAGGTAGAAAAAGTAGCTTTTAACATCTGCAGCTACATCCTTTCATCCTATTTGTGATAGAAAAATATGCCTACTATGGAAATGGATATCTTTGACAGCTTATGTGATTAAGTGTCTGACAGATGAGTCAATTCCAAGGCGTTTTGGTTGGTTGTTAACGGCCTCACTAGCAAAACAGAGCTAGCGACGTTATGGGAAGCTTGTTTGCTTTTTGTTGCACGCAGTACACGCCATATTGGAGCAGATACAAAGCTCACAGCCTTATAAGACACAGTACATGTATTTTATATGTATTTGGGCGCAGCTGAAACAACCCATGTACCAAGTGGCTCGTCGTAGTGTACAATAGCACTGTTATGTAAGAATATTTCAATTGACTGGGTGCTACGCATTGTTTGATGCTCGTCATATCACATATAGTTAGCACCTGCAAATATGTAAAATCAACAACATTGATAACATATTAACTACACAAAGGGCATACTATCAATTAAATAATATCCCATTAGCCCATACTGTATGATTTTGCATCAAGAGTTAGTTGGATATTTAGCTGTGGCAGTAATCCTTTGCTGGATTTTCTTGAGAGAACCCACAGGGCTCGTTCACGACTATATGTGCAACAATCAATCATCATTGAATAGTTTGTAGGCCGCCACCGCAGCTACTATAGTTGCCACCATGACTACATAGCTATTAAGGGCCGACGTCCCAAAAGCAGGTCAATTGTAACCTATAGCATGCATGATTCGGCCATACATAGGTTTTAGTTATATTCAAGGTAAAATAAGGATCTCCAGTAACTTATTTGCCAAGAGCGAGAATGACAATTCTAGTGCACTTTAAAACCTGCTTATACATTCTATCGCTAACAGCTTTATTCACTTACCAGCGTACTCATCCATGCATCTGCGCTTCTTTTGAATACACCTCAAGATGCTCATGCTACTATCACAAATGGACGTAGCCAAAATTCCATAATGAAATAGCGTTTGTACGTTTAAACCGCCTTGCATGGATATCCAGAATCACACATTTATGACAAAACTAAGGTGAGACGGTTCCTAACGCAATAATATCAACATGCGTATAAGTACAATAAATATGATGCTATCAACTCTCAAAATAGACCTTCAACAATAACGTATAAAGTGGGACGATATATACACAGATGTACGTGTTAATTGATTCTACGCACCACTTTTGTAAAAATGGAGCTCGGTCAGAAACGATAATTGTGTTGGATGACTACCTCATGGCAACATGTTGCTATTTCAAGATATCGTGTGCGATGGCGGGTGATTTAGCAATTTCGAGTATTTAGTTTTCTTCGTGTTAATTACTTAAAACCTGCAAAATCTAAATGTAGATTTAGCTGTGTACATTACATATGAAGTATGCTGCACCCCCACCCAATGTAAAGAGTGACAGACCATAAAAAGGGTCGCTTTGGCATGAAAGCGGTGGGTTTCAATAGCGCTTTATTAGCAACACTATTATAGATATCTTGAAAGCTCGACAGGAAACGATGCTTCAATGCCCACTCCTATGATTTGTGGTAGTTCAGCAATCCAATCGCTCCTCAGAGATTTACATATGTACTCAAGCAATTATATCATGCATCTACAAAGAACATCTTAATTTGCGACATCGAACTTAAGCATAATTGCGGATATTGTGTCCTGAGGTGAGTAGCTAGAGTTCGGTAAAATTAGAAAATAGTCAGAATAGTAAGAACTCAAACAACTACACCTCGGTTTTTAATGAGCGAATTCTTGTATCTACTGTATTTCACATGTATCCATGTAGGATCGTAATTAAGTATTCACCGTTTTCATATAATACGCGCATTAATATGATACTATATGCAATATAGATTAGAATTTGTCCAAGTCACAGCGAACTAACATTTGTTTGAGTCATGCAAATATATTGCTATCAGCTTGAAAAGCGAACAATAAACGTAAACTCATCCTCGAAGTGTAGGCGGAACGCATTGGTACGGCAGGAATGATTCGATTTTATGATTTTATTTACCAGGTCATTAAGATAAGATAATCTAAATGAACAATTTCCGTCTATTTGTTGTCGGCCAAAAGGTCCTAACTACAAATAGTTATTTTTAACAATACTGTCCCAATGCAGCACTTACATAGGCAGTGCTTGACTGCGAGTCTGCTAGGATCATGGTCGTTCAACAGAAGGATATGCCACTATTGGACAATAAATTGTGGAGCCAGAATAATATTTTGTATTAGATAACTATTGCTTACCATCCAAAATGCTTGTTTACGCAATGAGCTTATATGCAGTTTTAAACAGTACAAAGCTTACCACTGAGGACAATACTATCTTGTAGTTAGGTATATTTTGTACATTCTTTCAATTAGGCCGTTGTCATTATTCAGTAACCTTATTATATATTTATAATAACGCTCGTGACTCTATTGGCTTACCTATGACATCGTCTATTAATGCCAACGTCTCACAAATACATTAGTAACAACAGCTAAATATAGTACATACGGCAGGCACAGCAATTACATGTGCACCATAGAAAAAGCAAGG
The DNA here is from genome assembly GCA_034190875.2 of Urechis unicinctus. Taxonomy (NCBI): domain Eukaryota; kingdom Metazoa; phylum Annelida; class Polychaeta; order Xenopneusta; family Urechidae; genus Urechis; species Urechis unicinctus. The sequence continues at coordinate 58,124,235 of CM067349.1, read as the reverse complement.
GCTTACAGAACTCATTTATATCATGACGCCCGTAGAGAAAACGGGATGCAATTGGCAAACACCCATACTGAAACAGGTGCCTTAACACCGTCTTATTGCTTACGTACATCACATGCACGTCGCATAATCTACACTGACGCATAATCTACACGACTGTTTAGAGAGGGTTAAAGCTATTACAATATGTTCACGTCCGACTATATATCAAGGTCGCAACGATCAATCGCACACGAGAGACTGCATACTGGCGTTTACGGAGCCATGTGATTAACCTGAAAACAACAGACGTGTTGAGCAGTTCAAATCAAAGCGACATATTGCAGATACCCGATAAGTTAGACTTTCAACAGCTACATGCTATTTTAAAGCGAATCAGAACATTCACACCAGCTAAGATCGATCAGCTTATAAAATGCTGATACAGCTCCTGATAACGCTGTAGGAGAAGAACAGTCATAAAATAGACTTCATTTCGTCTATGACCCGACCGAAGGATTAAATATCAAACAGAATGTGATAGAACTACACATGTAAATGGTGCCATTCTGAAAGCATCCCTGTATTTGATATATTTGAAGGATTTGACTGTGAAAAGCCACGATCTGGTGCGTATTTACCGAGGTAGATAACAAGATGGTTGATAAGACCAAACTTAAAGCCATGGTCCCCACATCACTGGTAAGGCATGTACAGTGTGATTCATACTGGTGCTGCATATTGTAACAACTTGAACTACTTCGCATTATTAGCTGTCCCGCCAAAAATCGGAAATGTCTGCAGCGCAAGTTTCTGGGGATAATGGTCGGAGGTTCCAACCAAGATGGGACTGTGTGTAAAATACTTTTCGCATATTATATCATTCAACAACGTCATCGATTGCACCAATAGTATTTTGCAATCCGCGCTAAGTAAACAAATGAAGTAATTAACCATTCGAAGATTTAAAATGAAGGAAACAGTTCAAGGTGCAAGGTAAACCTACCTTACAGAGCAAAATTGCATGGCCCGTGATACAATCAAGCTAGGTAGTAAATAAATGGAATCATGTAAAACTCAATCATGCATGAGCACTGAAGTTAACTGTTCATATACTTTCGGTATTTGCTTCACTCCATACTCATTGGACGAATGAGGCACGAATAATACCAGTATCTTTTAACTGAGTGGCTTTATGTGATGGATGAGAATCATTCAATTAGGGATGTCAACTTTCCAATGACCAAACATCTTTAAATATTGCGCAATTATAACCCCAATAGCTGCAGTTCAAGTTCCAGGCAAGATTTGCTTATATCTGCTATTTTGTCAGATATATTGTCATCATATCTAACTACAAACTGTACATACAGAACAAATACACGAGGTATCATCACTGTAGAACTAGGGACAGTAACGTCATAAAGATAGGCAGCATAATGATCTAAGCGACAAAAGATGAAAAGTGATTGAAACTTGTGGTCGTTGTGTTATTATAGTAGAACAGTAGATTATATTGTTGCCCGGAGGCAGGTTCAATTTCAAACAGTCCGAATGCGGCGACACTATTCATGCTAATTATGTTATATCGCTATTCAAGTAAAATTTCTTTTGTATTAGAGCGTACCATTTAGATTATATGAGCTGCCCTTATTTGCAGTTTTGAACATCTCCTCCGGCATACACAATGAGAAGTACCGCTGTATGCCTTGCAATGGGTGCGACACACAATTGCTACCATGCAATCAATTGTTTATATAAAGCAGATATGATAAGAAGCATATATGAAACGATGTGTGAGGGTAAGTACTATGTAAGGAACGGGGATATTTGGTGCAAACGGACCGGCCTCATGAAATACATACTCCATTGTATTTAAAGTTGACTAAGAGCGTTTTGGACAACAACCACATTACTTAAACTATAATGCTGTCCCTGTGACTCTTGCATTCTAATTTGGGCCTTTTATGTCATTGTTTAAAAGGTTGTGCCCTTTATGTTTGGTAAAGATGTAACCCTGACTTGTCTGATGCTAAGTGCAAACGCTGAACCACCAAACACAAGTACTTCCTAATGCATAGAGTGTACCTTTCCCATAATAGGCGCTTGGTGCATTACCATTAATCATTTAACCGTAGTAACTGGGTGCCATTGATTTAGATAAATTGTATTTAGACGATGCTGATTTCTGCAACGAGGCACATTGACAAACAAGAGAGGTTGTATGTTGAAAGTAAGGTAACCCGTAATGTTTGAATTGATTCGTTTAAAGTTTGCCCCAAAACTACATTGCTTTGGAGACTATGTGCTGTACTTCACTAGCTGTTGTATAGCTCCTGGGTGATCACGATATCGTTGCCAAAGCGTATTTCCTTTGGTCAGATGGGGTGAGCGGCAACATAACAGTTAACTGTATTGTGTAACTGGTACATAAGTAACCCGATTTGAAGTTTGACGAAACTAGTAGAGTTCGTCGTTCTTGCTGCTTGATAGCTTGACTTTTGGCTGTTTTAATCCGTAAAAAGAAGTTATTCGCCATAGACGAGTGTTGTTTCTCCGCCAATTTAGTTTCCGTTGATTAGAAGTAGAAGCATGGCCTTTGTGATGTACATCCCAAGTCATTTAAAGTAACAATTTCATCAACGAAATCTTATTCAAATCATGACTTGATGATATCATCTACGTTTTGATTTTTCAGTCGTTAAGTGACTAGAAACATTAACATATCTGTCTATATTTACGCTATTATGCTGTTAAAGAGACATTGATAGACATGCAATAACATCAAGGGATTAATAACCTCTTCTTTTTGTCGGAAAGAGAGAAGGGGGTCGGGTCAACATTTTCCCTTTCAGCCCTAATGCAACGTATATAAAGGAAAAATTCCCTCTGTGAAACGAAGGCAATCAAAATGCTATCTGCCAAGGGGCCAAATGCAAACAAGAGGATTTGGAATTACTATGTTATTGTTGAGTATTTCTTCAAATTTTATTTCGAAATAAGCAATGCACAGGAATAAAGGTGAAAAGGGTATAACGGTTGAAAGACCAAGCCACAAACAGACCATGTTTATGTAATTGCCGCATATTTTGTTATGTTTATAGTCATGACCTTGCCCTACTAAGGGTTTCGAATGGAAGCATAAACGTCACACATGATATGCGCAACCTCATCTTATAGGTTCATTTAACTTACCCTGATATAAAAGCCGCGGTTGTATAGCTAGAGATATATATCATCAAAGCGTTCCAATAATACCATTACTGGGCTATTTTTAAGGGCTACCTTTAGATTTTGCAAGGATGAGTTAAATACGCTAGTTCTAGTCCAACAATTTAGTCCCCGTCTTCATGGACATCGGGAGTTCGTTACAATCCTCACCTGGTCTCTATGTTATGGGTAGTATTTCCATTAAGCAATTAGCCCCAAATAGATTTATAACAAAGGCGACAGTTCAAGGTGTCAGAGTAAATTCACTAACGGAGCTAATTTCCGTGGATCACTCGGCACTTTCATTACGCATGGTATCGCCAATTAGTTATTAGCCACGAGACTATTTATAATGCTGAAGACAGTTCAAGGTGCCTGTGTAGATTAACTTATAGGGGCATTTGCGGGGGAAGAGATATAATCACCGAAATTAATTAATAAATAGAATCGTGACTTGTCACGGAAATTTAGATTATACCTGATTTATTTTGCATGCACACTGAGCGAATTCGGCACGAGAATTAAATAAACATCGTTTCCGAATTCGCCGGAACAAATGAGGCGTTCTCAGAAAAAACACACTTTGTAGATGATTTGTACAAAGCGGGAGGTGCATTGAAATTTAGAGTGGCATATTCACTGCAGGGGGATGTTTTGTTCAATTCCAATAGAATATTCAAATATGCGAACCTTTAGCGTTGAGTGTACTGACAATTCCACTTCAAATTTGATGAAAGGAATGATATTCAGGCCGTGGTGCTTAGGAATGATAGATCCCGCTCTTTCCACTTTGCATGACCGAACCTGTTATGCAAATAAAACAGAGCTTCTACCGTTTTGAGCGCTTTGTAGGGGAAGCCTAGTCTTATGATAATAGTAATATGCCGCATGGTCGCATTGCGCTGATGAGATGCTTCCAACTTGTCAATATGCTTATTGTGCACACAGTCAAAATCTACTCTGTTGTTTGTTTGCTTGCAAACTTGCAAATGTGTCGAAATGAATCATCGAATGGCCCCACATAAAAATAATTAATGAGCATATTCATTGATTATTTACAAAACAAGTCAAGCGGCACATAATATATTAATATCACTGTTCGTTGTATTGAAAAACATATTGAGTTAACCGATAAATACAGCCAAACCTGTACCTGCATCAACACAAGCTACATGTTCAGCATGGCCTATTGTTCAGCTACATGTTCTGCAGTGCCTATTATGGTGGTACTGGCTGTCGTCAATCTTCGTTTTTACAGCGTAAGATGTTTCAACTGCTTCTCCGGGGAAATTATCAGACAAGACAACATTTCCACACCAATTAGATGTTTTGTTTTATGAAAACCAAACAATAAACCAGTACTATGCATTTAGGACAGCACAATTTTGTTGTTGTGATTACATCTCCTCGTTAAATGGGGCGACAATTTCACTTGACACAGTAATAGTTATTCAATGACACGAAACACAAAAACACATGCATGACATGAATATCATACCTAAGGGTCTGCTTCCGCAGGCCCATCAAATGTAATAGCGGTCTAGTTACTGCTGTCACGAAATTGCCAACATTAACCTTCGAGTCAAAATCCGTTACATTATATGCAAGCTGGTTATTCATGGTTGAATGGATTAACAGCATGATGATCGTTAATTATTGGCATATCAAGTTGTTAGTGAGTTGAATAACATGTTGTTCTTATAAATCATTAAATAAGTGCGCAATCAGTTGTCAATAATAAGGCTAATAATACATTGGTTTCTTCCTTAATGAGCTCTTTCGCCGAGGTAGTACCTGCTGCGGTTATTTTCAAATTCAACTCTCATCTCTTCCCTAAGGTAGGGAAATCAATTAAGAAATCCGAGGGACTGAATGTTTGAATATATGGCTTGTTATCCATTTTGGTAATAAAGTAGACCCCGGGGAGATCACTATCGAGATTCGATGCTCAATTTGTATGCCTAGCTTCGTCACAGCTGATGTGAATATGTGCCTGATTTATTCATTGGTCAAGTCCGAGGACAAAACGACGTGGTTCACAATTCCATATAAGGCCGTCAATACGTAATTGAATTTACAGGCATTGCACACCCCTGTTGGCGCAACGACAATACACTGATTTACATTATTGGTTACGATTTATCAACTTGTATTGTAGAACCGATGTCGAGCTTTAGGGATCACTGACTCATAAGGCGAGTTGTTCTTGCAAACTAAACTTATAATAGTGGATACTAAGCTTAATTCTCTACCTTTCCATCGTCCCTATTAAATATCTTAGTTCGGGTACAAACGCTCTCGTTGCGATGTTCGAGGAATTCTCTGATACTAACTAGTATCATTCGTTGTCCGGGATTAATGATCTTGGTTGACTACAGGGCATTGCCGGGGCTGTGAAGTTGCCCTCTCTGACCCGACTGACACCCTTGCCATTAACCCCCTCCACAGTGTCGGCAGCAACCCACCCCATTCATGCAGGGACCTAATTTTGTTTCTACCATTATCATTGCCATGATCCGACCCCAATCATTTTTTTAACGTTACGTCAACCGTAATGCCACATTAGCACCTCCGTATTCATCATGGGGACGCAGTGACACCACCCTAATCATCATTGCGAACCCAACCTAATACCCCTATCCAAGGCACGTAACTCTCATTACCTGCAGAGACCAAAGAGGAATGGTCTGCTTGTTAATGGTTAAGCAGTCTGACGTCTCATGTGATGAATATCGTGCTATTGAGTCTTTAGTAGCCTTCGTGCATAACACCAACTTCGCGTCACCAGAGGACGCGACTGTATTAACAGCTATTCTCCTCGCTTTCTTCGGCTTCTTGAGAAAAGGAAATGTGGTCCCTTCGTCCCAGGCCACATTCGACCCTCATCGACATTTGTCGCGTGGTAACATTCATTGCACTCACGCCTCGACCGCGGCGTGGCCCTGACAAAAAACAGCGCCCTTGCTTCAGGAACGTCCGCCAAATTAGCATTTCAATGGCGAATTGACATGTTTTGTACCTCAAACGGCTGACCTCTCTTCCGGCTTTCTCTGTAACCATCTGTCGTTACATTGCTTACTTGTGCAGATCACTGAACTCACACCAATCAATCAGAACTATCTGCACCGTTTTAGCGTGCTTCACACACGCTTCGCTCTCCCTTTTATAGGCCTATCGCAGTTTGACGTAAGGCTAATGCTACAATCGGTTAAGAAGTCTCTTGAAAATACACCCTTCGCAAAACTGCCACTTGAACCTCAGATGCTCGCTGCCTTCGTACATAACACCAACTTCGCGTCACCAGAGGACGCAACTGTATTAACAGCTATTCTCCACGCTTCTTCGGCTTTTTGAGTAAAGGAAATGTGGCCCCCCTTCCCAGGCCACCTTCGACCCTCATCGACACTTATCGCGTAGTACATTCATTGCACTCACGTCGGACTCGAACTCCATTTACAACACACAAAGACTCTTCAAGATCGAGACTCACGTCTCAAAATGACCATAGCTCCCATCCCTCACATCCTAGACCATGTGCGCGCATACGACCATATGCCCCGCCTGGCTCTCGCATCATCTACTGCCTTCGTTCATCCCAACGCACACGGCCGCCTTATCACACTGACCCATGGCACCTTAGTCTCCTGCCTTAAACGGCTGCTGCAGCAAATCGGGTTAAATCCGACCCTTTATTCGTGTCATAGCCCCCACGAGGCGGCTGCTCTCTAGCTTATCGTGCAGGCCATCTTCCATTTATCTTCCTCGCTTTTGCATATTCATACGTAATCTGTTTCGATATTGCTTGTTCACCCTGCTAGTGTTCTTAATGTTGTTATGCCGTTTAATGTTTCCCCCAGCTCTGCGCAGCGGGGTTCTTGGACTTCCTCAAGCCCAATTCTTAATGTTGTTATGCCATTTAATGTTAGCCAAAAGCCCAATTCTTAATGCTGTTATACCATTTAATCTTTGCCCCAGCTCAGGGTTCTTTGACATCCTTAAGCCCAATAAAGCGTGTGTATGCACCGGCCTCCCTTTCGGTTTCCTTGGGAGGTTTGGGATAATTATCGTGCTATTGAGTTTTTAATTGCAAGTAATTAGCCCCGTTATCGCCCTCTGTCGCTCTCTCTGTTCGCCCTCCTTGCTCGCACTTTTTCTGTCTCAGTCACCTCCCGCAGGTTTTACGACTTTCAGTGTCGTTTATACCCCGCGCGGCCTCTCGTGGTCACTTTCCGCTGAGCCAGCACTCACTTCACTAGGCTGTCCTTCTTCGTTACATTCAACCCACCCCTTGCCTAAACCCTTTCGTTTCCTCTTTGTTGTTTTTATGCCTATTTTATGTTAGCCCAAAGCCCAATTCTTAATGTTGTTATACCATTTAATGTTTGCTTCAGCTCTTGCAACGGGATTCTTGGACTTCCTTAAGACCAATAAAGCGTGTGTATGCACCGGACTTCCTTTCGGTTCCTTGGGAGGTTTTGGGATAATTGAAGTTTTAATTTGAAGGTCACGGTCTTCAAGTAGAAAATCAGTGGTAACACATGCTGTGGACCAATCTACTGGGCGCGGACTGGTCATACGCGCATTTAGCAAATGCCCCGTAGGCTGGGATCACTCGTTAAAATATGGACCGCTGTGCTGTGTAAAAGTAGCCTAATATGTGAAGGATGCTCGGGGCCGTTTATAGAACCAGACCGCTGCTGCCAATTTGCAACTTGTTTGGTGCAGCCGCTTGTGGGAATAACGTGCCTGGAAACAAGCCTGAAGGTCAAATTCAATGCGCGCATAGCAATGAACTCATAACACTCAACATGATAACTTATGTCAAGGATCCAGAGCGTTCCATCTTGATTTGCATCGTAGGATAAAAGGAATAATATGCATTATATAACATATACCAAGAATAATGAATAAACTCTGCGGCGTCTAAAGTGACAAAACGGTTGCTTGCTCACTTAGTAAATATGGACATACGCCTGTAGACAGCGTGGCTATGTGAATGCTATGGTAATTGGGCATCATATTAACGTAATATTATGACAGAATGACCAAAATATTTCCTAGCCGAATATCATGACGTACTGAACACAACAACTAAATATCCTAACCAGTACCACTTTCTCAAAATGAGAGCAAAATACACTTTGGTGGATTTAAACCAATAACTCCCTGATTAGCGACGCATTTCAAAATTATGTCGTCGGTTCAATTGGCAATGGACTCCAATTAGAAAGTAAAAAAGGAAAGTAAAGCCGAACAGATGAATATTACATGTGGTGTTAATAATAACACAACAGTATATTAACATCAATGCAAATAGATCAACAATTGTCATATATTTTCGCAATTAAATCAATGTAGGCAGTTGGACTGATTAATTTCGTATTGCACAGATGTGATCGTCTTAAAAGCAATTTGTTGGATCACGTTTAATTACAGAGGCGGAGGCAAATGTTAATTAATACAATTCATTGTGGAAGAAAATTGATTATATGACACAATTACTGTATTGGAATTAAAGCATGCAATGAACCATGCTAATTGACTTGCCGTATGTTGTAGGCGCCCAGGTTGGGCTTGTCTGAGCCAAGATATAAATATGGTATAAATCAGGATTTGTTTATCATGAAAGACTCTGATTGGGCCGGGCGAATATAGAATTTCCAAATCATATAGCACTACCTTGTTTTGTGAACATCATCGTTTATTCATATAAAAAAAAAAAAAAAAGTTACAAGGAAAAGGAATAAATTCCAGTCGGTTCGTGGATTAACAGATATGGATTATTCCATGCATTTAAACAATGACCTTAGATACCACACAGGTAATTACGTGATGATAGAATATTTCAGCGCCGAGTGCATCCGAGTTTGTACTCCCTGCGTATGTGGCTCTGGTTTGTTTAATCTATCGCATGGCTAGCATAGAGATAGTCTCTTGGCTTTGTTTGCTGCACTAGGTAAGAACATACAGCGACGTCAAGGTTCACGATGTAGTAAATCTAACTCAATACGTCTCGTATTCTGTAAATAGTCATATATTTGTAAGGCATCAAAGTTTGTGTTCCTAGGCTGATATACTCTCTTTTGGTTGCATATTCTTACCTGTAAGTACTGAAAGTTCGGAAAGGATTGAGAAGTACCGAGCTTTTTCTGAATACAAACTATAAACACTCGTATAATTCATTCAATAAGAAGGATATCACGAACCAGTATTGTACTCTGGAGCTAACATTCATCTATATCAGGATATGTTATGCAAACCATCATATTTCGCCGGAGGTATTCATGCATAGCGACACATTTGAGCGTTAGTGCTTGGATATGAAACTAGTACTGTACAGTAGTGTCTACACTGTGATGGTTGTTTTTTTATTACACCTAACTTTCACCATACGCCTGTCTTTTCCAACTAGAACTATATTACAAGGTATCCCAATACACCAGCCACTTGTTATCACTTAAAAACAATCATTTAATACGCGGGAAATGACCGCAATATTGAAGCCTCACGACAGAGGGACAGGGTCATGCCGCCAAATGCTCTATCTGTAAGAGCCTGCGGCTGATTATTCAGATTTTAATTATGTGGATTGTACTTAATGAGGTCAATTTGCAACACAGAAATCTAGTTACAATAAAGCAAGTAAAAGAATTAAGAAAAAGTCGCAATGTTCGCTAGCAATAACATATTGCCCAGACTTTATGGACCATAGCCACAACAATACATGGAGAGCTCAAATGAGAACAACCAATGACTTCTGGGGTTCCATACCATACACCCTTTGTCATAAACATTGTTATTGAATAATTGTTCAATAACGTTTGGGGTATATAAAAATGTAGAGCGGGAAAGAATAATTTGGAATAAACATGCAAGAATGAACTTAAACACATGTATTCTCTTCCATTTATATGAAAGGATTTGTTTCAAGGTATTTATATGGAGGTTATGGGCCAGTGCAAATGTGTACCAAATATTGCATATCCCACTCATTACTGCCGAGTTTATACAACCCAAATGATGAGAGATGATAGATGAAAATATAACCGCAGCTACTCTCTATGAAATTAATGCTTGGAAATGAAGATAATTGCTTCTAACGTTTTCATTGGGGCATCCCAGTTGATTATGAAGTAAGCTGTGGAATACTTGAACAATGATCTATTTGTATTCATACAAAACTGACCTGCTTTGTGTACAAAATGGAGTCATTGCCTACTATTTCGGAGTCTGTCAGATGATTCCCAAACAGGCGAAGGCCACCTCTTGCCCAGAGCGAAGTATATAATTATAGCTTGCGCTCACTTTTCCATTACTTCACATCAACTCACACAAGACACTCGGTCAGTTTATTATCCAACACGCTATGGGGGTGTTAAATTTGCAAGAGCAGCGTCAACGTCTATTAACGTGTAGAACAAGCATAAAAATGGGTTCTAGTTGATGGGATAAATAACGACAACGCCTTATACAAGTCTAGCACAAAACCCTAGAAGACGCACCTTGTAATTCATTGTAAGACGCCTATCTTACCACTGAGCGTGAGCTATTTATAACATTCAGTCGGGTTTGTCTCTTGTGCCATGTATCCAACAGACTAATTTGTTATTACATGCAAGCAGGGTGTTCGGTCCGAGCATTTCGGGTTAGAAAATAATAAGCAGCAAAGTGTTCATTTGATTTGCAATAACACTGGTCGAACGGTTTCCATTTGAGCAGGTGTTCTGCCTAAAAAGGTCTTTTTTGTCGGTCACTGTCTCAACCACTGATTGTTTCCCTGCTTATGGCAAATAACACAGTTGTTTATACATGATGAATAAGATAGTCTTACAGTAATAATGACCCTAACAAGCAAATGGTTGGTGTTAAATGAATATAAACAGGTTGATATTGGTGTGTGTATTTCGTCATATCCGGTGGACATTCAGCCTGAAGTGGCAGCGTTCTATCTATTACACCGTCATCTATGGTTAAGACTTGGTGCAGAAGGATAAACTAATGTGTTATCTAGATGTCTGGCGGATTATCATGTACACTTCGTTCTATGGGTGTTGGGATATTTGACACTATGCTGCCATTCGTTACAAAACCTCGGTATATTACGACATGTTGTTGTTGGCGCTCTCATTAATGTTTAGGCCGTAGTAATTCGCGCGAACGCTGCAACTTGTTTGGGTCGATGTGACTATCGTGGCGTGAAAACAAAACTTTATCGACGCGTAGATAATTATATCCTATACTCCATCAGCTCATTGTGCACCCTGTAAAGTTCCTGCTTGTACATTATTATATCCTTTAAACAAATACTACGCACCCACAGAAGTATGATATCAGTAATGACAATGTTACGGGAATTGGAACATTAATTAAATAAACTCGAAATCCTTTTAACTCGAGTTGTTAACTGTTTTTGTGGCGCATTGCAAATGCTTAACACAAAACCAACAATGTCACATTTCAAACGATGTTTTTTTTTAAATACTTCAAATCTCTTAAATTGTAGCTCAATGAGACGAGTTACTTTATCTTACCCAACAGCAAGAAGTTTAATTTGGAAGCGTTTTGTGGGTCGGTTCCGAGCGTGTGCCAATCGAAGCAACACTGTCTTTGGTGCATTATCGAAATCTCATTAGCTGAAAATTACCATGTTATCTCATTTGCAATTACAACTGAGCACCTTTACATCAGCCGACCGAATTCTTTGCAGCAACAATGCTCGCAAACTACAACCGTATCCAAGTTAAAAATGTCTTTGTTAAATGTAAACGTGTAAGAGTTCCGAAAGCAATGGCTAATTAAATAACACTTTGCATGGTTAACAAATATCCGAAACGCGTGAAAGTTTGTAATGCTGGCTCAACACGACAAGCGTCAACAGCCTACGAAGCTTCCATAAAATTGTCCATACGTAATCAACAGAACAACGGCATCAACCACCTGCTACCTCCAAAACTACACATGCGTATCTCAACACAAATAACTTCACGGCATTTCGAAATATACTTTCCAAGATGTCAAAAAGTACCATTACATTATAAATATGCGAAAGAAGCCTTTATTTCATAACGCAGAAAGTTCAGATATATCACTTAAATTGGTGGTAATACACGATGGCCAGGGCATATCCTGTGAGGTTTTGGATTTCTCACTATCATGCTTAAAGTTTATACCGAATGTCAACGAGAATGTCCTGATATCCTTTGGTAACTCTTCTTATGTACATCTTCAGCAATCATGCAGATTTGAGTAACTTACTGTCACACCACCGAGTAGGCATTCGGTGATGATGAATTAGATTATAGGCGCGTACATACGGTAAGGAATTATTCCTGATGATCAGCAAAGCTTGAAAAGTTATTGTATCCGGTGTAATGCGCCGTCAGCGGCGGAACTGCGTATACCTGACATTAGTAGTCGGTCTGGCCTCAGGGTTGGCATCTGTGAATATCAATAAGCGTCTATATTTCTAAAATTAATTAGCAATATAAAAAACCACATTTTCCTTGTGTCAAATCGAAAACTTTCAACCTTCCAAAGCATCAGCACTGCGTTGGTTCTACACTCCGGTAATACCAATTAAGGCCAGGTGAGGTAAATTTACTAAACAAAATCTCATCGAGGTAGATTTTAAAAAGCATATAATTTATCTAGATTTCCCCGATATAATTAGGATGGTGAAAAACAAATTATCACATATATGTTTCTAAGCCAATAAACTATTCGCATCACTGCATGAGATCCCCATGAAGACATCTTGTTGAAGAGCTTTATAGCTTGTCGTTAACAATGCGACCAAGTGTGTGTTGCGTTTTCTGGCATGTGTTAACCAGGCGTTTTACAGCGTGTGAAGAAAGTGTCTTTTAAGAGCGACTAGGGAACGTTTGTCTCATCATGTTGGAAGCAAATTGCGTTTTAAGCGTCTACTGTACTTTGATCCAATGGTTGAACACCCAATAATTACGACCTGTAACTGTATCTCCTGCAGGAGCACTGTCGATATATTTTCTCTTTTGATTAATATGTAAGTTTTGAGAAAACACGAATACACTGTATGCCACATGTTTTATATAATCGATTTTCGCATTGGGCTCCCGGGCTGCTTTTAGTCATCAGTTTATTTATTAGTTTATTCATCTATTTGTTCTTGATGCCTCACATTAAAGACGGATAATCCAGCTCCTTTGGATGTCAGTTTATACATCGAACAACGGGGGGTATGCGTCATTCCGTCAATTATTACCTGCATTTATTGCGATCGTGTTCATCTAACCGTGTTTATATTGGCATACTCTATACTGATGGTATGCTTCAAACGCGTTCACATGCATATATAAACACGACAATGTCCATTCACCGTCAGCTCATCACATTAAGTATCGATTCGATTCCCTAATAACATGTTGCACATTGTAACCAATGTGCAGATGTGCTTAATAGACGGCGGTAAGCATGTACTTTGTCTGCGTGTCTGCAGTACATATATCAATCATTCAAAGGGTATTGCGTTACAATTCCCTTAACCACAAAACATTCCACCAAGTGCGTGCATTAGTCTCCCCAATTCGCCATTCAGTTTCACAGCAAACCATTTTCATTTATTTCGAGTGTCAATTGTACTAGAGCAGACCTCTCGTGTATCAGTGCTGCAAGGCATAGCTCAATATGTCAAGACGCATTTCGATTTAATAGCAATGAGAGTGCAATCATGACATACGACATAAACAGACTGGTTCTGGACATGATTATGCTCATGCTTTAGAGGTAGAGATAAATGTGTGCACCAATGTAAATGCCACTGATGATTCCCCATTACGTCACATGAATTGTTACAAGGCATTCAATCCAGTGAAGTGTTCACCATGCCAACCCCGTTGAGAACCTTTGAAAGCTAGTGTAAATTTTACATCATACCAACACTAAGATCGCTGCAATTATTAACGTCTATGCATTGTACGAGTCCAACAAAAGCAATGGAAGGCACCCAGCGAAGATATACACTTTATTGTTTCTGACACAGTATTTTCTTACTGAAGATCGGAAATTGTTCATGGTTTTTGATCGGGTCACATTGACAAGAGTGGTTCTTCAATGCCGCAGATGGTATTGAACGAATTAATTGACTGCTTTGTGCATTGATAGATAATAGCTGAACGTATAAATTGAAAAACTTACGGGCGAAAATGCAGGTTTTTAGGTAACCGTGGTTATCGCATACGTGCAACTTTATAATGGTCGTGTTGAGCATTATACAACAAACGAACGCAAGGAACGAGTCAGGGAAGCAGAAATATTCAAACCAGAAAAGAACTACCACATGTATCTAATAAACAGTGATCTAAAGTGCCCCATATCGGGGGTCATTTTAATGCGCTCTGAGTAGTTACTAGTTGCCATTCGTTACAGCGTTGAGCCATTTGACGTCTTGATCTTCCATATACCATAAACATTGCATTATCACACGCCGTACTGGGCAGCGAGTGACATTATTGACCAATTAAAGCTTCTATACATTGTGTTAACGGGACATAATGTGAATTATGCATGGCAGCTAGCATAGTAAAATTGCAGGAAAACATGGCAAATAAAGCTAGAACAGGTTTCCCACATAAATACATCACGAGATCGGTCACTGTATTTTGTGCATGATACATGAAGCTAGAACAGCTTTTCTACATATATTACATCATGAGATCAGTCACTGTTTTATCCATGGTTTTTTGCGCACATACACAATAATGAAACAATCAAGACAATCCCAGTGATTTGAAATCGCACTTGGCTGTGATGGATTGATTGGACAACTACAAAAAGTGAAGAAAAGGAAAACAACTCGATGGGCGCACGAAACACAAAATTCAATACAGATTGATGTGCTATTCGGCAGTTGATGAGCAATTACGATAAAATGACAAATCTCCGAATATCGTAATATGTTTATCCCTGTTCCTGAGGAAATGTCAATTAAACGCCACTTCCCTATCAACATCCAATCGTCGGGTCGTGTAAATAAATGGAACGAGCTTCTAGCTTGTTACCATTGAAGTAGCCTTTGACACATGGTTCATTTATTTGCCACCACGGAAGGCAATGGTAAACAAACCATAAAATCGTGCCAGCAATTAATAATAATAATAACAACAATGACATTAGTTTATTTCAATGCGGAGCATATACAATACGATACCAAATTGTTCATAAGACACCGGACTGTACACTGTAACAATCATTCAAGTTATTGTCAACTTATTAATGCGTAGTTAGATACTCTGATATATGTTGAAATCCTGGGACCCGGTTTGTGGTTAACATTTGACTGCCACTGTCTCGTTATGACAAATCTACAATATTTTGGTACATGTAATTGGAAGCAACTAAAACTTTATTAAGCGACAGTTGTGTAAAATTAACCCAATTTTCATTGGAATTAATTTTAATTGCTTACAATTCAACGATACTAAGGGACAGAACAGTTAACGGGTTTTTTGTTGGGACACAAAGCATACAGGTTTCGGCTGATTGAACACTCTATCATGGTGAGTTCCGAATCAATAACTAAGAACAATCACTTATTACCCATCGGCACTGGGCGACATAAAGCATAGATCGTTAGCATGAAATGCATGGTTAATACAAATATCGTTAATAAAACAGCAGGTGCATGATTTTAACAACAGTCTTGAAAGATCATCGACATACATATTAAATAGTTTAGGGGACACATTTGACCGTTTCTGTCACCGCGAACTTCTCCTGACACTAGCTCGGACTATTGTGGAGTGCTGGATAATGGTCACTCCTCATGTAGGCGATGTTTTCCGCCCTGGAACATATGCTCCTATATAGTAGCTCTCAAACCTATCAAAATTGTCAAACCACTGCTGAGGTCAACACAAACGGTATAAGGAGATGCTTGCACGCTCGTGATAGAAGAACGCAAGCATTTGCTCTGACACAAGTTTTATTTTACGTGGGCACTGTGCATGTTAACAGGTGGCCACAGCACTCTCGCAATCGTCAGGCTGATCATTTATTGGAATGACGTCTTGCACTCCTGACTGAAACATAATGTCTCAGTCTGCCAGGTATGATTTTGCAGAATTGAAACAGATATCGCATAGAAAATTGGCACAAATAAGAACGAAATTTCTTTGAGGTATTCTACAAAATTTGATCCACACGACACTGTAGTCTGTAGACCTTTGCGATTGGACATTCATCGTATTATAAAATATTGATTCTTCCGCAGAGATTATAATTTTGGTTATTTGGCAAGTTTGGGCACTCTGGCTATGAGTGTGTGCGCAATTATTTATTGGGTGCGACTCAAAAATGAAATTGACATCCATTTCTATTTTGATGACAATCATGTCAGGGCGCCAACATCAAATATTGCCATCAAGCACAATGCCCACACTATGATGTAAAGGTAACATGGCAAACATAATTACTACCATGTGTTTGCTTAATCTGCGGACGTGCTTTATCATTGGACAAAATACTCACTTCAATTGTAATCTTGGAAATTATGCAGGATGACTCAAACGTTTTACATTAAGGTTGTAAAATAACTTGCCAATAAGCATGCCATGTTTACTGAGAAAGCGTACTTGCACTGTCGTATACATCTTCATATGATATATAAACATGCAAATGAATATCATACGCCTCATGAGTTCTGACGAACCATGATTTACTATGAGCTAATTCATTAAATTGTGTTATGGGTGGAGAGGTTGACGGACTTTACACAAAAGTTCCTGGTTTCGAAATAAACACCATTCCAATAGATTCTACATGCAGCTGTTATAGATATAACTCGTATTAGGCACGGCAATATTAACACAAAGACATAAATGGGTGTATGTCAATTGCACACTTTATACCTGAATTTCATGATATTATCATTAATTAACCATTTACACGTCATTTACTCTTACCAACTATTTAGTTATGGTCGAAATACATATCATCTGTCGGCAGGAATATAGGCAAGCGATGTGACATTGGCCGACAAAATTGGCTGTTTTCTCTGAATTTAATAATGTACCCTGGTCTCGTTTCGATCACGCACAATGCACATTAGTCTGGATAGATGTTGTGAGTAGCGAATGTCCTAATGACTCCCATGTAAGGTATTATTAATGGACTACTGCTTATTGAATCAAGTCATTGCTTTGTTCTAATTAAAACACTTCCGGTGCATAGAGTCTTGCCCATTCAAGGATGTGTCTCATAGAAGTCACTACGTGCACAACTCACGCACAAGAAGATGTTTCCTGTTATTTTCCATCACGCCAATATCGAGAGTTGATGTATAAAAACCATAAGACCGAATAACAGAAAAACAAGCATTTGCGTCTCAAATAATTTCAGTTGACATTTTTAACTGTTATATTCAGTCTATTGTTCATAACAGTAAACATTCATATTCTGTACTTGATTCTCGTGACCGCGCCTACGTTAGGCGTTGTCTCCTACTTTACTCTGTAAGCCCACGCAACAATGCTGTTTATCGTAGCAGAGTGGCTGTCACAGCACCGACAACCAAGTCACCATTTTATGATATGTAATCTATAGGACGCTTCACTTGAACAGCTTCACAAAAAAAGCGACATCCGCTCTTGATTCCTTAGCAGTTAAGAATTTTAGAGAAAGGCCCAGTATGCACAATAAAAGGATTTCCGGTCCTGGGAAACAATAAACTAACATGAATACCTTGGGTCCTCTAATCGCATTTGCTCGTTGAACATAGCGATTGATGAAGTATAGTAAAGAGGTGAAAGATGATAAAAGCCGATGATGGTCAATCTATGTTTTTTCCTCTTTCGGTTGAATTCTCACCACTAACTTACGATTAACCCTTTATTGCCAAGTTGGATACCCACGATGTGCATCGACTTGACGCTGTTGTTTTATAACAGTAGACACATTATATATTCCCGCTAATACCGCATCAGAACATGCGCATGCTTTCACTAAAGCACGCAAGACACATATAGCCGAGTGGGAGTGCTGCTCTATTCAATATATGTGCACCCGCCTAATGTACAATTGTGTATCATTGAATCGTTTGAAACTAAATCGTGCTTAGAATGTCGATAACATCAGGCACGTAGCTCCATAGAATATAGCGCATTGCTTTGTCGACAAAGCCAATAAGCAGTCACATTATGAACCGTTTAAGTTATTTGTCAAGATTGTAGTTAACATGCGTTCATCCATTTTGCGTAGAATAGCTAATATGTTTATCCAGCAAAGCATCTTGTCAGAAGCATAGTTCTGACAATTCGTTATAACAGTTACAAAACAACTATTGTATCTGATGCATTGGTGCGAACAAACACAGTGGTGACAATATTCATGTTATGCATTCAATATTATACTTAACGTGTTATGCTGCGGGTGGTTGTTAATATTTTTCTGTATATAATGTCGCACGATTAAATATGGAGGAATGATTCCGACACCCGTGGCTGACTGAGCGTTTGTGTGGTGTGCTGCTGGTGATGCAGCGTGGTTCTAATTGCCTTATGTTTTCTGAAGCATAAAGTGTTTCTTTTCCATTGATTTGGGTGAAGGCGTAAGCTCACACAGGGCATACTTTGATACGTCGCTGTCCTGGATGAACCTACTGCAATGCTATGTTTTTATGAAACTTCCTTACAGTACGACAAAAAGAGTCATCTAAAAACGATAAGTTAGCTGGTCATTCGTCAAAAAGCGCACTTCAAAGTACGCTACGCGTGTAGTAGTAATCATCTAGTCTATATTTTACCTAGAGTATCAAAGCCGTGAGTTAGATTACGTAGGCTAAACAATGAAACATGTAAGTTCATATTCAATTTGATAACAACTTTATTGAACTCACAATGCAATTAGATAGACCAGTGATGAACGATTATCAAGTCGTTTACACATTAGTCGAAAACTAACAGCATCTTAGATACCAAAAGCAGCTGCATTGAATATTCCAGCCCTTGGCTTTAATTTGTGTCTGATCCAGTTTGACATAACAGACACTGGATAATGTCAGTTAAACGATGCATCTCTCTCAACTAAGCTTTCGCCATAGCTAGTGTCTCATTTTGGGCAAACACAATAAATTATAGTTTTATAGCGCCCCATGTTCTAAACGCAGCGCCAAACAAAAGACATTCTGCATGCCAACTAAACTACTTGCACCTGACTGAATAGGGTCAACAATAATACATCGGTGGAAGTCGGCAGTATGCTATTAGATGCTCTTAAAGCATAATATATGGACATGATAAATGTCTCTTTTTCCCCAAACAACATATTCATTGTTTTTTTCATTTTGTGCTCTATTTTTAATTGATATTATATTACTATGTAATGTGAGTTAAATGTACAAGTGGCAAGTTATAAGCAGAACTGCTACCTGGTAGCACTAGGTAAGAACATTAGTTAGTAATCACGTCAAGGATTCATTGAGTTGCAAATATCGGGGGTATGTAGCATACAGCCTCAATGGAGCCTCAATGGAGGTTGTTGTCCCTGTCACAGATTTACTTCAAAACAATAAGAGGTCAGCTACAAGCACATGTTTCTCTGGTCCTGCTCAGGCATTTCGACCATATTAATATATTCAGAGCGAGTGACACAGGCACAGCGCTTCTTTATGTTTGATGTAAAGCATTACCATTCGTCAACGTTTAGTAAAATCTGGGTCCACTCTTTTGTGAAGCAGTTATTTCAATAACAAACATTACACACTGATGTGTTTTGAAGCTTGCATCAAGCACGAGAGCAACCAAGGCTAATATTTGTCAATCAGAAGGGCAAGGTCATATGAACAACGGCGTAAAAGGCCATAAAATAAAAAAACCTGTAAGAGGGAGACGAATGTAGCTGCAATTATTTCTTGCACAATTCAGTTTTTCTGCCCATTAGGGAACAAGTCTCGAAAATATTTGATTATCCGCTTTTTCAACTCATTTATGTTTGTTAGCAAGCAAACAACGGAACATATTTTGAATTTTATACACTCAGCATATTTATGAATCTTGAAAGCATCTTAGGAGCGCAGTGCGTCCATTAGACATCATGCGAATATTATTTCAACCAGGCATCCCAATAGACACAAAAATACGGTAGTGGCTCTATTATCGTTGATAACAGGTGACCATAGGTTGAATATCACGTTGTGCTTAAACCAATGATCGAATAAAAAGTAGAATTGTAAGTACACTCCATGTTTAAGGTTTGCTTGTGTGAGCGTTGGATTGGGATTTAACAAGAGACCCCCATCATGGAGTAAACCGTTCAACGCACTTTCGCTTTGTGTAGAACTGTGTTGCTTCTGAGATCAATAATAATCTAGTCATTACTAGATAAAGTTAGTATGCTAATTCTACAATAGGCAGTACGCATGAGAGGTGCATAAATTGGCTGGCTACAAAGGCTATCTCTTAACAATATCTTAACAGCCATGGTTACTCAATTGTGTATCTTCATAATCCCTAGTGTATGAACTTATAACGGGTTAAGGTCCAACACCATACGTACTTTCCCAACAGCACTTTAGTTGCATATATAAATATGAAGACCAAAATTGGGGCTTTGCTGAAGCAATATCATTCATTAGCGATAGTCTCTTGTTATGAATATATTTGAGCTTATCCGACATTAAACACCCGTCCCTCCATATTTACCACTACGACATTTTAAGCCTGGGTCAACCCCAACCCGCGGGGTAGAGATCAGACCCTAATAGCCAATCTTGGCCGTCACCAATCCCATTGGTTACTGGCTCTACGGCTGGCCGTCCCATGCGGATCCGTTATGTCAAGGGCAATGAGCATTGTTCGGCTTCCTCGACCAATCTTGTGGGCTGGTCAAATGGGCTTGGCCGGAAACCCACTTGGATTGGACCACGATATAAACGTGTCCCACGGTTTGGTCATGGAGAGCTACCTAAACAGGATCTGCAATTAGTTTAACTTGATCAATTTTCAAAATTCAAAGGTAAATTCTAAATTGATTGAACAGTTGAAGTTCAACTTATTGATGGTTGGGAGGATGTTTTGATATTATTTGAGCTCATCCGACTTAAAACGCCCCCTACCCCCCTTATTTACCAGTAAAACATATTAATCTTGGTTCAACCCTAGCCCGCGTGCTAGGGGTGTGACCCTGATAGCCAATCTTGACCGTCACCAATGCTATTGGTTATTGACTTTACGGGTGCACGTCTCATGCAGATCCGTTAGGTCAAGGGCCTTGAGCATTGTTCGGCTTCCTCGAACAATCGTGTGGGCTGGTCAAGTTGGCTTGGCCGGGAACACACCCGGCTTGGACCGCAATATAAACGTGCCACTCGGGTCTGTCAGGGAGAGCTACCTAGCAAAGAGATGAAAATATCTAACTTAGAAATTGTAGAAAGATTCTGACCGAGATCCCGGCAAAGCTATAACGCTAAACTTCAATAAGCATCAAGAACTCCACTCCTGGACTCTCTGCTATTTCTCTGGCTAGTCCCCACTCCAAGCAACAACAAGCAACGGCGACGACCATAACGAAGGAGATAAAACAAGAAAATTAAAGTATAAGACTGTCGATGTTCTTGTGACTCGGACACAGTACCAATCAATATGTTGCGTGCTTACAAGTAAGACGGTTATATTCTCAGACAAGGCCAAAGAGGTGAATGAGACCATTCGCTGGACATTGACTTTGAAGTTAAATAATAACAATGTTAGCATGCATAATTTCACCTAGCTGAGGTTAGTGTCCTAATCATCTCTGCTAGTCAGAAGACTGTTGGGAAATCTTTCCTCTCACTGCTTGCAGAGGTGCTAGGTGAAGGCACATGAGGTTTTGTCTTTAGTTAATGTTTAATTTGAATGCTACATGTATTTGTGTACATCTTCAGTGTCATATCAAGTCAGCTGTTAGGAATTATTTGATCCCTCCTGTCCTCCCCCTCACCTTACCCCATCTAGAAATTCATTTGGTTGTTTATCTACCTTAATGGTTAGATGAAGTCACCCCTCCATCCTCATAATTATTGTACCAATTATTGTTATCGACAAAGTTGTAGTGACAGATTAGTAGTCCCTCCATCTGGCGGTAGATACCCACGATATTGGCTGGGTTGAGGCAAGAGGGAGATAACCAAAGGCCAAGGGACAGGGAGATAAATGAAAAGGTGAAGGCTGAAGTTGTGAGTGATTGAGACCGGCGATGGAGACAAGACAGGAGGACTGGACCAATGGAGCAAAATAGACGAATATTTGTATGGTATCGCAACTTTCATCAAAATCAAAATAACATTAGACAGGAACTATAAGCTAGGAAAGATTCCCCACATGGTGACATAAACATCAACATCTTTATCTGTTATAGACTACTCAGTTCATAGATTTAATATGACGCCTGTTGGGCGTAACCGAAACAACCAACTCACCGAAAAGCGCGTCGCAGTTTTCTGAATGCTTTTGATGACTAAGGGTTTTTCTCTGCTCCGAACTGCACTTTGTAATATTCAAACCGAGCACACCGATAGCAAATAATTTCAACAAACGCATAAACTCTCCCGGCTTTTAACTCATCTTGATTGTCTTTAGAGGTCTGTTCTGCACTATTGCATGCAAAGCATATTCCATATACGTCTGTTGTTTAATTTCAGGGCGACGTAGTGCAGCTGGTAAGTGTACTCGGTAACTGACATCGTTAATTGCCTGCACACACATTCACTCTCCCTGTTCACTTATTCGCTTTTTGTGGATTTCAGACTCAAACTGATTTTTTATATTATCACTTATGATTGTAACCAAACAGGTATGGGAGCAGTCAGAGAACAGTATTGCACGGATGTTTACGATCAAACATTTAAGTGCAGCAGTGACATTACATCATACCCCTCCCTTACCAATCTAATGCTATCAACATTAATCTCACCACTGCGTACGTTAATCTTCACATTTATCAATATATTGACCTCCATCGACTTTACATAGCGCTGTATGGTACATGTCCTGATAAGAAAGGCTAAACAACACTTATGAAACAATAAGGCAGAACTGATATTGATGGAACGTGATACGACACATTGTTGCGCAGGTTATTAGCATGTGCCCCTCGCTGTTATGATGGCGTTATCTATAATAGTTTTAAGATTAAGTATACTTTCCATTGCAAACTATGCGGCATTCACTTCGAGCACAGACAATGTTTTTAAGCTGCTCAGCAGCCTCATATGATGAAATCATAGATGATATTCACCAACATTGAGATTAGCAAAAACATCATTTTTGGGGGTGTGACTTTTACCATTTAATATCATGATTGTAACCGATAGCAGGTATTTTGAAGATGAGTCGAGCAGTATTTGCCACTGAAGATTCGCACAGAAAACTTTTGCCAGATAAAAAGATAGGCATCTATCACTGACAAAGAGCCCATGTGTCGCCTAACCTTAGGAGAGCGGATTGCAATTGAGAACCTAATTTGTGACAAAGGAATAACGTAGAAAAAGTAGCTCTTGACATAAGTCGCTGTATCCTTTCAGCTAACGAATGTAGTTATTCTAATTGAAAGCAGAAACAACTTACCCATCCGATCGTCCTTTGATTTGATAGTCTATGTGCGATGAACGTAATACTTCACGCCTCCCAACTCGCGTAAACAGGAAGACCACAATCCAATTTTGATGTTTATCCGAAAATGCGGGATTGCGACGGTCGATAACCTTGCCTTTAATATGCTCTTCGAGAATAAAATATCGAAAGGCGCATTATGTTCTATACGCTGTTCGATCTGGGATGTTAAAACGGAACAAATATAGAGATGAAAACCACTCTGGCAACCATGGAAATGAATAACTTTGATCAGATAGCTTATACGTAATGAAGTTTCTTTCACGTGGCAAAGTAATGGTTGGTAGTTAACGGCCGCACTAACAGAACAGTGTGGGCGACGTTATTCGAAGCTTGTGTGCTTTATGCTATACCAGTTATATTATTAAGGGAAGATGCAAAGCTTGCAACCTTAAAAGACTGTTTTTAACTGACTCTGCGACACATTGTACGGCATCTCACAGGATAGGTGCAATACGGTGCAGTTTATTCTGATCAGCGGAAAATATACGGAATCCACAATCCAAGAGATGGATAGAGTGATATATAAATATAACTGTTGTAGAGGTGTAACAATCCATGTACGATATTCACATATGTGTTCGGTCCGTATTGTACTGCTCTATGCAAAACATCGCATCTTGGAGTCCGTTTCCAATAACAGCTATTCGGTGCATCAATAATTTCAGATACTACACCTATAAATAATACCGGAAGAAAACAGGAATCGATCGCACAATGTCGCCTATGTTCATCATACTGATGACGATATATTGACGACATAGTACTTAAATCGTACCATTCAAAATATGCAAGGCGACTAAAAGGTGATTAAAAGCATGTCCATTGCGAGCTACTGATTTGTTGCAGGGATATATTTGACAAAACCACATTTGGGAAGTTTTGCCCTAATCTCTCTTGACGCAATATGGAAATGCGTCATAGCACAAACACTTAAGCCCGTACCAACAATAGACATTGATGATCAATCGCAGTGATTCGAAGCTTCCGAATAGCACGTGCGGTTGCCTTGGTTAACCTATTCGTACATTACTGTGACAAAAACCTAGATACTAGACACACATCAGGGATAACGCGATTTAGGTATTCAACTTATTAATGCCTTCCCGTGTGGCACCTGCAGGAAAATTCAACAATAAACACTAATCACTAAGGTATAGACCAAGCTAACGTGGATCAATCTAGTATTTTGTAATAAACTGTTCCAATTTACCATATGTAACTAAAAATGAAATGAACCAACAGTATATTAATGAAGCAGCAGGGTTATGGGCATTTTGCTTTTACCTAAATTATTTTGTGGGTGATGAAGGAGGTGCTTGACCAATGATACACGCATCTGGATGTGCAGTGCGTTAAGTTTGTTTGGGTAAATGTAACGCAGCATGGAACAAGTTATGACCGGTATCTGTTTATATCACTATCATCTTTGCTTCAACAGTGTTCCCATGTATTCAATTTTCAGCTGCATTCATATGAGAATCAAACTATGTAACCAAAACCAGCCCTATGGTTGGCACTCAATATCAGCAAAACAATACACTGCATTCGTATTATAATAATGATTGGTGCATATTTAAGTATATCATTTGTTTAGATTGCAAAAACATAACGACTTTTATTTATCAGTGTACATCATAAATGCATTTTGATTCAAATGCTTATTAACGCTTAACACATACGAATAAGCTGCACTGTCGCTCAATGAAATTACAGTTACGTTTCAAGTTTATGTTTAAAATTCCTTTATATATATTACAAGCTGTCATGTTTACCTGTACCCATCTGGTCTAAAGCAGTATGTGATGTTTTCTGTGACATTTAAAAGCTTCCCTGTAACTACGTCTATAGTCGCCATAAAAACGACTAAAGGCCGACTGAACTCGCCATAAAGATGCAAGTTGTGTTGCAAAATATTGAGCGAATCGTAGTGACTGGTGACTGCCCGTATTGGGTCTCCGATGGATTTATAGACATGAGCAGAGCGTGATGAAGGGACAATTGAACTTACTCAGTGATTAATCTTTTCATGGTGACGAGAAATTTAAAGCTACTATTACATGTTTTTCACTTTCGCAGCCTCTGTGGCAGACCAGCAGACAATATCTAGCTTAGATATTTCATGTTCTATTCTTATGCTAGAATACGTTGAGAGTTTGATCACATCAATGTTGCAATGATCCCAAACTAGAAGATTTATAATGGTTCATGTATTTACCTCGCAAGCACTTAGTCTCTACTGTGAAGCGGTATATTCATCATATTTCAGCTGCGCATGGGTCATAAGCAGGTCATGTTTATATATGGACATGTATTTTCAGCTTGTTAAATACAACATACCACGAGAGCCACGATGAGCCAGCTATTACAAGCGGAAGACTTGGTCGCCATATACAGTGAACCGATATGACCGCTGAGATTATTCAATATCCGGTAGCCTAATGGAAAAGGATTAGTGACACCTTAAACAAATGCCAGCTGCTGTAGAAGATCATGGCGGATCATGCGTCCTTGTGTCCTCAACTTATATGAAGTAATTTGTTCAACTATGGTTAATATTCAAACAATTTCTTGTCATCAAAATAGGATCCCACAGGTATGCATTCTGGATGAACAGCTTCTTTAGCAACAAAATGCGCAGTATTGTTTCGGTATCCTCTCTCTCTCGCTCTCCGAAATTGTGTTTGTCAGGTTCATGTGCGCCCTAAATGCTGTTTTAGCTGTCTGTCTATGCGAAATGGCACGCAGTATTCGGATCCTGTTTTCTGGCACCAAACATTATAGTGTCTGTGTCATTAATAGTTAATAAGGCTCATTTAAATGTCTGTCACTGTGTCTTTCTGAGTGACATTAATACTTTGTACAATTTGAACGCGACATAAAAGCGATTATATTGTTACATGTAAACTACTCTGGGCAATTATGAAAATGGGTCATGCTTCAATTCAAAGTCAGGGAACCCATGTACTCTAGACATTATAGCATGTTATGTAACTAGATGTCGATTCAGTGTCGGATTCTCTGCCACGCGCTGCGACGCGCATTACATTCTGTGTGGGAAGGTGAATATGTATCGCACGTGTAATGCATGAATTAATCAATGGGCATACGATGCAAAAGAAGCGTGATGGTAAATGTCACCATAACGTTGACTGTCACATGAATACAATTATGAATGATCACCTAGCATAAACATGCAGTGAAGTGAAGAAAGGTATTTGTGCAAATGAGACATATGGGACATCGATCTGTCGAACTTAAGTTTAGATACAGATACTTTATCCTGAGATGTGAAGCTAGATTTTGGAAAAATAAGCCAATAATTTGAATGGTTAGGACGCTAACCACCAGCGATATTGCGTCCATTCCGACTTCTGCTACCTAGGATTTGATTCTTAATTGAGTAGTCGCTCTAAATTGCAGGTCGTTATCACAATTCCATATTGATTTGGTATTGATTGGCACAACATATTAATAATTTTGTATTACGCGTTTGCTGCTTACTTTAGTAGATTATTGTTAAACCTCCAAGTGACGACCAGGTGGCACGTCTGCAATTACAATGAACATATAAAAAAAGCAATAGCAGACCTCTCTGCAGACTTCGACAATGTTGGATCTTGGTCTGACGGTTTTTTTCGTGTCAGGTTTCTGATTTGATTATAAAATCAATCTAGAGAAGTCGCGTTTACTGTTAATAGTCTCGCAAACATTGTTAAGAAGGAGAGTTCACGGGTAAATCGCGTACTTGACGATACATTCAGGGCGATGCATACTGGCTTATATGAAAAGATTGAAACAATTTTGAATCAGTTCTGTAATTTTACCATTATAACTTATCTCTAGCCTAAAATAAATGTAACTGGAATACATCCAGCTCGCTACCAGCTCTTCAGAGCCCCAATCAGGTCATATTCCTAGCCAAAAACAGTTAAACAATAGAGTCTCATATAAACTCGTCAGAACGCTTTAAGAAGATGTCGCAGTCAGCCACGTAGAGGTTCATCGCTTTTCAAAGCTGCACCTTCTTGATAAAATGTATGTAGGGCAATGGCACACAGTTTACCTACCAAGCTACTTTGGCTAAATACTTTGTGACATGTTTGCCAGCCCAGCAAAATGAAAGATAACTCCTCTGTGCGTGGAAGGGTTTGTGTACCTTCTATCAGAAAAGCCATTCTCTTCAAAAGCGTGCATGTTTCCGATTTAAAAGTTTGTAAACACAATTACTCATGTTGTGCAACTTGCATCCTCCCTTAGCGTTTGGTAAGCTGAAACTGAAGAGATAGAGACCGATCAGGAGATTTATTATGTTTCCTGAAGTTTAATGAACAATTGTGTTTTTTCTATGTTTCGAAGGTTACACTTTTTTACTTCTCAGCACAACTTTGGTTTGTTCTTCATTTTATAAAGCAAAGGCAACCAGTAATGGTTGGTCGATTACATTACGCGTATATCAATTTAAACTCTTGTTAATCAATAACGTATCTAAAGGTCATTACCTAACCGGGATAATGGTCATGCGGTATGTTTGATATCGGCACTGCCCTTCCGTTGCATCCGGTAGTTTTCCTTATAACTAATTTATATTTATCCAAGGTACCCTAAATGAATGGTCACCAGGATTAATAAGGTCAAACAAGGAGCTGTTGTGGTGTTTCTTGTTTGCAGGTTTCTTGTGCAATATATCAGGTTTCCACGAAATGTTATATGCAAGATTTGCTATCTTAAATCGACAACGCAAAAGTGCGATTATATTATATGGCAAGCAATTATTTGTGTATTTTGAACATGCGGACAGGCTTTGTTTGGTGTTAGTGTGGCATAACAAAACGCTTTGAGGTAAAAAAAAACTACCTCAGGCAGACCATAGTGAATTAAGAAGGAAGTGTATGATCAATGATACACATTACGTTCACCTGCACCCAAATGGCCTTATACAGGAGGATTCGTTATGCTACATTTAACTGTGACATTTAAAACTCTGACGAAAACAACATCCACATGGCGCAATAAAAAGACTAAGGGAAAGCTAGATTCGTTAACAAAGATGCAACTGCAAGTAGTGGTGATAATTGTCGGGCGAATTGTAACGATTGCTTGCTGTGGCTTTTTGACGATTTTGTCTTGATACAATATTCTATTGTTGTTACTCATCCGTACGACTAGATCTCATTGGTCACTTTTATTATTAAACTTCTGTCACATTACTTAAGATGAAGATGAAACTTTTTTTGCCAAGTTGAAACACGGAGAGCATTGTTCATAGAAAAATGGACATACACAGAGATTCGTGTGAATGAATAGAAAGTGACGGGAATTTTTAAATGTAAACCGAAACTTCACTCTGGGAGACAAGTTAGGATTTCGAAGGCAATGGCTACATTGATTTACTGGAAAGATTCCACGCAATATGGCACGCAGTATTCGGATCATGTTTTCTCGTACTAAAATTTATAGTGTTATTAGTCTATAAAGCTCCCGTCAATGTCTGTCACAGTACCCTTCAGAGTGACTTAAGTACAATTTGAATCGCGCGATAGAAACGATATATGATCAAATGAGGGTAATAAGACACTCTAAATAGATCATGTACGCTACTCTTGGCCATAACGTAAGCTGATCTTGCTTCATTTCAAATACTTAACGCTGACATGCTAATTTGATTAGTCCTTTGCTTTTCGAATAATTTCATCTGTGCCGAATTTCTTAAGCTGTATTATTACCTTATTGGTAGTCCATGTTATCCGGTTACCTCAAAGAAGAACTCTCTGTTGGAAAAGTTCATGCCATGTATGGGATGCACATGTACATAGAGAGCAATGACTTCATGTAAACAGTGTAATGGTATCTTATCAAGTGTGATTTATATAATATATGTTTATGGTGTGGAGATGACCTAATGCTAAGAAAATGACTACCGGCTGCAAGTATGATGATGTCATACCAAGGTGAGGATGACCTTCTGCAAGGTAATTGCCTTACAACTAGGTATATGCTACTTATATGTATATATGATAAGGTATATGAATAGTCCTGGTGATGAAGGATGTCGATCATAAAATCCCTATGTCAATAGATCGGATCGGTTTTATCAAGGCATATAGTATTTCGTCATCTAAACACTGATAGTTCGGCCATGGCACATATTTATAGAGTATATATATATATATATAGATATATATATATATATATATATATATTATATATATATATATATATATATATATATATATATATATATATATATATATATATAATATATATCTATATATATATATATATATATATATATATATATATATTAAATATATCTATATGGATATGCTACTATAAGAAGCATAATTGTGACATATGTATAGAATATTGATCCGGAGCGGTACGATGTTTTTCTTCTATTTTAATCAATTGATTGGTACTATGCCTTTTTCACCATCCAGAGATCAACCAAACAGTTCTGTAAACCGCTGCCATGATGCAGGTGGCTAGCTTATATGCTTCATGTGCTAATCAATGATCACAGTTATATTGAGCATCACTTGTCATATGGGTTCATTCGTTTACACTATATCGGATAAGATTCGCAATGGAAAAATTCCAGGACTTATTCAGAAATATTCTGATGTTGCTACCTTTTCGTCTTAACCAATGCCCCTAGCTCTGAATGTATCGTGAAGCACGCAATTTTCAAACGAGCTCACCTACTTTAATTTGGTTGTGGGACCCTGAAAACAACAGTCCGCGACTTCCCGAAATTAACTTTGTAATCTATTCAGAAACCTGATAAGAAAACACAAGAAGCAACATTGTCGAGGTCGGCAGAGAGGTCTCCTATTGCTTTTCTTTGCACAATGTTAAACAGCCATTGAATGCACTTTCAAATGTGGTTGGATCAGGTAAGTTCCAGGTAATACTACCGTCTGCTCTAAGATAGCCTGGTGGCCTTTTGGAGAAGTCATCTTGTCTAACCATTCAAAAAACCGGTTACTTATCATTGATTATAAATCGCAACAATGAGAAGCTTGTGACTCTTAATCATATGTTATCTTGGCATAGTTGACCTAAGTAGCTGTTATTGCGGGGTTCGGCAGGGCATAACGTACACATTAATATCACTGGGTTATCAATATCTGTGTCTGGAGACATTAGGGAGGCTTAGAGGTGCATTCTGACTTCCATCAAATGAGTGAATTCTTGTATCCGCTGTATTCCAAATTTAATCGGATCCCAAGAATTAAAGCAGTCTTTTGTCAATGCTGGGAAAAACTAACTGAGTATGCCTGAAAACCTCTGAGCGCAATACTATGTTGTGGTTTGGGATACATTGTGTACATCCTTTTTTTAAGCCATTATCAATATACAGTAACCTTCTTATGTATTAAGTGTTGGTGAATTTAACACTTACATAAACTGAATGGCGAAAACGAACTATACGTGCTGATTCCACCAAATTAGACATTGAAAGATCCGCGAGTAACCGAAGTTTACATGAAAAGAAATAGACAATGCATTCACTTTATAGACATGTCGAATAAAGGTACAGCACTGAAACGTTTACATTCAGTATAGGTACGATGATCTGTTTAATATAAACTCGGTTTTTCATTTTCAAGGTAGGCTTGTTGATAATGCATAGGGTCGTATTAATTGCTCTATCGATCAAGTGTGTACGAATTCTTCGTGGTGAGGGTACAGGAATTTTGTCAAGCTAGTCAGCATTTAATCACGTGCATGATATCCGTGTACCCGTGGGTTGTGCTCTAAGAGCAAAGTGTTGGTGAATTGCTTTGTATATTTGCTCTATGAATACAAATTACCGCTGGCTAATCTCAGCCTCATAGCTCAGTGTATGTTTTCAATTGCATAGTGTGACGCACGATGTGCTTATCTTCTCCTCCGTACATCACATGTGGTTTTCTTCTTTTGAAGGCTTTAAATTCATATTATGAATCTGCAAAAGTGTGACGGCTTCATAGAAAGGCAATTTACCGATGGCTTAAATTCCCACCATGTTAGGAAGTATTTATTGTTTCACGTCTGTAACTTCTGCCACCTCACGGATGTAGACTCTAGGAAAGACTTAAAGGTGGGGTGGTGGTGTAGGGTATTGTTATGATCGAGTGCTTGACAAACAGCCCACAGGGTGAATGCTTCTGTCTCTGCGCTGATAAATTATATGCGTAAATACGCTTCCAAATTAAATAGTGCGCGCGAAACAGGTATAGCAAACAAAACGTTGCTGGACTTAAACATATTTCAATCACCTCTATCTATCTAAGTGTGAATAATGCGACGTGCTTGTAATATATGTATAGAATCAAGTGGTGTTAAGGCACCTGCTTATTGCCAGATGTATCTCGTTTTTTATCCTGGTGTCTCGACACCCGATGAGTAAGACTGTTATACAGCTATATGGGATTTTATAGAGAATCAGGGAATTTGCACCTGCTAAGATCAATCAGCAAAGCAAATGCTGATACAAATCCTGATAACACGGCACGAATGGAATAGAACATTCATCAAATATAGTTAAAGGATCGATGAAAAAAGACTTATTGCTATTGCATGGCGAGTTGGCCAATGGTACTAAAGCAAAAGCAGACATACGATTAAGCCAACTTTATTAAAAAAATCATTAAAAAAATCGTTAATTAAAAAAATCATGCAATATACACAACTGGTACCTTACCAGGGTAGAATTCAATTAGGGGCACAGAGCACACATGTTCAAAATTACCGCTTAAGCCGGACCGCTATTGACAGCTGGTAAAAACGAGCGATTTATTTGCTGTGAGTTGCGCTTTGTTTTCTTGCGGAAATAATTGTAACGAATCTATGTGCGATCATGCATAAGTGTCGCTATAGGTTTGCGGAAGTTATTGTTGCTAATTATTTTTTTGTACCATTTGCTGTAACGCCCCCATGATTAAGAGTTGACAATGTATATGGTACATTGACAAGGAACAGTGTATCTATGCACGTTGAAGACATAGGTATCATGCTGCATCGTTACTTCTATCATGCACGAGTGCGGTTAATACTGATGATTAGAAGTGTCATGTAAGCTATCATCCCAAAAGTCATAAGCAAGTTGATTCATGGCATAATTAAAGGAATGGTTAGACTCGATATTGAGATTCAAAAGCACGTGATGGTATGAATTACAATGCAAAATGAGAATCAGATTTAGTGACTTTAGCAGAACAGTGTTATGCTTTCGACGTTGTGTATATGTTTTCTACATCCCATCATCGATATTCAGCATTACAACTAAAATACATTGGTTACTTGTTTTATTTTCATGTCCTGGTGCCAAGCCTAAATCGACAAAACTTGAAAACGCATGCATCTTTGTGTGGAAATAGGTTATTCGCAACAGCTTATTTTGTGTATGTCAAACTTACCTTGTTTACCGGGTAGTTCTGTTTTGTGCTCTCCTGGATTCATTTAGCTCAGGTTGAGGTGACAATGACAACATAGATTCACCGGAGTTAACTAGTTTTGTGCAAATGTACGGCGGTGAATGGTCAGTTATATCATGTCCTGTTTCAATTTATCAACTGTCTACTTGGGCAGAAACGAAATGAAATTCAATGAGCGGGATCCATTGGCTAAGTGTATGTTTATGTCATTGAAATACATTAAACAAGTATTTATGCAGTTTTATTTCGTTTTTGATGCTGAAAATTATTCATTAAGACACAAACACTCACATACTGCACAAACTGTGTGCACGGTGACCTCTTAACAGCAAATGTGATTTCCTTGCAAGATCAGGGGCATTAGTGGTGTGCTCTATCTGGCCACAAAATGTATATTTGTCAATACAGCTGGTTAGACACGTTATTTATTTAGCGTATGACTATTTGCCAGAGTACGATGTAGAATATTCCATAACGATTTCTGCGACCCAGCTTTAATACATGTAAATATTTCAGGCAGCTGTCATTGCCTTTGTGGGGATAAATAAGTATTGCGTAATTGCGTAGTCAGCGATGCAGTAACATCGGAGCAATTGAGTCAGATGATTAAAAACATCATTTTTTCTCAGTAGTTATTTAACATCTTGAATGAAGTCAATGTGTCCAGTTTTTATCGACATATACACTGGCGTTTATTACCATTCGTGTCGATCGGCGTTTAAAACAAGATGATTTCTAATCGCGAACCTAAATAAAACACTACTGGGGAAGTCATCAGCAATATTGCTGTTTCCCTCCCTCCCTCATCTCTTTCTTTCCCTCGTTTTTTTTTTTTTCTCTCTCTCTCTCTCTCTCTTTCTCTCTTTCTTTCTCTTCCTCTCTCACCCTTTCGAGCATACATATATATTTTACAGTAAGTATATTAAGCGTGCTGTCCTCTATTAAGCTATATACTCCTGTATGAGTCACATAAGTAAGTATAGGGTTTTACAGCATATCGTGCTATATGGTGCCATAGGGAATCCAAACATGGAAGTGTTGATGAAGTAGAATTATAAAATCAATTTAGATATAGGTTAACGTGAAACTTCGTTTAATTGTATTTAGCTCTGCATTCAGCGATGGCGGGGGCGTCATCCAAAAAGCAGTCGCATAAACAACTCTGTCTCCCTACTTCGAAGTTGATGTGGATACCACAGTTACATTCAAGATTCGTCCTTGATTTCGCAGAATAGTAATGTCTCTTGTTAACGCCGCAGTCTGCATTAGTGATAAAGTATGCGTTTCCGGCGAATGGCGTAGCCGATAGCCATATCTGAAGACCTGACGAGTGGAAAAATGCGACCATATGGACTAGTGAAAGCATACAACTGTACGAATATTGTTTACATGCAGATGCTTGTTTCCAAAGTTCTACATATCTGACCTTAAATTCGCATAAACCAAATCTATTTCGGCAGAGGTTTTCTCTCGAGAGCTTCTAAGCCGATTCAATTACGACCTAGCATTTTTAGCTGGGCTTATCAAACTACTTCTCATAAGACCCCCATATTTCTTTTTAAATAATGTATACAGTGTCCCGTTCTCGTAGTGCCTCGTTATAGTAGTGTGTGTTAGACAACTGAGAGATGAAGATACTAAAAACGCTACCGTTTTGACTGAACGTCAGAGCGCTGTTGATAACTGCTCCATTTGTCATGTGAAACACAAATATTGCCTCAAATGTAACTTGTAAAATTTGTTTAGGATTCAATCACCTGAATGTTGATCTGTTGACGATTATATTGTCTATCCCACTGCCACGGTGTGCATACCCAATAGAGCCACTGTATACACATCATGCCACACGATAAGATTATTTACTCCACCACATGCGCTACAACCGTGTTAGTTGTTACCTGATTTAGATATACAGTTGATTATGTTGTTTTCCAATGAAGCACAGCAAACTCATGTGATGATAGGTATTCAAATAGTCCCTAACCCTAACCCAAAGATATGTATGTGTTAAGACCATTGGCTCATTTAATAGCTGTTTAATATGCCATTAGTGGGCGTTTGAATAGGACTGTGGTCGACTTAGTTATTACCTCGGTGGCATTTCTCGCAGAATATAATGTCACGACTGAGAGGCTAATAAGCTAAGAGTTACCCGCATTTATTTTCTCCAGCTCTTCAACATACGTTTTATATCTGTCGCTCGGGGTAACCTGATTGTATTCTCCTGAAAACCTGATAAACTAATGTGTAATTTTCCTCACAGCTTAGCACATTACATGTTAAATTACTATGGCTTGTAGCAGGCTGTAAATACCATTGTAGGTAAAGAGGAGAAGCCCATTTTTTCGCTTATGAAAACTGACATGCTTGGTAATTTCTTCTGACTTCCGACGCGACAACATACGTGCAGCGTTTTCCTCTATTAAACCAGAACACACAATCGATTACAGCAGACCGAATCCATGTATTTCAAAGCTATGAGATACAGTATGCGTGATTGCCAGCTGAACCTGGCACGTTTGGGCTATAATTGGATCGGCCCAGAAGCTCCACCGAGAAAACAAATGCCATAATAGATTTGATTTAAGCGAGAATATATTGCAACATACGCAATTTTAGGGTCAGCATGGTAGTGATTAAAACGGAATTCCCGCGTTTGAGACCTTTACGTACCGTTTGATGCTGCCTCTATTTCGGATGGTATGGTTGTCCCACAAGCCGAATGTTACCCTGTCACTGAAGATGATGGATTCTGGCTTCTTATGCAGCGGGGATTTTGCTGAGGGAATGTGTTTGTATGACGCGTTTCAGCTATCAATGATGAGTAATGCATTACGCATACAGTGCTCTACCTATTTGGCGTCATTCGAATGCGGCACTAAGAACGCATTGCTGATGTGTCGTATCACTTTGTGCGTGGGTTATATGTATGAATTGCTGTGCATTCAAGAATCTGTCTTGGCTTGGCATTGATCATGCCACATGTGATTGTGTGATTTTTTTCCGGTTGTTGACCACATGTACTTACATATAGTCTGTTTAGACGAAGGTATTTAGCTGAAGGCAACTAGAGGCACCTAGCGGATCACATTATCACTTGTCTCATTCCCTATGTTATACCTATGGGAATTTACTCTATAGCTTTTAGCATCGGCATGTATTAAAGATATTTGTGCGTTGTAAGTACAGTTAGCCTATTCGTATATACATTTAACAGGGTGGGATTACAAAAGCCGTCTTTATATCAGCAGTATTTGCCCACCTAATACATTGGACGCTTGTAAATCGCACAAAGGTGACAATAATCCACCACTATACAAACGCATTTTGCTTCATTTATATATCATTGAAAGCATTTTCTCGCTTCTGTATTACAGATGGTAATGGTATGCTCCGTTACACTCAAATGCCGCTTCCGGACTTCAACACAACAGGTGCCTGCTACGTTTAAGAGTACAACACATAATTTATGGTAATGTTTTTATTTGTGATTTGGGGAAACAATGCCACATTCTATATCAGTCGTTTCATGACTGACTTGAAGCAACGTTGAAATGAAGCATTGCATGCCGATAAAATAACGAAATTATAACACTGCACATAGGTGTTTGTATTGAAATGATAAACATTTCGTTGGACTGCTTTGATATTTTGTTACGATCCAACAAATGTTGGCAATATCCCATACATAATCGTTATACACAATTAACAAGAGTGCCACAAACAACCACTTATAAATGCAACTTACCATTATAGACATATTGTTGGTCAAACACTGACCGCTTAAACGCATGCAATAACGAATGTAACGACATGTATTCGTGTAATATGTGAACTGCGTGCCACACGACGCGACCAAACCATTGGCTACGATCAAAACAATATAGCATTTGACAAGCGCTATTAGTTTATTGCCCTATTCATAATTCATAATTTGTTCAGGATATGTATATCCAAATCAGACCACGGCAACGACAAGCGAACTAACAGACATCGAAATTATATAAAAGAACACATAGCTGAGTATTGGCTTCGCAAACAAACAACATATCAATGTACTTAGATAAGGGCGTGCAAATAACAAATCTACACAAAGCCATACAACCCCGTTAATGGTACACAACCAAATCAAACATACACGTATTAATGCTCTATACGTCGGGCAAGCAGCTGTTCATACCCGGCTGGATCATTGGCGCCAGTATAGGTTCACTACTCAGAGTGTCAGTCACAGGGTCGCGACCTCCATGGCGCTCCTGCTGCCTGGCCAGATGGAACTGTATTTGTACTGTATTAATTCTGTCCCTATTGCTGCTCCGTCTGCTGTCATGGCTTGCCCTGCGCCGCTTATACACCTTCCTCAAGAGGTTGATTACCTGCGACACATATGCACCCGCTGTAATGAGGATAGTAATTTGATGTCGATAAGTTTCTGAATGTAATTTCATGCGATTAAAGCAGTGCACCGCAAAATATCCAACATACCTCTGTGTTAAAGAAGCACATGATCAAACCCACCAGACAACCCTGAAACAGGGAACACATTAAATGTAGTTGGGACTTTGGTTAATAAATTCTAGCTGATATGACTCCTGCTACAATACCGAGTTGTGATTACCATATGCTACCTGTGAATGTGTGATGACTGAGGCCATATATTCGTACACCCGACCTGTTTCGCTGTGGTAATCAGGTCGATAAATCAGCATCAACAGTTGCAATCCAAACAAGGGCACCAACACAAATGTTGCCTTCAAGCCACGTCTGGAACCCAGCAGCTCAAATTAGCAAGTGCATGATAAAAGTGTGTGGAATGGTAACATTCATTATATGCAATTTCGGCCTTTTGTACGACTCCTACCTGTAATTACAGGGTTCGTTTGGATGAGGCTGAATTTGAGTTAGTAAAATCCGTAAGATGTCTCCCAGGAAAAATACATTTGCCTGTCACATTAGATTCAATACAAGCCTGTTAACACATTAGCTTTAATTGATTGCGCTTACGGTTGAGACTGAGGCTGACCCACGGGATGAGCATTAGGCTTACCATAAGGCTGAGCAGATTAGGTAGGTAGATTAGCCACTCCCATACACCAAAATAAGTAAGCCAGCAACTACAAATGACACACGTATGTTAATCAGCATGTGAACATTTAACAAGCGATTACCATGCAAGATACATTTGTAAACTGCTGTAGATGATGTGATTGCAATCGTTTAACAACGATACCTGTCATCAGCGTAGATTAGCCGCAATATGCTGTATGATATCACTGGCAGCAATGGAAACCCTGGCGTTAAACACAGTCGGTCACTGCTTAAAGCCGAATTCAGTTAATCAAAAACAGGGAAGATTTAGCGGCATACAGTATACAGGTACCAGAAAAAGGCTTACCCCAGCCGAGCCAATAGAAGAGGACAAGCG
Source organism: Urechis unicinctus (assembly GCA_034190875.2). Lineage (NCBI taxonomy): Eukaryota > Metazoa > Annelida > Polychaeta > Xenopneusta > Urechidae > Urechis > Urechis unicinctus. Next base: position 58,085,584 of record CM067349.1, on the reverse strand, counting down.
ATCTGGGAGTCTGAAAGGCGTGGACAAGTAATCGGTAAAGATAGAGTCCCTCGCAAAACATCCATATGTAATTAGTACTTCTTGTATATCGTGTCAGTGCGTACAGCAGCTTACAACCAGCCTATATACACAATCAAACGATGAAGTTCACTCAAGCGGTCTTACGAAAATAATGTGGTAATATTACAACAACGCTGGGCAGCGCTGTGAGTACTTTAATATATTCCCGTCACTCACCAGGTTGCGCAGCATGATTGAATTGGGGTGTAACATGCGGTCAAGGACGACTACACCATCCCAGATGATGTTAACAAGGCAATAGAAGATGAAGGAGAGAAACAGATGAATATGAAGTCGTATCCGGTGCTGCCTACGAAGTGCCCTGAACCAGTGATGGTGTAAACATTATGGCGTATAAAAATTTTGTCAAGCTGTCAGATCTCAAATTTGATCTTCCACTTACCTGAATGAGCAGAACGTTATGACTGCAGGTAACAAAACACATAGGCTGGCCGTGTTGCATGCTAGGCTGAGATAGGTGCTCCATTTGAAATGCTGCGACAGTTTTAACATTAATTATATATGGGTCAAGGAGTTCCTTAATTGATATTTCTACAGTAATTCAATAACGATTACCTCCAAATCGACGCATGTTGTGTAGTTGGTCCATTCAAGCCCGGATGCAGGGTCCTCATACCAAGTACCGTTAGCCGTGCATGACTTATACGCTCGCACTGAATGGTAGCCAAAATGTAACAGAAGCACCATTGATTGAACCTGCATAGTACCACAGGATATACCCGTAGGTACACATTCATTTGTTATATTACCAGATCATTTACATCTGTAAGCCTCTAGCGAACTCATTCTCCTATTCATTGAATAGATATTTGAGTGGGCATGGAACCTTTATTTGATTGGTTGAACAGGGTTGAGCTTGAAGCTCGTCAGTACTCATATTTACGGTGATGGGCATATTTAACACGGGCTGTGTGATTACCCCAGTGAGATATAGGGGGAGTTCAGCTGCTAGAATTGTCCATGATAATCGTACAGGCCATCAGAGGCTGGTAGCAGAGGTGATTATTTCAATCGGTTTACATTCATCGAGATCGATTAATGTCCCCACCTTGCGGGATCAAGCATCCGGTGTTCGCATGTCCAATAACTGTTATTACCAAAGACCCTTCAAGCTACATCCATTACGCTCGTAATATAAAATCCCTTTCACGTCAGTGTATGTTATTTCCACCGCTATAAGTGTACAGATACACGATGCTTCGTTTTACAAACACATATCGTGTCATTAACAGGGTGTAATGGATCATCAATAATAGTATGACCAGGAAAACGCGCGTTCGTAGCTAATACTGTCAAAATACGATCAAAATGACCGCATTAAGGATTCTTCTTTCTGAAGCAATCCCTTACCTATCTGTTTTATAGGTAGGGGTGGGGGTATGCTATTGCGCATCATTCCGGTTCCTGTAGCATTCAATACTCCCTCTACAGTAATTCATCATTCATTCGTCCCCAGACTTGGATTAATTGGCTACATCTGAAGGATGGTCAGTCAAACGATGACAGTATCACAACACAAGGTTGTTGTTGATCTAAAATACAAATTGTGTTTCAGCAAACGTTATTGCTGCTGTGGTTGGTATGGATGAGCGCGTAGCCCGTTTGAATTTGCCCTTACCAGCCTCAACGGCAAACTGAGATCATCAAAAGCGAGTATACGGCATCGGGAACTAGCGCTTACATGGATTGATAATAGGTGGGCGGTTAGAGGTCCGCGTATTTCACGACCGCACTTCTTGTTAATAGCAAACTGTCATATTTACAACATTAATTATGGATGGCGGCCTCGCTTTTATTCAACATCAAATCCTCATGGTAATGTGAGGTCTCATTGGATAATAATTTTATTCTGCTCTTATTTTCAGTATTTATCATTGAACCTTATCATACAGTGACCAAGTGCACCAGATAATTGAGGCAGATTGGATGGCTGCCATGTTTACAATACTGTATCATTGTTAGTGGTACTAAACCAGAACGATTGATTGCGCTTGGAATATAACGGGGAAGTTATCACTAGTTCCTGTAAGCGTCAAACATAGCATCAACCAGTTAAGCGAATAGCCACGTCTTCGTGGACGCATAATCAAATATCTAATGGCGTTTATTCACAGTTGAAGATTTTATTTGCGTTTAGTTCCTACCTTCCAAAACCTCTATCACACTTTGTCAGTTTAGGCCAATTTGCGCCGTTTCGTATGTCAGATAGCCAGACAAGCCCAAGTAAGCTTTTGGCCTGTGTTTCGCCATTAAATTGCAGGTAATGTGCTCATTAGAATGAAAAATGACCACACACATTAGGCATTTGACGCACCTGTGGGTAAAGCGTAAGGGATGAAATTTGGACACTCTATGGAGACGTCACTGTTAGCTCCCGCATAGTCCCAGCATCCATACCCGTCCCACGTGGCGGGACAATCACCGGCGAGTGACGTCACCGAACTCACCAATTGCTGTTCACAGCATATTTCAGCCGACACACAGCATGCCTTCCATCGGGTGCACTCGTCTGAAGTCAGTTCTTGACAAACAAATTGCACGGAAGTGTCATTGGTGATATCCGCACTCACAGCGTACCACTCATCGTCACTGTTGTTCAGCAGAAGATCAGTCCCTAGCGAAAAAGCACGCCTGTCGTTAGGAAACAAGTGCTTGTAACAACTTGAACACGATCGCAAACCAAACTCTTCACGCTCGAAAAAGCCATCTCTGTTGCGGCATTGAAGCAATGGGTTGTTCTGCGTTCCCATACTTGGGCAAGACGTTGCGGGAGTCTTTCGTCCGTGCTCCTTAATGTTTCTTATTGGCGCGTTGCAGGGGGAGCTCTGTATTTTGTTTGCTCGCGCAAAGCTGACTTGCTGGCATGTGAGCCTTGCAGCCGCTGCGGCGGCGAGATATAGCATCATCCCACGTCACATCGAATTGGCCAATAACAGCTCGGCGCCCACTTGAAATGCACAACCTTAGCGTATGTTCATACTGCTGATGACAGACCTGACCTCTGCAGGTTCTGACGTACATGCACATATATATATGTAAATATATATATATATATATATATATATATATATATATATATATATATATATATATATATATATATATATATATATATATATATATATATATATATATATATATATATATATATATATATATATATATATATATATATCATGATATACCTTATATAGCGCGCCGAACGTCGAACGTCTTTGGGAAATTACAATATAAGTGGTGAAATGGGATGTCTATGACATTGAGCTACTATTAATCTATTTTTTTGTCCTCTGAATGAACAAATAACTGTTGTAAATAAGCAATGGGAATGAACGTCGATATAAAATAATCCAAGGCCCAGCAGCCATGAATGCCGCAATTAATTCCCCTGTACTGCTCGCCATCCGACATAAGTCTTTTCGTGACAGATATTCCTTCATCATAACGCTGTATACTCTTTATGTGGCTCTCCGCAACATAATGTTGGCTGTGTATGAGGCACGATTCATTTGGATGCCGCTGCCTCTTTGCAATAGGGTGGGCTCTATTCTAATGATATTGGAACAGCAGCGACAAAATGTACGCAGGGTGTATGTAGTGGCTCCCCCTTCGCATATCACATGTACAGACCACGCTAAGCACGCAGATGGTCTGTTGATAGCGAGAAATTGGCTCATTTATTGTTTGGCCATTGATTAAGTGTGCGCTTAGTATTCGATAAACTGTATACTCAAAAATGTTCACATCAATCACTGTATGCATTAAAATGCGAATAATGAATTACTTAATGTGAATGACTTCCTGATTTAGCGCTTAATGTATCTTAAGAGGTATGGATTATTGGTTGATTGTAATGCATTACTATCTATGAACAGTAATAGAGGATCTGTTGAATAGTATTAACTTGGAAGTCGTCATCGTGTGTATTGACTGATGAATGATCAATTGCGAGCTGCCCATAACAACTATCTTGATTAAAATGTAAATTGGTTGTTTTTGATGACACATAACATCGTGCGGTACGTGACTTTAAGGACATGGCTGGCTGTGTATGTAAATTGGAGCCTCATAAAACTCAAGATCCAACAGCGTCGCATAACGAATGCGCTGAAGACCCCGAACCTGACGTTGCATCTGATCTATCAACTGCTGCTAAGGGACCCTGAGAGGATTAATCTAACGCTTGCAGTCGGCATTATGCTGTGTTCAACTGATTAATATATATACACGCCATTAGTTCTTGCTATAGAGTCCATTGGCGCAATGTATACTTGGTTCTTGGTCGTACCTTTACCATCATAAAGAACTGTTTCAGTGACAGGAGTAGATGAACGTAAGCCACAAGCAAGGAATTAGTAACAATGCATGTTTTTACTTGAGGTTATATTTTAATTCGAAGCAAACAAATTGTGTCTTATTGCGCAGGGTGATGTGAGCTTTAAGCTACGCTGCACCGCCGTATTTTTACAGGTGTACATCTTAGATATGCATGAAAAATTACGGCAGAGTTTTAAGAGGCAGCCGGACACTTCAAGTGTCCGTTATATAAATCAAAGCGTCTGCCTGTTTAATGAGATTATATTCTTCACGTATTTCTTTATGTCCCTTTCTGTAATGCAGGTTGTATTAAACACGTGAAACCAGCATTGATAAGATCTGCCAGGTGTCGTATATATCTTCAAATCACTCGCGGTGACCGCATGAAGCCTGTTCGGAGACAGCTAGGGCAGCTAAACTAGTCATTTGTAGCTCAAGCGTATTCCTCCATAGGGATTCTCTATTAACCAGGTGATGCAAGCTGCGCCTCTCCACGGCTCGTTATCGTGAATGATGAATGTCTTATAGCAACCAGGACTACCATTAACCTACATCGCTGGTACATGAGGTAATTAAGTGTTCGTACTATGTAAATCATATAATGGAACGAAAGGACGCATTGGTCCGAAATGTGTATAATTGATGTCCGCATTGAATGTTCACATGCATTCCTATTAGTAACTTACTTAATATTAATGGTTTGGATTACAACCAACTAGTATTGACCTCTTGACACCCCCTGCCATGGTATTGGACCACTATGATATTTATCTCTGACCCTAAAAGAGTTATCAGTTGATACGCCTTACACATGTATAGGGCTAAGAAAGGTAAATCGCGTATCCTCCCCCATCCTACACCCCCCACCATCCCATTCTCACAGCAATAATTAATGAAACTTATTAGCGTATAAGCAAGCAACGGCCTATAGTATGCAAGCTCAATATGTTTCTTATTCAGACTTCCTGTCTTCTGAACGATTGAAGATCATCTATTATGATCTAACGGTCAGGTCATTACGTGTTAAAGGTTTTCACTGAAGACCGTCATATTGAAGACGATAACCAATGAGACATGGTCACTCCAATGTACTAGATCTACTCCCTGTGAGTGCGAGGGTAGAATAGGCCCACTGTATCCTCCTGTATGTCGTAAGAGGCGACTATTAGGGGGCAACCTGTTGGCCGGGGGTTGCGACTCGTGTCGGTGGAAGATGGGATCCTGGTGGTTGAGTGGAGCGGTCCCTGCGAGGGCAATATCTGCAACACACTACTTTGGCCCGGATTTCACCTAGACGAGAGGCTGGAATGGCCTGGTCCAGTCAATCGGCTTGTGGTGACATGCCATGGGATATTTGTTTTCATAACTTATTACTTTTTCATTCCACCTCCATGTTGTCATCCGTTTTCATGCACATAGTTTTTCCCATCTCTTTGTCATTTATCCTTGTCGGCTGCTTAACGGGTCAATCGAGTTGATGTGTGAACAGCTCTTTGAGCTGTTTGCTATTAATTTGAGTATTACACTGGTGTATCCCTGGCGTCATGTGTGCTGGTTGAGTCGCACGCCGCTGTCGCCCCCATGTTGGGCTCCATGGTGGGTGGGGAGCACCAGTGAAGAAATTTTATCATAATATCATGGCTCAAAAACAACCTCAAGACCGATTATTAAAACGGAATCGACCTAATGACTAGGACACGGACTCTGATAGTGAAAATTTGTCATCATGGCCAAGGTTTCTGGTGATTTCAAATACCGAGGAAGAACGTCCACTTACCTCGCTAAGCCCATTTGCCATTGGCAAAGGAATCGAGGGGTTGGCTGGAGTCCCAAAAACATTAGGAGACCAGTCCGGCCACTTCCTTGTTGAAGTGGACCGGGCCAGCCATGTGAGATGCCTTTTGAAGTCAACGCTACTAGCGGAGATTCCAATAGGCGTCACTCCTCACAGACCCCTCAACACCAAAAAGGGCGTAATCCGCTGCTTTGACTTGAAGCGATGCTCAAGTGAAGAAATAATTGAAGGACTTCGATCTCAAAAGGTGACAGACGTACGGAAAATCTTTGTTACTCGCAATGGGGAGAAACAGACCACAGCAACGGTTATCTTGACCTTTGACAGCACTGAGTTGCCCAAAGCTGTCAAAGTTGGATACCTGAATGTTGCTGTGGAGTCTTACATTCCTAACCCATTGCGATGTTTTAAATACCAACGTTTCGGCCACAGCAACAATCATTGCAAACGAGCAGCAACATGCGCCAAGTGCGGCCAGGAGGGCCATAAAGAAGATGAATGTCAACAGTCCATCAAATGCATCAACTGCTCAGGGGACCACCCAGCACCCTCTTATGCTAGCGCTGTCAAGAAGGCCACAGTGTCAGTCGATACCCAGACCGACTACAGGTGGCCAAATGGCAAAGAGGGTGGCCACTGATGTGCCAAAACCTGCTAACATCACCAAGAAGGCTAAAGACATATCTACACAGTGCAGTCCTCCTGTCCATTCAACAGCTTATAAAATATGCTTTGAACCGAGTAAAAAAAAAGAAACTGTAAATACTAAAGTCAAAAATCAAAATCAAAGACCTCCCAAAGGATCTAAGGATCCAATAAAATTACACAACAAATTCGGCAATTCAAAAAACAATGAAAATTACAACTCTCTTTTTACACTAAAGGAGTTGGAAGATTCGATACATAAGTCGAATGACACAGCTAGTGGACCCGATGATGTACACTATCAATTTTTAAAACACCTTCCAGAGGAATCACTTCAAGTACTTTTAGACATTTTTAATAGAATCTGGGAATCTGGAACATTCCATGCTGGCACCACCCTTTCTGATACTTGTGATCAGGAGTTGGGGGTCCCACAGGGAAGTATTTTATCCGTTACTCTTTTTAATATCAAAATTAATATTATTGTTAATGTCATCAAGCCAGGTGTGGATTGTTCACTCTACGTGGATGATTTTTTGATTTATTTTAAATCGAAAAATATGAGCACAATTGAGAGGCAGCTCCAACTTAGCCTCAATAACATCCAAAAATGGGCGGATGAAAACGGATTGAAATTTTCTAAATCAAAACTGTTTGCATGCATTATTGCAACAAAAGAAATTTCCATCCAGACCCAGTTCTCACCTTTGATGGCAACGTTATTCCTTGGACTAATTTTTGATAAAAAACTTAATTTTAAAGCTCACATTTTTACCTCCGTAAGAAATTGTTTTAGAGCAATCAATATTTTAAAGATGTTGTCTAATACTGATTGGGGCGCGGACCGGAAAGTCCTTTTGCGGCTTTACCGGTCACTAGTGGGCTCCAAGTTGGATTATGGCTCTTTTATCTATGGTGCTGCCCGTCGTTCTTATTTAAGAAAATTGGACAGTCCAAAACCAAGCTCTGAGTCTTTGCCTCGGGGCTTTCAGAACCTCTCCAATCCCCAGTCTACATGTGGAAGCCAACGAGGCTCCACTTGAGGTTCGGATGGAACAGCTTGCCATTCAGTTTGCCTCACGCATGAGGTCGAACCCCCAGAATCCTGCATTTGATGCTGTTTTTAATCCTGGAAATATCTATTTTTATGAGAGAAGGCCGAATGCTATCTCTTCGTTCGGTCTGCGTATCAGAGAATCGCTGGATGGGTCATGCTCTAACTTGAATGCCGTGGCGGTTGAGACTGTGCCAAGGTCTCCCCCATGGCAATTGAAAACCCCAACAGCAGATACATCGCTGACAGCCAACACGAAGGGATCTCACGAGCCTGATTTTTTCCTTCACCAATTTAGAGAGATAACGGATAAATATTCGAACCTTTCTGCCCTTTACACAGACGGTTCGAAAGAAGACAATAAAATTGGAGCTGCAGCCATTATGGGGAAATCTGTTTTTAACATGAGGCTACCACCCCCACTGTCAATTTTCCACGCCGACCTTAAAGCTCTCTCTATTGCACTGGGACTTATTGCCCAATCGGGTAAAAGTCGTTTTGTTGTGTTTTCAGACTCCCTGTTTGCCCTGGAGGCAATAACAGGGAGTAATTTCCGTAATGTTTTTATTTTAAATATTGTTCTTTTATATTCTCAATTGACAGATCGTGGCAAGGATATTTTGTTCGTATGGGTACCGAGCCATGTTGGTATTCCTGGTAATGAGAGGGCAGACAGAGCTGCCAAATGAAGCCCTCAAAATGAATGTGACTGAGGTCAAAGTCCCCTTTACAGACTTTAAACCTCAGGTCGTCCAATTGTTTAAACAGAAATGGCAGGACCAGTTGGATTAATCCATCCCAAACAAACTCCACGAAATTCAGCCCTGCAGTGAGAGCCGAAGAGAGAGGTTAATCTTGCTCGCGCTCGTATAGTACACACCTATACAACTCATGCCTTTCTACTAAGGGATGAGCCCATCCCTGAATGCATTCCTTGTCAATGTACCTACAATGTCAAGCACATTCTCATCGAATGTGCTGATTTGATTTTGATCCGAAATCGCTTCTTCCGGGTTCAAACCCTTGCAGAATTGTTTGAAAGGGTGAATCCATCCAAGATACTTGGATTCATAAGAGAGATTGGACTATAGATTTTAGGCCATACAATTCTCAAATTATTATTCATAATTCAATTGATATAATTCAATTAATACTAATGGGTTTAATTTTTAGTTAGTTTTAACCCTTGACTCCTTCTTACCCTTTCGTACTCGTATTTACCCCTCCTTTAGTAGGCACCATATAACACACTAGTGTTGGTGTGCCGTTAAACCCTATACTTACCTTACCTTGTACTAGATCTACTAGAATACCCATGCGAGCACAAATATATGCACTGAAATAGTTTGGCACATTTTGATACACGGCTTTATGACGAAATATAAAATAAGGCAGACATGAACAACTGTGCTATAGTGCTTAACAAGCGCATGAATGCAACCTGTGATCGATCTCATGCACCTGGTTTGACTCATAATCAAACAACGACGGCCTTAATAAAGCACCTGATTAATGAACAAATGATGGGGTCTTCCATCTTGTTCAACAAGAATCGTTGATTATTGATTGGCTTCACTTCACGTTCCTCAATTCCTATAACCAAAACTACAAATTGTCATGAAACGGCATACAAGGCTTCGTTCGCATAGTGAATACACAAGCTGACAATTGCCGCGGAGATAATGGGTCACCTGACACTGCTTAATGCGCTGCGCGAGCGAAGAGCCTAACATAGGTTGTTAAGTTCGATCACGTATTGCTTGGAAATTTATTAATTATCTCCACTCTGAAGCAGCTACCGAACCGACCGCTCAGCATCTGTATATGCTTGGTTAGGATTATCCCTGCCGCTAAAACAAAATCGCTTACATCCAATTGCTCACTGAAGAAGATCTAAAGGTGAATGCAAATAAATACTGCGGACAAATCACAAAGATATAAAAAGCATAAATCTGCTAACATCCGCGTCATTGCGCAGGCATGCATATTTCCTTGTAGATGTAGGATGCGACTTGCCCTTAGACTGGAATATACAAAATGAATCTAATGAATCACACAAACACACACACACACACACACACACACACACACACACACACACACACACACACACACACACACACACACACACACACACACACACACACACACACACACACACACACACACACACACACACACACACAATACAACGCGGATAAATTGCCAGATTTCTAATGAAGGGAATAACTCATACTACCTTTGATTGTAGAACCTGCTGCTCTCAATATTGCAGATAGGGTATATTTATAGACCGGTATTGAAAGCAAACAAAGCTTAGCTGTTAAAGAGGAGCAAACCAGAAAAACAATAATATATATGCATATATGTATATTCATTAACACGCATAAATAGATACATATATACATGAATATTTATATATGTATATATATATATCAATATATATATATATAAATAAAGATATATATATATATATTAATATATATATAGATATACATCTATACATATGTAAACATACATTTTTATAGGTATACATACGTATGTATATGTGTATATATGTAAAAAACAGATATATATATATATATGTTTATATATTATTATATTGCTATTTAGAGAAATTAACAATAATATATATGCATACATTTATACATCTATCTATATATATATATATATATATATATATATATATATATATATATATATATATATATATATGTTTACATATATACATATAGATATGTATATATTTGTGTATATATATAGATATGTATATATAAATATACACATCATTACTAGGTCGCAAAATAGTTTAATACCATCTTATATCCAAAAACGAGAGGCGATATTGGACAAATTACGTGGAAAGGGCTTTCTCTATTGACGTCATGCAGCAGGGTATGCCCTGGGTCATGGTGTCGGCTTCGATCACCGAACCAGCTATTCTGAATTGACATTTGATATACCTGAACCTCTACCGATCAGATACGATCGATAGTGGACCGTTTTGATTATATTCAGCGTGGTACGAAATGAATTCAGTGAAATGCTTATAACCGTGCGATAGGTGTTTTTATCCAAGTGCACATGGTCATATGCATTATGAAAACATAAGCTAACAGGTGACTGATCACCGCATAGCAAATATCCGTTTGGTTAATGGTTAATTTACAAACAGATGTACCACAGCAGGCGAAATTGAATGGGCAGCCACAACACTAAAGGTGGTGAGGATAATAAAATGCTTTCAGTTGGCCTTTCCGTGGAGCGCAGGTGACTTGTTTTCGCCATCCGTTTATGTATGCAAATTCGTATGCGAATACTACGTAGTTCAATTGTCTTGCTTCTTAATGATCCTGTTTTGCACATTTTTAGTGTCATACAATGTCCTTTTCGCAAATCATTGATGCCTGCAACACAAATTGCACTTTTAGCAGATTCCATCAATCTCTTAGAAGTGTCAGTAAAAGGTGTACTTAGTGTCGACAGAATGATGGATAAAAGTGAAATATTCATCATGAATCGTCGGCTGCATGTTAGTATATGCCTAGTTGCGATGTAATTGCCAGCCTTTTGCGTAATGCAGAATTTGAAAAGAGATTCGGCCTTATCTAAACCTATGGATGTTTCAATAGACTCCGTGAGAGCTGTGTAGATATTTTCTAATGAGTCCATTAGTAATGACAAACAACGGCGGACTTTACGCTCGAGCTGCCTTGTGAGGCATCTGAATTGGTGGTAGCTAGTGCATTTGCTGTCTGATGGACTCTTGTTGCTGTCATGACATGGATTATGGTACAATGTTTTATTATCGTTTGCTAAGCGCCTGTTGTCGTCATAGGTTGCGTCATAGCATTTAACGAGGAGGTGTTGATGGCACCATACGCTTCATGGTGACAGACAGCTCAGATGTATTTTGTTCTGAAGAGCCCAAGAACTTTCGGGTGCTATCTTCTTCGATATTTCTTAAATTAAGTGCGAGGGTTACGTTACATAACAAAATACAATCGAGTTATGGAACCTTCTAAAAACGTCCGACAAAATGACTCAAAACGAATTTTAAGCGAAGTAATGCACCTTTTCAGATTCTGCAGCCATAATTACCCACTATACAGTCCCCTTATATCGTCTATACACCCATTTTTGTTCAATTCTTTGTGCGCACTTGAGCAGTAATAGAGAATCGTTTTGATTATTTTGTTTTAAATATTTTTCTACTTCATTTTGCTAAATATTGTTGGGCAAGGGCATTATATGTGTGTGGATTATGGGCCATGTAGGAGCCCCTGGCAACGAAATGCTAGATGAACGAAACAAGAGATGCGCAACACACATGCACAGACGTACTACAAAAGAGCTTTTACATGATTGCGCTCGTATTTTCGACGTAGGGGTCAGCTAATCATAAATCATTTGCTGTCATTACACATTAAACAAATACGTCAGGAATAAGTTACATTTCCAATTTGAGGCATGCAGAAACCTGTAACTATATGGATTCTTGGATATGTTTTAGAAATCTTATTTTTTTCACAAATGTGTGCATCAGTATATAACATCAGGGCATAAATTTCATATGGTCCTCGTTTACAAGTCATGGCCTTATAACACCTCGAACTGATCCAGGGTATTTGAACATAATGTCGCTCACCAAACGCTATGCTGAATTTAATTTAATCAATATATGTCTTTTTTTGTATAAACTATATTAGCTCAAGTATTATCAGTTGAATGATAACGGACCACATGCGAGTGATATAAGTAGTTATGAACACTATGCTTAATGTATATTCCTGTTTTTCGTCTGATCGTCTTGATGTTCTAATCTCTCTCCTCGATCTACATCGATAGTGCTGTCTCTGGCATCATCTGCATTCCGACATCATACCTCTTCTTTTTCTGCATCACGCCGTCATTCTCTCTGCCGCATCAGCCAACCTAATGATTAGCTAAACTCTCTTGCGCTTAGTCCCTTAACCCTTATTCGTGTGACATAGAATATAGGATAACTACTTATCCATCTAGACAAAAGTAATATCCATACATCAATTTTAGATATTGAAATGGAAGCCAGAAATAATTTATTTATTTTATCAGTGATGATCATTTGGAATCTGCCTCTCAGCAAGGCGCCGTTCATTACTATCTTTCTAAGATATGACATAGGGACTAGTAATACATCGCAATTAACGATGGCTGAACAGTGCCAGGCGGAGTATCTCGAAGCACACGTAAGACGTATCATTTATGTCAAAGAGATTGACAGTTAATGCCCCCCAGTCTTTATATTGCATTCCACTCCATCCATTTCCATTTATGTTCTGTGCCCACGTCCTCCTCATCTACGGGACATATATTCCAAATATTCAACACTATTGAGAGTTTATATTTCCTAGTTAGCTCGCAATTCAATTCGGCATTTCTGTTTATTGGCTGTGGCATTCGCAGGACAGTTTACCTACTGAAACATGGTAACAAAGCAAAAGACAAGTGCAATACAACTGCATGCTCTGCGAAAGTGCAGCTGCAAGAATATATGCCCGATCATAGATGATAAGTTGACCAGTAGCTGTCATAAGTTAAACCATGTAACTGCAATGTGTAATATTCTCTATTTGTTTTTTATAGAATTTACATCGTTACGTCGTTTCCCTTAATAAAAACAATATATGGAGCAAACCAAAACAGACGTCAGTCTGTTGAAATAGCGATGACAAATCGAAAACGGCTAGGGGATTCATTAACAACTATCAATGTTCAAGCGAACAAATTCCCGGTGAGAAGGACGCTGCGTGGCAGTCAGAAATCACTTAATAAATCGGCCACCAGATGGCTGATACAATATTATTGCTTTTATTGCTCGCACATTATATATGGCGCTAGTGTTAGTTACCACTGTTGACGCACACAACAAACCCAGATATGTAGCAATAATTCAAGCCGGTAAAACATTTATAGTGCAACCTGAGCATTAGCCTTTTGTTTGAAATGCTGATCTTTCACTCACCCCATAAGCTGCTTATCATACAGAACATGGATGGAAAACTAACATTTTTTGAAGCATAGGTCTCCTCAATTCGTTTCATGGTGATTTATATAGGTAGCATTTATAAATATGCACTTGATGGTCATTATTTTACAACTTTGTATTTGAACCATGGGATTGAAACAGCTTTCATTTGAAATCTGCTCACATATACACGATTACGTCTCTCGGCAAGCAAATGGTCTGCTCTTACGCCATGGTAGACCCTCCTGGCAAAGTAACATCTGTCGCGGAAACCGGCAATCCGTGGGTGTCGTTATCACAATCAACAATTCTGAATTTGTTCAGAATAGAATTGTTGTTGCATATGCTTCTTGACAATTGGATCATTGAAAGATTGTTTGACATGCAGTTTTAACAAGCAAGTTTGAAGACATTTGGAATGACAGAGCCTTGATATGGTACAAATGGCATTGCAATAACCCTTCAGTAATGTATATTTAATGTCTCGTATAAAACGAAGCTTTGCTTTTGGAATTGTGTGGATTTATCAAGTTGGTCAATCAATATTTCATCTCATCTCTCCAAACGTTGGCAAATGCATAAGGTGGTTTCTTAGAAATGGTTAAGCAGCATTGTCACCATACATCCATTTACGCACGGGAGGATCTGATTAGCGACTATTCCCCTGATGCTTACTGATTATGTTTATTGCATTTTGTCGAAGTGGTGTCACTGATAAACACCAACCAATGGAGAACGCGTGTTTGTTCATTGTCTAGGACAGGATAATAACTTGGGTTGAATATCCAGACAAACTGTTCAAGAAACCTGCCATTGTCTCCCTACGTCCATTACAAATGACAGATCAAATGTTTTATACCATGAATTCAAAGCTTTTAGAAGACTGGCGCGACGAAATGACATACGCACTGGCAGAAATATTTATTTCCATACGAAAGGAAAAATGGAAGGATAAAAAGCGAGATACTGCAGCTAGTTGCATGCATTGAATGGTCGACTTGATGTGAACTTTCTCTGACCGTTTATCAATATACAGTCCAAAACATATTCGGCCTGTACAGCATGAGTATACGGACGTGAGGAACCATTGATACCAAATACCATGTGACGGTTAATAGGGTCACAAATTCCAAATGTTTTTTATTTGGATCATAATGATGCGCCTATACATTTACACAGTAGAAATCCTTTTGATGCAATCTCTTATGATATATGATATATGTAAGCATGGCACATTTGATGAAACTGTCCCACTGTATAGTTCATATGTGGTAATAAGAATTATCAAGCGGGTAACTGCTTTGATTCGATTTTTGGACACATTATGCTAAACATATCTTATAACATAGCAAAAGTATCATACTGTGGCACCGTTCTGTAACTATTACAACCTAATGTTGTTAATGTGTCAGACATTATCAGTACAATTGGTGTGAATGCTATAGGATGGTAAAAACTCCACTAGAAATATATTACGGTTTTCTCCTCAGAACTCATCCGAAATTACGAAAAACCATTCAACGCAGATACAGTCGCTGAACATTGATTTAATGAATGTGTAGATATAATATAACAGTTTATGTAAGTTCAATCAATTAAGTTTTGGGATCGAAAATTATTTGCAACAAATTTATGTTATATACAGAATTTATATGAAGTGCACATCTTATATCACATCCGTGTAAATTGTAGAAAGATCGTGATTGCGTTTGGCTATTGTCTAACCACTAAACCTTTGACACATACAGCACAGATACAATCATCTTTACTCAAAAATAATACCGACTAATTAACAACTCCAATTTCAGACTAGCAGATGCAGTGTGCACGTTGTTTGATGCTGCAAGTAGAGCAGACTACTTAATCAACATATAAATGTCCCAAGCGTATTGAGTTTCTACTAGTACATATGCTGGCTGGATTAAAGTGCCTATCGCACGGTTATAGGTACTTCGCTGAAATCAATTCATAAAGTTAAGGCCAAAATTTGATAAAATGTCAGTTCAAATTAGCGCGCCCGACACAAAGCTGCGGCAGCCATTATCTAGCTCAACCATGCGTGTGACGTCAGGTAAGGTAGGCCGTTCACAGAGACGCACGGAGTTCCCCGTTGTTTACATTGTCGGAGTTCGTCTTTCGTTTTAGGGATTTTGGATCGTTTTTAGCCATCTTGTGACTGCCTGAACGCGATGGTTAATGGTTGTTGTGTTAGGGGCTGCTCGCGTACCAGTCGGGACGGCGTGAGCTTGTTCAGGTTTCCTCGTAAGGACCATTTAAAAAACAATGGATTGGCCAGGTACTACGATCGCGAGACAAATGGCCGGGCCCGGGCAAGTACTTGTTTGTTTGCTCGGTTCATTTCACCGAGGAATGTTTTGAGGAGGCACCGAAACTCAGAGAAGAGCTTGGTTGGATACCACGATGTAAGCGGGTTTTGAAGGAAGCTGCTGTGCCTACTCTTTTTGCAAAGGCCTCTGCTGTCAAGCAAACAAGAAAGGATGGTGAGGCAAGTGAACCCCTACCACCCCAGCCCAAGAAAAGCAGACCTGCCTTTATCAAGAGATAGAAGCAGAGGGTGAGACTCGATGACTTTCTTGTAGCATTAGTATTGAAAAAATAGTCCATTATCTTGTTAAGAGGGTACAATACATTTCGACCATGCAACAAATTCAGGGATCTATATAAATATGATAATTCTAAAGATTGATTTAGCTGATTCATTTCATGAAGGCAAGGAGTGGTTGTGGCCACGGAACAACTATCATGCATGTAATGTTGAATAGACACTGTGTGTTTGTTTGTTTGGGTCATAAATTCTATCCCAATAGCACTGATATTTTTTTAGTTTCTTCTTTGGTATACAGATTTTGGAAGCAGCTATGGCTGAAAATGTCACTGGATGTTCATGGGGCGCCTGTCAGATAGCTGAACCTGAATCAATTCCCGGCACTGAAGACGATTCTGCCCATCCTTCTGAATCCATGGAAGACTGCACCCAATTGATGGAAGCACCAGTACAGACATGTCCCATCATCGCAGACAGTCTTAAAGCCCAGTGCAGACTCGTAGAGTGAAGACAGTGCAGCAGTGTCACTCAATAGGTATTTAATGTATAGTTGTGTCATTGATAGACTATTTTTCCAGAATACAATTATTAATGCCACAGAAGTTAATCCAGTTACACAGAAACTGTAAATACTGTTGTAAATAAGCTCGTTGTCATATGTTAAGTTATGCATAGATATGTTTGATAATGAAATGGCAAATATGTATAGGCATATGTTCATCTGTGTTTACTTATATCACCAATGTGTTCAGGTGTCCAATGCAATATCCTTGAAGGCCCGCCATTGAGGATGCTAGGAGAAATGGAGAACGAGCCAATGGAGCATGACCCTGATGAGAGTTTCAGAGTATGTCGAGTGCCTAATGGCTGAGTTCTTGCTAGTTTGCTATGAGCCAACCCTGCCCAAGACACAAGCACCACCTCCAATGTGTGCAGATGCAGTGAGACCAGATCCACGAAAAGCCATTGAGGCACACCAGAGTAGGTTCCGCATGAATCGAGACAAGTCCTAGGTAAGTGGAGGGTAGAGGAATCCTTGATAGTCTGGTGCTGGGAAGTAATCAGGTATTGTGGTAACAACGCAGGCTGGAAACGGAGCTCGTATCTTTTATCGAAGATGTCCCCAGCACCAGCGAACAAACTGCCTGTATGCAGTATACCTAAACACCTGTAAAATAACCATGTGACATTGTTGATTTAACCATGCTCAAATATTTTTTGTCATACCAGTATCAATAAGTAAAATTAAATCATAGATAATGAATGCTAGCCTTCGAACAAATTTAAGTGTAAATAATAGAAAACATTGTCACCTTTGTACATCATTATCTGACATGTACCCGTGCTGTTGTCTGTAGGAGAAATATCTTTACTTGCAAGGCCCAAGGTGTTCAAACAGATTGGGCTGAAACCAGGATGCTGGGTTATGCCACCAATGGGAATGGGGCTGTTCTCTATTGAGGTCATGACTCAAGGAATTTCCACAGAGCACACAGATTCTTCCAACTCTGCCATTGGTTGACAATAGCCACACACACACCTGTAACATGTATGATGATATTAATGTATGGGAATTGTATGGCAAATATGTTTTAGCCTCTGCATTCATCGAAACTTTGATGTAACACTGACCACGATGATAATATAATACCATAATCGTCACCTCCTAAAGTCCAGTTATACATTCATTTATGGGCTAACTGACAATCCTATGAGAAAACAGCTGTGGTACTTGCTCTCCTATATATATTCTACCTCAGAATCAATCTGCAAAATGAAAGAGGATCTCTGTTTATTAACAACAGTCCGAAATTAGTTTGCTTGCAATTTCGTGTGGAGGAGCATTTACATTTACATGGTACAACTTTGTAAACATGAACCCTTGCAACCACTTGATTGGATAAAAAAACTTTGTGGTATCTCATATCTGCTATCTGATATGGAAGAATTGTTTGCTGCAAAGCTCTGTTGTATACTGTTACGAAAAGAGGTTACATATTTTGTTGTTGAAATTTATGGATTGACTTCGTTACACGCCAACGCATATACGATGAACTGGTGCACAAGTAAGATCAGACATAGCTTACCAAGCATTGTTCTGTAGCGCCCTATGTCCTGGGCTGGATGACCCGCGTGAGACCCAGACGCAGCAGTTACATCGCCAATGTCTGTTTTCTCCTCTTCAGAGACGTCGGATTCGCTCATTTCTGGTTCGAATCTGTAAGGCAAAACTTGCTCTGCCGAAGCAACGATAGTTTGCAAATAACCTGTGTCATATCATTTCTCTTCGTCGCTCTCCTGAAGTGATGAAGTAACGAAATTTCTAGCAGCCATTTCTCGCTAATCGTATTGCAGATTGCGCCTCGCAACAAAAGCAATCCCGGACCTGACGTCACGCGGAGGCGATGAATTATTCATGAGCCTGTCTGCTCGATACGCCGAATTCATCTTTAAAGTCGAATTTCGATCAGAAAACGCACACTTAGACAATTGACACTTAGACAGAATACGTACTTTTGGGTTATATTTCCGTTATCTGGCGAAAAAAATGACATGATTTTTCGTGCGATAGGCACTTTAAGCTGTGAAGCACTCTTAGATTTACTGTTATTAATATAATCCTTGAGCTCATTAAATCGAGACAACCATGTCTACCGCTCTCTGTAGTCCCCTTGACTTTGAACATTACTCTTGCTCTTTATCTCTGTTCCAGTTTTGCATTACATGCTTTAAAGCGTCTGCAAATACCATAATGGACAGTGGTATAATTTAGTGTTATGAATCACGTTCCTGATTCAAGGTGAACAGTATGCAATATTAAGCACAACCATATATTAGGTTAAGTGGACAGTAGCTCCAACGCATCCGTGGAGGCGAACGTGCGCTGGCGCAAGCCAATCCATTAAGCGCTAATTATGCATGTTTTGTGGGTAATAAGCCATGAGAAATTAACTGCCGAACTGCATATCCAGGTTGTAGCTCAGTCTAGCTTATTGCAGGAATTAACATGAATCGTGATGCTATCAAATTAGATAATGACGGCATACGATACACTGATAGTGCTGTGGTCCTGTGCGGACATGTTATCCAGAATGGCCTGTTATCGATGATTTTGTTTTCATATAGTAGCAGGGTATATTTAATTTCCATTGATATTTGAACATTCAGTATTCGCATAATTCTGAATAATCATTTTCCTAGCTTCCGTGCCATATGGGATCTTGCCTCACCAACATCCTAAACTTCCATTCGGTCCTTCAAAAGCTTTGATTAAGTACCTCACCATGGTAACAATGAAGGACAGTCAGGGCAAAGGCACACTGAGTTCATGGTATGATCGCACGAGTGTTCAATTATTGCTCCAAGGGAGTGTATTGAATCGAACCCTATAAGACATTTATTGAGCTTTATTACCAATATGCAGTTCACACGTGGTCCCTTTGGTTCCACTTATAACGTCGCATCAGGTATCATATGTCTTATCATATGCACTCTTTCGTGTTGAAGACAACCACTGACTTTCTTAATCTTTATATCATAAAATAGACGTGAATGGATTAATCCCCACGGCGGCGACAAAATACGCGATTTACCTTGCTTTCTGCTTACATCAGTAACATTAAATATTGAGATGTGTTACAGCACGCTGTATAGCAGCATATCACGTTGTAGGGGTAGTCCTCGGGATATACCTAGGCGTATCTATACATATGTTACTCATATATGTCGTGAATAATACATAACACGTAGCGGACCCATCGGGAGAGGGTAATGTAATCGTGTTTTGCATTGATATCCGCTGAAGTAAGCCCTAACGCTGTGTCGTGATTTGCTGATCAGCTTTCACATTTGAATGTCGTCGCTGCCGTGTATTGAAAACGCGAGGGTTACGGAGAACTGCGAACAATCGTCTAGCAAGTATGGGTGCTTAATCAAGCACCATTTCTCAATGGTTATCGATTTCTTGAAAGCTTACATTTAAAAAGAAGGTACACGTGAGAAGTATCAGGAAGTCCAACAAATTCAAACTCGGTCCACAGTTATTACGGATTTTTAATATACCTTAGCTTGCGGTCAAGGTTTAAAAAATGTCGAAAATATCTTGAAAATTGCGATTTGTATCGCGAGACATAAAAAGTAAAACATTTATTGAGAAGCTGACCAACGTTAAACGTATATCAAGTGATTGTCATTCTATTGATTAATAAGTTCATTAGTAACTTATGATCATAGTATTTCGTCGTAATATTGGAATGTATTAGTGATAAAGCAGTGATAGAAGTGCAGCGATGAAGGATAAAGGTGATGAAAATTAAAAATTGCATGATTAAGAGCTTCGACTTATTGATGTGATGATGAACATGTGGATGACCACAATAAGTAAAACTTGATTCTTATTCAAATTATGCTACAAAAGGCAAAGGCAGATGGCGAAGGAGAAGGATGATAGGGATGATGACAATATCAACGCTGACAAATCAATATGAAGGTGTTGATGATAAGGGAAAATTTATCATGGCCGTCTATGCATATAAGCTAGCAGTTATATTTTCACTGTGGCAATACATGATTACATCGATATGTGTGCATTTACAATAATTAAATAAAAGACAATAACATTGATTCAATATGACACGAGAAACAGTTACGCATTTGTTTAAATTCAAAAAATGTTGAGTGCATGATATATGCTAAACAAATAGGTTCAGTTTCAATTAAACATACGTTGGGAGTCGCCTTCGCTCTGGCTAATAGACGGAATGATAAAGGTAGAATAGCCATGGTTAAGATTAACACGCTGAGTAAAGTCGACATTTGAATGTCATGGATATTTCCTTGCAACCATGGGAACATGAACTCGCTTAGTGGTGAAACGTGTCAGCTAGCCGACACATGAGCTCAAGTTTTAATGCGGTGATTGCGTGCACGTGCATTCCAGGCAATCCCAAAATGTGATGTTTACGCACATATATAAACAAATATATTTATGTACACATAATTACATATGAAAGCATGAATATAAATATATATTTGCATATATCAATATGTATGCATAAATATTTGCATAAATATATATGTATGTACATATAAACATATGCATATATAAAAATACATATAAATATAAATATTTATATCATATATATACATATATATATATAAATATATATATCAATGTACATAATATATATATATATAAAAATATATATATCCTAATATACATATATGTATGAATATATGCATATATATATATGAATATAAATATATGTAGATATATATGATATATATATATATATATTTCTACATATATATATAAATATATATATATCCATATATTCATATATGTATACATATATATATATATATATATATATATATATATATATATATATATATATGTGTATAAATACATATATATGTAGGTAAATATATGTATATATATATAATATATATATATATATATATAATATACATATATATATATATATACATATATGAACTTATACATATATGTATCGTTTTAATATCTATATGTTCGTATACATTTCTTCACGAACTTATATATAAATGTATATATATATATATATATATATATATATATATATATATATATATATATATATATATATATCTATATATATATATATATATATATATATATATATATATATATATATATATATATATATATATATATATATATATATATATATATACTTTGTTGGTTATGAAGGAGGTGTATTACCAATGATGCACGCATGTGGATGCCCAATGCGTGTTATTTATGCGTAGTAAATCTGGCGCAGAATGAAATCAATATCCTTTGTGCTTCATCAGTGTTTCTATGTATTCAATTTGCAGCTACATTCATATAAAAATCAAGCTATGTGACCAAAACCAACCCTATGGTTGGCACGCTTATTGTGCAAAATCTGCGCTGCATTCATATTTTAATATTGGTAAGTGCATGTTTTAGCATATCATTTGTCTAGATTGCCATAACATAATGACGACATTGATTTAGCGATGCACATCATAAATGTACTTTAAATCAAATGGTAATTAACGCTGAGCACATAAGAAGAAGCTGCACCGCCGCTCACAGGATGAATAAATTTATTTTTAACGTTGATATTTCGAACTGTCACGATCACCTGCACCAGAATGGCCTTAAGCATGGGTATTAGTAAATTATGTTTTCTGTGACATCTAAAAGCTTTCTGAAACTACGTTCATAGTCGCAATAAAACGACCAAGGGCCTGTTGGATTTATAGCCGTAGTTAGTAATCGAATCATAATGGCTGCCCGTAATGGCTCTCCTACGGATTTGTCTGGCGCATTACGTAAAATGAAGAAGACACTTTCGTTGCCAAGCAGACATGCGGACGGCATTGTGAAAAGATAATTGGACATACTCAGTGATGAATCCATTCATAATGACGGAGAATAAAACCAATAACAGCAAAGATGACAAGGCTGCATGCTCCTGAGATAACAAGGGTGCTAACATATCATGTAAAAAAATGGTGTAGAGAAAATATGGAAGTAATGCTTTTTCTACCATCAATGTCTCATGGTCATAAGCAAATCTCATTTATATATTGTCATGTATTTTCGGCTTGTCAAGTAAAATATTCCACAAGGACACTGCGAAAACAGTGAGTTCAGACTCATTTTAGTAGTGACAAGAAGAGTCAAGCAGAAGCGGAAGCGGAAGACAAAGTGGCCATATACGGTGAACCGATATAACCATCAAGAACATTCAATATCCGGTACCCTGGTGAAGAAAGGATTAGTGACAACTTAAACAAATGCCAGCTACTGCAGAAAATTATGGCGGATCATGCGTCAGTATGTCCTCAACCTATGTGAACCAATCAGTTCAACCATGATTACTTACAGCAGTTACAGAATCCCACATGAATGTAACCTGGTGATAAGCGTGTCTTGTAATCAAATGTGATGTATTGTTTTTGCTATATTTCTTGCTCGCTCTCCGAGAAACAAGGATTTATTCCGTCTTATTCTACTATTGAACGCTTCTATACACTGTGATGACAATGCCGTTGATTTGGTTAGCAAGGTTCAGCTGCGACTTAAATGCTATTTTAGACTTTCGGTTCATGCGACATGGCAAGCAGTATTCGGATCATGTTTTCTAGCTCTAAAAGTGCAATCCCTATGTCTTTATTCGTCAATAAACACCATGTCAATGTCTGTCACGGTACCATTCTGTTTGACATTTGTAGCGCATTCAAAAATGGCAATGAGGGCAATACTAAACGGATCATGTTTTCTTTCCAAAACATGGTTTAAATATTTACTCACAATTAAGGGGATTTGCATGGTGTATTCGATGGCGTTTGAATTATAATGTGAAAGTGAGATTTGCGGTAACGGCGTTATTATATGGAATGAGGGTAATGGATTATTGACGCAAGAACAGCTGTTTGTGTCTTGTGCCACGCTTCCATTTGTATAGCAAGATGATAATTGGCGGAATATTTCTACATAATGCGTTTGATCTATTCCATTGCTTGGAAATAATTATGCGTTTTCATTATTTTATATAGAATTCTAATACACGCAGTGCTTATGGAAACATGGAAATGGTCGACCTCACTGGCAAGTGTATTTTACAATGAGATTTTCAGCAAGCAGTCATTTCCGATGAGGTCATCATCCCATCATTAGTTCGCATAGTGGACAGTTTGGACAAGGTCCAAGGACGGCGACATATTGAGAGGTTCTAAATCAAACACTGCTTACTCGGCCAATAAGTAACTATTCCTCACCAGACGCCCATTTGACTTGCCTGCTGCTTTTCAAATAATTGCTTCAATGCCAAATTGTGCAAGGTCTATTTTAAGTATTTACCTTATTGGGAGTCCCTGCTGTGAGGATACCTAAAGTTGGTCTTCAAAATATACATACACAAAGAATGCAGTGACGTCATATCAACTGAGTGATGATGTCCTATCAAGTGGGATATAAATATAAGCCAATGGTTTGAATTTTTCTAGCCAAAGCAGTGATGACATAATACTAAGAAAATGGTGACTACTAGCCGGAAATATGATAATGTCATGCCAAGGTGATGATAACTTTATGCCAAGGTTATGATGACTGCGTGTGGTGTTAACATGCTGAGGATGTGATGACCTAGTATAAAGGCCGAGGGTGTGATGATTTTCTGCCAAGGTATGATTGCTTTATAGCTATGCACGATGACCAATTTGATGACTTCATGACAAGGTTTTTTAATGTGTACAGTCTTAGTATGTGATTCACTCATGTCGAGTAAGGTAAATATTCATTTTTAGTTGACTTGATTGCGTTATATATCTGTACGATTGAATAAAGATTTATATAGCTGGCTTTGACTTGCGAATATGATAAATGCAACACGGCAGTGTTAACAAATAACCCAATGCAATGATTTTACAACGGACTCTGGACCTGTGTTTGTTTATATATGACCATTCTTATTATATAGAAAAAGTACGGATTAGTCTGATTTGAATGCTTTTGAAAAAACTATAGCAAAATGTAATTCTGGTATATAATTCACACACAGTGAAGCAAAACCATTTGCACTGAGCCCAATCATGGGTGAATATTTGTCCAACCCAAAGCATTTTTCAGTGACGTATAAGGCTGGTTGTATGAAATCGCAACGGCCCAAGGCAATAATGTTCTGTTCCAGTGCTCACAATAATAAGAAAACGACCACTATTGTGATACCTACTTTTTGGCTTTATTCGCTTGTTAGCTGCTTCAATTGTCTCTTTAATAATTCACAGTCCTTTTTAATTTTCTCTTAATATCATTTCTGTGGTAATACCTCGTGCATTTCAGTATGTAGTTGCAGGTAGATATGAGGGGTAGATATCTTCTATTTTCCATCGGTTTGCATAGTGCCTTATTTACAAAATGTATCCAAACTCACTCCAATAGTGCGCATGTCAAAATATTATGATTGTACTTTCCGCTGCCTTTTTTCCCCACTAAACCACTATATTTGTGAGCATTTGGGTGATTGGTACCCACCTTTATAGTTGCTTCTACAGCTGGCACGGCGAATAAGTACAAGATTTTCTAGACGAAAATAATCACTGAATATCCGGTCGATCTTCAACGCGAGCACTCTTGGTAGCCTTTATGCTGTGTTTAATATGCTATTGAATTGAGCATAATGCTGAGGGTGTAATGACCTCTAGAGTTGTTTAAAGGCCGAGGGTGTGATGAATCTCTGGCAATGTATGATTGCCTCATAACTAGGGTATGATGACCACTTGCCACAAGTGTAGTGCCTTCATGCCCAAAGGTGTGTTACATCATAGATAGCTGGTATTGCTACTGATACCGACAACTGATGCACTGATACAGAGTGGGTATCGGGTCCAACAGTGGAATGCACGATTGTTGTCGCATATAACGTACACCAATAGCTACATGGAATTATTTACAACACCAGCAATCGTTGATTTATGACCATGACGCCACAGACGCCTAGGACGGACGCCACAAAAACGACGACGTAGAAACATCCTGGGATTAATGTTGATTAAGCTGTCTGGCACATGAAAGATCAATAATTGGGTGATCACGGCTAAATTACTGAAAGCTGCGCGAAGAAAATAGTGTTAAAGCTTTATCCAACAACTACAACTGTGTTATCGTTATCAACTATAATTCCTTCAAATGCGTCATTCGTCTCCTTTCATGTCAGGGAATCATGAGTCTCACCAATACCGTATTAGAAGCACATTTATATAAGTGTTCAAATATTCATCAGTCAAACAATAATCACGAAACATGCCCATTATCATCCCATATTGTTTTGCAATATTTAAAATTCAACGAGTGACAGACCTAAAACAAGGTCGCTTTGAAATAAAATATGAAATACTTGCAAGGTAGCGGTGGGTATCAATAGCAGATAATTGGCAAAAGTATTGTAGATGTCTTGAAATTCGAAAGCTCGACAGGAAACGATGCTTCAATGCCCACTCCTATGATAAGTTTACGGAATGGGGTAAACGTGTGACGTCACAAATTTGATGTAACTGGTGGCAGGGAATGGGTAAAAGCATGGCGTCACCATTTATGTGTGCGAGAAGGTCATTTGCTGTCATCGGAAGACGAAGCCATGTGCTTTGTAATTTGTAGCCTACAGATTTACCTGTGTGACCTATTTTATGTTCCCAGCGTGAGTTATGTCTGAACATTGTTTACAATGTAATCACGCCAACCAGTACTGCAGATGTCACGAACGATGACACATGATTCGATGAGGTGACAGTGAATGGACATTGGCGTGTTTGTATATGCTTGTGAGCGCGATTTAAGTATACTATCAGCATAGAGTTAGCCATTTTGAACACGATTAGATGTGCACCATTGCACTACATAGATGTAATAATTAATAATTGATTACAAGGTATATTGGCTGTTAAGAAAGGTATTAACTAACGTGAATAGGTCAGCATTATTCGTCTCTAATACGAGATACTATATGACGTCAAGATAAAAAGAATAAACAGATGAACAAAAGAAGCCGGGGAAATGACTTGACTCTTTGAACAGTCCACTGTGACAATCGGTTATATGATGCATGTAGGCATACAGTATATTCGTGTTTACTTAAAACTTACATATCGATCAATTGAGAGAAAATATATCTTGAAACCTATATTGACAGTACTTTTCCAAGAGATACAGATGTAAGTCGTAATTATTCAGTTTTAACTGGTAAGACGTACCTTAGTTCTTCTGAAAAGAGGCTTTCTTCACACGCTGGTGACCAGCCAGAAATTGCAACTCACACTTGCTCACTTTGTTTTAACAGAAAGCCATAAAGCGCGTCATGAAGACGTCTCCATGGTGATCTCATGCACTAATGCAAATAATGTATTGGCTTAGAACATATGTATGTAAATATTTGTTCTCACCATCGCGGTGCTAATTTTATCAGGAATATCTAGGAAAAATAAAAAGCTTAATACGCTTTTAATTCTTCCGCGGTTTGAAAAAGCCAATTAAGCAGTATAATTACCTTACCTGACCATATTGTACATCATTAAAAAGTGTAATGCACTATAATCGAAATCCACCAAGAGTCGTTTGGCCCAGTCCACCCATCACCAAGAAGTAATGGTGGCCGTATACGAAAATCGATGCTTAATAATATACTTTGTAAGGCCACGTATACATGTAGCCTATCTTAAGAGAGTGGCTGTCACAACCCCGACAAATAAGTCAACATTTCATGATAGGTAATTTATCAGACTCGTTTCCTTAGCAGTTAAAAATGAATAGCAATGACAATTTTATACCAGCGCGCTGGGGCTAAGGTCGTTTTGGGAAGAAGATTGGGGAATGGGTCTCATCCGGGGTGTTAAACCAATGAAGTTGGTTGTTTTTCGGAAAAGTTTTCTGTTTGACACAAGAACATTAAATATGGTGTTTTTAAGTGCAACACAAAAATGATAGAAATATAGACGCGCATTGATTTTCACAGATGAGAACCCTGAGGAGAGTTTGGCTGCTAACGAGGAAGTCATGTATATAAAGCTCAACAGCGTTACATGACATTTTGAAGCATTGATGAGCGTTAAGAATTATTCCTTACCGTATATATGCGCCAATAACCTTATTCATCATCAATGAATGCGTGCTCGGTGGTGTGGCAGTAAGTTGCGCAAAGCATATTTGGGATTGCTTAGTGTTATGAAATCCAAGAGTGGGTAATGTGGCAGCTTATATTTCAACCCCAAAATTTTCTGTCTTACTAGTTATAGGATGAAAATGAGCTTGTCCAGCTTTGATATTGTGACTGTAGTTAATAGACTATGCCATATTTCTGACTACACACAGGGCAATGATCAGGCCTCAGAGCAGGTTTCTAGCGCCTGCTCTAACATTGCAATTCGTTAGTGGCATGAATTTGTCCGTGGAAGTGAAGGCCTAGAAAAAATTATGCCCATGATCTTATTACATTTTCCACCAGTAATCACTGTAATGAGGTGCGTTTTTAAGCATAAGTGTATTCTGAGCGCAGTGATAACGGCAAGGGCGTTTTGTCGGGAAGTATGAGCAATGTCGGGTTCCTTTGTAGTAAGTGAGCGGACACAGGAGACGCTGTATTATTTAATTACGGTAATTTTCTAGTCTATACAGACTTAATATCTCAGATTGTGTAAACTTTTGCATGCTACATTTGCAATTTAGTGGAATGAATCGATCCCGAAAGCACAAGATACGTTATAGATCCACACAGTGAAAGAGTAAGCGATTGAGAGGAGATTACTATTATTCGGGCTCGGATAGTGTATACGTGCACAGCGCACGTTTTTCTTTGCTACACAAAGCCCTGGCAAATATTTAAAGCTAATTGACTAACAAATTTACATCGATGCGCTTGTCTGGCCCGTTTTGCTCCTCCAAAAGCATGTACCTAAATTGTACAGGTTGTTCATGGTTGAACGATTTCTTTGCTGGTGTTGCTGCGATGCATATTAATGACTGTCAATAATTTATCCTTTTTTTGTAGCATTAAAAACCCCAAAACTGAGCTGCCGATTAATAAATAAGTGACTAGAAACTATAAAGTGTTACGAGTATATAGCCAATTATTTAGTTTATTCGAAAAGTGTCCTGCATCTTTAATTTGTTTCATTTCCCAGTCACTTTTCTCAAAAATTTCAACCTATTATTTACTGGATGAGGTGCTCCATTGCTTTTGAAGTCTTTTTTCTTATATGAATGGTTTATCTACAAACGCAGGCAGTAACAACATACTGTATCGTGATGTAAAATAGAAATATGAAAAGAAATTTTACGGTCACATCCATTTCTGGATGTCCCTTTCAAGTGCTTCTTTTCAGTTTTTCTCTTGCTTTACACTATTGCATTTTATACTAAATGAAATTTGTGTAAATTATTTAGTTACTAACTCTTAACAAAGGACTACTTTAAATTGTGAACTGGAATATCAATTGGAGTTAATTACATGGGATTGGTCAATTTAAGGGTACAGAAGGTCAAATGCAGATAAGTCCGTGTTGCATTTAATCACTAAATTGTCCCCTCAAGTGGCACATAACATACCAATCATATACGAGAACTGATCCCAACAACATCCTTCACTTATTAGTGTCATCATATACCTCATTTGTCTCATAAATGCTGCTAACAAACGGTTGACGTTTACGCTACGCAAACCGACGCGCTGAAATGTGAGGGTTTGGACACAATAAGTCCGATTGAAAGCTCGGTTGGGATTTCCATAGGGCACAGTAAGGTCATTCTTAACATTATCCTGGGACTGGCCCTTGTTGGTATCGAATAGTTTGAGGTCAGGTTGAGAATATATTAAGCCCTACAGTTGTCGTTATTCAACATTACCGTTTATATAATGTACCCGTTGCGTTATGCTTTAGAACTTTATTCCATCTGAAAACACATGACCAACTCCAAGCCAGCAATGTGAGGTGTTAAAGACGGCTGTCTTAATACCCTGTCAAAGTGACCAGTGATATTAAGGCGATGACCATTGCACAAATTCGTTCCAAGCGAATGCACACCTGTGGAGATTTGTAAGAAGTTTTATCAAAAGCAATCCGTACTTGCTAAGGTGTAAAGAGCAATACGTGGCATCTAGTGGCCGAACTGTTTTACCTTGAAATAACAAGAAAAATCAGCTGTAAAGCTAGCGACCATAGGAGGCATTAGTCTTAGAATTTAAGCGCGATTCAAACTGAATACATAAACTGCGCACATAGTTTATAATACTCCCTGGTGCCTCGGTGGCATCACAAAATAACAGGGGGTTGCAAACTCGATCATGGATTGTTTGTGTGTGCCTTGAAAGGCATTGCACGTGTATTCATTACAAACAAAATTTTGCAATTATTAGATTTAGGAGAAGAATTCATGACATAATATCTGTGTACTTGCTACAACATCGTCACAATCAGCAGACGTAAACATTTAATAATCTGTTGTAACAGAAGATTTGTTTGTCGTGTTTATTTACGGTCATATCTGATAGTGTCAAAAACTATGCGCTATGCTGGTAGATAAGTTATGCTTCTTATAACCCATCAAAGAACGGTCACGAGCTCCATCCATTAAAGATGCTATCCGTCCAAATGTGGCTTTAGTTGATGCTTTGGCGATAAAACAAACTTTAAAACAATCTTTCTTTTGTTAGTTTTGTTTGCCTATCGTCGATGTGAATATGCCATTCATCGAATGCATTCACTCTAAAAACAGTACTATCATTCAGCTTAAAATGGAAATACGGAATAAATATTAAATTGGATCATTTTAATACGCAAATGTTGTGTTCTATTTCGCTGATATTCCCAGTCATCTTAGTGACTTTGATCTTCCAGAGACTGCCTTGTCCATCTCGTACACCGTCCAGTATTTCCTTTCGACTTATCTCTGCGTCTCATCTACACATTTCTCTCTATTAACTCAAGCCCGTCGCATTAATTAAATAGACCGCATTATGGGGTCGTTATTGCATATTATATACAGTGATACATTTAGCTATAAATATGAATTTGCAAATGAACTCTTATCGCAGGGTTGTTTCTATGGGATTATTGTCAACATATGTATGGTCAGTAAATGATGAATTCTAAGCAATGCTGTGTTCAACCCATGAACCCCATCTACTAGCATGTAATAAGCACATATTCTTATTCACAATAATTAATATAATAGCCTCTTCACTTACAGCGTTTATTTAGCATTTGCCTCGAAGCTTTCCGATATTATATTCCGAGAGCGCCGTTAACATAGTAAACATTGCCAATTTATTTGTTTTTCACATTTTTTCACTAACATATCGCATCGAACCTAATAACGCACGACACTGGATACAGGATCGTGTTCTTGTTGGTACTTAGTTGTGGCCGGTAACCCTTAATGGCTCCCCCCGAGCAGATCTGCAATCATAGTCGTTACAACAGGATGTGTTTACCACCAAGGACGTACTCGTAACCTTCGGTTTTTACTTTGATCTAGATGCTAAGAGATCTGAAACCTCGCACCGTGTATGACGTCCAATTTAGTTTATTTATCTGAATATTTTTTTGTGCTGCGAAATGAAAGGCTTTTGTAACATACTATTCCACCTGCTATTACACTGCTGTGAGTTTGTAGTATTTATTTCAAAATACACAAAGTGTAATATACAAGTAGGACTTTCGCAAGGTGCACCCAAACACATCTATTCCAAAGAACTTAGCGATGGCGCATGTACAACAAAGAGTTGTTTGAAACCATCAATCATAAAAACTAAACAAATGAGCTGATTGGGCAATTGATTCTCTAATCTAGATGTCCATATAGATTTGTATTCACGCCACGTCAGCCAAATCGAGCCATACATCAAGAATTTATATCGGGTAAGACGAATTGCACACAACGACATGGAATTAATCACATTTATTTAACACTAATCCCATAGTGATAATCATTATAACTATTGTACCATTTTCTTTTACCAGCATTAACATCTTTGTGAAAATCTGACTATTTGCCACCAACAGTGCAGCAATCAATCGCTAAGACAATGAATGACACATTGGATCCGTATTAGGCAGAACACCTGCTTAATTTTATACAGTTCCTGCAATGTTACCCAACTTCTTATCGTAAATCAAGTTAGGACAACTCCATCGTGGGTGAATATCATTTATCTCCCAACCGGCGTCCACACAGAACACCTCTTTGCTTTTACGTAAATGGGTGTGTAATGATGGGAAAATGAGCGTATGTGGTAATTATATACGTCGCTCTTTGTTAAGATTGCATTGGTGTTTTTGCCCGACTCAGACATAGTAAGCAATGGATCCATTATGAAAATAAAGCGGGTCAGTTTGGTACGAATACAAATAGACCATCGTGTACTAAGTCCATGGCCTGCATCAGAATCAACTTGATGTCTCAGTAATTATCTGCACTTCAAAGTATTTAGTTCATGGACAGCTGTCATAGTACTTTCATCTTGTATCTGCTGTTGTTGCAGAGTAGACTTGAGGTGTTTAAATTAGACCGTGATATTTGCTACACATTTACATTGGCCCCTCCTCTCAAAATACCGTGTATATTGAAACGAATACATACACTAAAAGGAAGAGAAGATACATATTTCGGTGCATTTAAGGCATGTTTATTGCAAATTGTTCTTTATGGATCTACATTTGTATATACTCAAAACTATTGTGCAACAATTATTCAACACAAATTGGTTATGACTAAGGGTACATCTCCGGGAGTCATTCAATGTGCTCATTTTATTTCACGTTGTATAATTGTGGGTAAGGCCCACAACTTCTGTGCAACATTTCATTGCTCCATATGTATAAAACATTGCGACGTTGTCAGAATTCTTATACTTTCTTTGGCTGTTAGCAGACATTTGTGAAGATTGTGATTGCTGATCTGCCCACTGAATGATAAACCCCATAATTGACCTTTGACTAAGCCTTGGCAGTCTGTTACAGTGACAATTCGGTGGCATGGCCTAATCCATCTGTCGTGAGGTGTCAGTATTAATGGCATGTCCCGCTGTCAAGAGCTAGATGGCAATGACCTCGAATAAAGTAACCATTTTAAAGTGGTAAAAAGGAACTGGTGTATTAGGACACCCTGTAATGTGGTTCTTGGGATCTGCCTTACTTTCCGCTTCGAGTCTCTAAAGGGAGTCAAATTGCTACAACTTCTCTCAACAAGGTTAGTAATAGAGCTTGAACCAAAGACAAATTTTTTAAATGTGCCATTTATTAATGAGCAATTTGTTTTTATCCGCAATTGCGACTGGTGCAATCTTTGCTGTTTGTAGAATGTTGTATTAGGTACAATATTTAGCTGGTTTGTAAAGTTTTTGCTTTGAAATATTTTTATCGCTCGGTATTAATATCACACTGTCCATATTTACTAACAGAAAAAGCAAACGTCTTGTCACTCAAGATGTCGCAGAAGATTTTATTCATTACTCATGGCTCTCTGATACAAATCAACATGGAACCCGCTAGAACCGTTCATGAAAATTGAATGTTATTGATTATTTACATTTGACCAGTATGGATGCCTTTAATGGCATCAGGTCAAACACCACATTTTTAAAATCATCTTCACCTAGCTAAACCTCTGAAGAGATTCATTCGAAGCAACATTGGATGTGACTATATGGAGCGCTGTAGAAATGACCAAGGGAAATATTAACTGACAAATGTCATCGGCATATTTATTTGACCTCCAACTTGCCAATTACATTTGCTAGTTGGGGTAACGTTTTATGCTGAATGTCAACGACACCTTAGATTCGACCTCTGATATAGCCTTCGGGGAATAAACTGTCATTAAGGCAACAAATATGCAGCGCTCTCCAAATGACCACATTCGATTCACTTTTTGCAATGTGTAGGCACATTGAATTTGACTTCAAAGCTAGTCTTCAAGGCTAGACTGTGGCCTTTAGATAAAAACTTGAATTAAACACATGACATACAATACTATCGAAACATAACGGAGAAAACCAGTTGATTTCGGTCTCAGTGGGCATTAGGTAAGAGTTACGGTGAGAAGTACAGAGTAACAGCGGGAAAAGGGGCGGAGGTAGGTGGGTATGGTTGGGGTCATGTCTGGTATCCGGTTTGGGTTGCACGGAGGATTAGGGTGGTGTAATGGTGAGGATTTACGTACGGTGTCCCCATAGAGATTTGGGTTGGGTTGATGTTGAACTCAGGTTGACGTGACTGCTGGGATTATATTTGGATTACGGCAATTAATGGGAGGTGATCAAGGCCATGATCAGGGTACAAAATGAAGGGGGTCACGGCATGGATGGGTTGGGTTCGCGCCAGAGACTAGGGATTGTGTTTATGGCAGGGATTCGGGTGAGGTCAGCGATTGCTACCTTGCAAACCTACAGTCCAACAAGATCATTATTCTCCGACAACGTCGGTTATGACACTAGTTAATATTGTAAGTAACTGGCAGCGGGACAGTTGTACTTAACCTTTGTTTAAACTTAAATTATAGTATTACGCTTTGTATCTACAGCCAAAGTTTCGTTTAACAATTTGTATTTGATACATAGAAACAACGCGTGTTTTATCAGCTCTCAGCGACAAACGCCCAAAGCTCAACATTCAGTTCTGTAGGCTTTGATTGAACCAACAAAGGCACCTCTTTTGAAAATATGCTTACATCATGCTGGTGTAGAACTGAAAGTTATAAAGTGGTCCTTCATAAACACAAAGTATCAAGAGACAGTATGGCGAGGAGAATCATTGAAAAGCGAATTGTAATAAGCTAACAGTTGCTGTTTTGATTAACCTACAGCACCTCTTTTGGAAATATGCTTACATCATACATGTGCAAAAGTGTAAACACAAATCCACATACGGCGATGCAATGAAAAGCGTAGTAATCTTTGTAAACATTACTGCATCCTGGCTTCGTATTTACCAGGCTTCTATGTATTATCATTTTAACTGTAACGTTGGGTTACTCAGGTCTACATTGTTACCCACAAGTAAAAACAATAAAGTGCATGCCACCACCAACTACCATTCACAACGTTCCCTGTGCACTAGTCACGTGACGAGCTTACATGCCAATAATCAACGATCATCAGACTGATCATCCATTGATCCATAGATAACCAGATTGCATATAAAGTACGCATTTCGTCTACAGGATTAGTGTAACCAATCTCATAACAAGACACTCGGGTATGATATTCAGGTCATGTATGTATTCTCGGGTGCCGTGACATTGACTAATACAACTGTCAAGTGGAAATGTCGCACCAATACATGAGGAGATATGGTCACAAGAAGGGAGGTTGTGCGATCCTAATTGCATAGTTCCATAATGTATATTGATTTATGATTCGGATTTCATTATACAAAACATTTAATGGCGGTCAACATGTTGTCTGGTCTGATGGCCAGCATCTTTGATGGCAGATACATTATATCACCACCGAAGCACTCGGAATATCATACGCAATTCCTGCCGCTTACTTAACCTTGCACAAAGCTTTTGTGGCCGGAAAAGCAAAAATTGACGACATCAATAGATACAACCCTGTGTATATATTCTCATGTATGCATAATGCTTTTGCATAACAGGCACTAGATGATCTGGAGTGTTTTTGAGGTCCGTTTCAGTAGCATAGGTAGGCTGAACAACATTTCATCGGTGCAAAATGCTATTATATGGTCTTAAAACGCAATGAATCGACAAAATATATGCTGCCCTTCCATTTAACAACGAAAACATAACATGTTCACGCTCTCTTGATTTGCATTTTACTAATTTGCAAATCGGTATATGCTACATAGATGCGTTAACGCCTGAACAATGATAAATAAGTGAGCGTGTCAGTAATCGGCTCTTAAATTAAACGGAGTTCGGGGGTTAATCTAGATAATGTACATATCATTATGCACTTACGTCTGTCCTTGGGTATTAATGGCATAAGGGATAGTCGTCCCCTTTAACATAAGACCAGATAGAATAATTGCAAGAAGTAAAAATGCATTTAGGCTGCATCCGAGACAAAAGAACAATTTGTAGGTTGCATAAAACTCCCATGGAGAATGTTGCGCGTACTGTACCACATATTCACATCAATATCTTAAGAGGCTGACAACAGACAAATCCATCACGTTCATTCTTTGCGGGTTTTTTCTTTCTTCTTCTCCGGCATTCCTAACGGCATTGGTGTTGGTGTTTGGGACACGTAGAAACTGATCTTAACTTAATGACAATTCATTACCTTAGTTTTGTTATGTCAAGTTTAACGAATATGTCAGTATGTGGTATAATGAGACTATGCTGAGCATGAAGCTCGTGTTGATGCACTGTTTGGTTGTATCTACCGGATGACTCAATATGTTTTTCAGTACACCCAATAGCGATATGAATATATTATGTGCCACTTGTTTTGAAAATAATGTATTCAATATTTGCAACGATATGGGATGAAATCTACTAACAGATCCACTCGCACTGAGGACGCGACAAATTATTAATTATTAGTCGACCCAGAGGGCAAAGATATTTGCACAAAGGCGAATAAGACCACAGTCACATACAGCAGGAGAGAGACTAATATACCTTATGTTTTATCGAATTTTTACCTCGGGGACATTCAATGATTCATTTCATTTTAAAAAAAAACAGAAAAGATTTTGACTTTTATGCAAAAAGCATTTTCTGTGTAACAAGTTGAAAGCATCAGCGAAATGCGACCATGCGGCATAATACAAATGTTATAAGACCAGGCGTCCTCATCAACAGCAAAAACCGGCAGTAGGTCTGTTGTATTCGCATAACAGGAAGAGGAAAAAAGCGGGATATATCGAGTCTGAATACCCCAGCCTGAAGATTATTCTTATCATCAAATTAGCAACGTTCTGTTCCTTTGTGGCCAATAATAAGAAAACGACCGGAAGTGTGAGGCCTTCTCGTGGATCGGCTCGGTTAGATTTGTTTCATGTGTCTCAATTTCATGCCACTGTCATTATCTCTTTGCAATAATACCTGGTTTATTTTTCATTATGCAAACCTGATAATTGCGGTTAGATATGGTGGTTAAATATTTGCTTTATTCCCCGCCGCAATACCTTTCTCTTTTATTACAAAATGTATGTAAGCACATTCGACAATTTTAAAAAAATCAAAAATATATGATTTAACTTGTTAGCACTGGTGTTGTACATTAATTAATGTTAGTGTCTACAGTCCGCAATCAAATACATTATTGAATGACTTTGGTGACGTACTTATTGGGCGCTTTTGTTTGTATTGCAGAATGGAAATATTTCTTTACTGCCCTCACACTTGGTGTGTGAAAGAATGTGACATTTACTCAAGATCGTTCTCAACGCACATTATAATATGACAACGTAGGACTACGTATCACTCACAATAATAGCCGTCAATTGGACTTGCATATTTATCGGAAGACAACCCTTAAATAAAGACATCATTGCTCAATAGAATGGACACGATTAAGGAATGAAGCAGCACATGCTTGGTATTAAGTTGAATTGCCGCAATCAAGGTTATATTTACACAGCACCTACATATATTGTGTAATGCTGCAAACAATCAACACTTAATCACCTGACATAATCTGTTAAAACTGGTGTGCATGCAGGCTAGCACAGTCAGCCAAAGCAGGTGAAATGTTACTTTCAGTAAAAATTCACTCGCCATTAATTGATTTATCAAGGAGAAATTGTTTTCACTGCTGAGTGAGCGATCAACATTTGCTATCACGGAACTGGCGACGCATCGTCGCATTTGATTAAAATCTAACCCATAACCAGGCATGTAGGCTGTTAAATAACTTCCGTCACAACAATTTATAGATTAAGGTGAGAAAGTCATATTGAAGTCTTGGTTCCATTTATTCATTACTTGCCATGATGACATCACGATCCATGCAAATGCTCTCCGTTAGCTAGCCTACCCTGGCACATTGAAGTGTCACCTTCGTTATAAATCTATTTGTGGCTATTTGCTGAACGGAAACACCATGCATAGCAAAGAGGCCAGGTAACAAACTTTTGATGTCGTCAATGATTAAAACAAACGTACTTTAGTGCATCTTTAACAAATGCAAAAATATCCCTTAACAGAGGCCAGTAATTATATTAATATAGGTGTAAAAGCAAAAGAAAGATGATATTTCGGAGCTTGTTTGTAGTTTTATTATTTCTGATGCATGCGTAAAATGAAGATGGACACATAGAATATTGAAAATATGTGGCATATTCTTGATTTTGCAGCAGAGAAAGAGAAAATAAAGTGAGACAAGAGAATTATTAGCTCTCTTTGAATCATGCAGATTCCCAAAAAAACGAAAAAAAACGAAAAAAACCCAATAGGAGCACAATGAGAGTGGAGCAGTCAACAGCGATAATAATGTTGCATAAAGATGATGTTGTTGATTAGCATGCATTTAGAAAGAATTTCGCATAGCCAGTTTAAAACAATTTCTTTATAAGGAACGGAAGCGTCGGAAAATGTCGGTTAAGACATATTGTTATAATGCTTGGATGAGCCAGTTATGACAATCTGAAGAAATAGACATCATATAACTGAGCCAATATGGCCATTGAGAGTACTTAATATTCAATACCCGGATGAAAAGGAGCTCTTTCTGATTCTCTCTCTCTTTTTCTCTCTCTTTCTCACTCTTTCTCCCTCTCTCTTTCATTCTCAAGGTCGCTCAATATTCTTCTCTCTCTCTCTCCATGGATTAAAATATACATGTGTACCCATGCAGCATAAATATCCATGCATGTAACTCAATTAAGGAAGCATGTTGAAGAGTGTCATCATCATTTCATACCCAGTGTGTACGGATTGAGACATGAAGGTTCAGCCGAGAGCAATGTTGGTCTTAAGTGCATACCGAACGGCGCTTACTATTCCCATTGGGCATTCAGGCACTTACATTTACGTGCTTATGTCGTCACTTGTTATTAGATCTCATTTCAATGTCGGTCACAATACTATGCTAAATGACATTTCGAGTTCAAGTAATTGTTGCGCGTGATTACAATGCTAATGAAAGACATCAACATAGATAGTACTGTCACCAGCATTTCATTGTGAAACATTACGAAAATGGATCCTGTTTTCAAACTTACTTGCAGCATCACTAAAGTATACTGCCAAATAGGTATAACAAGATGATCCAATCGGTATTTAAATGGAAACGTTGTGGTTAGGGGTCAAATTAATGTTTCATGTGATCGGGTTGTTGACGCAACAAGAGTCTGGGTCGAATTCTATCATTTGCATTCATGTGCATAGAAAAACAATAATTTGACTGAACGTTTTAATTCAACTCAATCTCAATTATGTGCATTATCTGATTATTTGGTACCCTGGAAATTTCTGAGCAAGTTACCATCATTTCTTGTATTCTAATAAAGCCAGTGTTAATTTTTTTTATGTTGGTTTCAAACGCAGTAATCTCCTTTATATTTCGATCTAACCGTTGCGCGTATATGCTGCGCGAAGAAAGTCCCAGCACAGCGATATATCTTTAGCCATAGCTTACGCAACGACATCTTTAACAAATGCGTCAATATGATATGTGCCTTTTTTTGTTATAATTTCATCGAACAAGATTTAACCAGACATATTTAACTTCTGCATGGGGCGGCGAAAACTTAAACGCTGCTTCATATCGTCTTTCTCCCGGATATTTCTTCTCGAGTAAATATATGACATGCTGGTCCTCGTAATGAGAACACCGTAGTACAGGGCCAGTATAAGAAGAGGTCTTGACTAGCAGGAAATGAATGTATGATGGGTTGAATTTATGCCAACGGTGTGTTGAATCCATGTCAAAGATAAACGCATATATATTTACGAGAGCACGCGATAGCACACGAGAGCACGCGCAACCATAAATAAATTACATACATATACATATATGAATATATGTATGTAATATATATACATATAAATATATATGGATACAAATATACATGCATATACATACTTTTATACACACTCACACATCATACACACATACATATATATAGATATATATATATATATATATTTACGATATATACGCGATATATATATATATACGGAGATAAATATATATATACATACATATGTATATATATACATGTAATTATATATATATGAATATATATGTATATATATATATTTATATATATATATATATTTATAAATATATATGGATATATATATATATAAACATATATATATAGCTATACATATATATATATATATATGCATTTATGAATATATATATATAGATATATATATATATATTTATCTCTATATATATATATATATATATATATATATGTAAAATATATAAATATATATATATATATATATATATATGTATATTTGAATACGTATATAAATGTAGATATATATATATACGTGTATAAATTTCCCTCAAGTACAAAAGGGTAATAAGGAACGTGCAGACCTTAATTTAAAACTCAATTGCAGTCAATTGAACCTATTTGGCTCTGCGTGGCAAAACAAATCAGAGGTAATTGGTGTATATTCTCCCCTAGGGACCATACTTATTACTGTTTTAGTGCATCCATAGACCTTAAGTAAATTCAATGTAGGTAGTTATTCTATAATTTAGCATGCCCCGAAGATATTTGATGGCCTGAGTACATACCCTGCATTTACCCTGCATTAATAATCATATATACATATATACACATATATTGTTATATATATATATGTTATATATATATATATATATATATATATGTATATATATATATACATATATATGTGTGTATATATATATGCATATATGATCTATTATCCATATATATTCTAATATATATATATATATATATATATATGAATATGATAATATATACAGATATATATATATATTTATGTATACATATAATGTGTATTCATATATGTTATGTCTAAATGTATATGAATATATATAGATGTACATATATATATGCATATATATGCATATAAATAGAAACATATATATATTCACAAATATATATTCTTAAATATATGTGGACATGTGTATATGTATAGATATATATATACATATATATATACATATGTATACATATATACATATATATATATATATATATATGTATATATATATGTATATATATATATATATATATATATATATATATATATATATATATATATATATATATATATATATATATATGAATATATAAATGCGCATGTGTGTGTATAAGCATAGATATTGCATAAAGCTTGGATGGTTATGTTGCTTCTCATACATATATAGATTTACTATCCCCCATTTTATGCTTCAAATATGGCACATTTTACTCTTAGAAGTAGGACGCTAAACAAACGCTCAATTGAGATGTACCAGTCGGGTTCAATTTGTGCTGTACTCGGCTGGCGAAAGCGTTTCATGTTAATGAAGCCGTCTCTACATTATGCTTAGAAGTAAAAGTATGCTTCAGGGTTGTCGTGTGTTTTCACACCGTCACACTGCTGTTTGATTGACACTTACTTGTACGTTTTTGGCTCAGGTACCATGTTTGCAAACTTTACGAGCATGACACACTTTCAGCTGCATGTAACTATTTGTATCCATGCAGCGCAATTACCGGTAAGACAATCCTGGTGATTATTATGACCTGCAATACGGCGTTCCAATGGATTAACCACCTCTGTGTAACTACAGTCAACATGCTACAAACATAAGGTGTGATATGTGCAAAAACAGGGGGAGATTGCTGGCAGGGTATGACATGGTTACGGCAAATGTGACTCTAAGTTCCAGATCAACCGAATTGTTTTGGTTGTTTGGGAATAAAAATATTACCCATAGTGCCATACTAGGCATCTTTTGATTTGCAATAGGTAGCAGGTGTTAGTACAGCCCTCGTGGGCACTTTTGTAATACTAAACTCGGCTGATTGCACGATGACCAGATTTTGCACTTGTCATTAAAAGAACGACCGAGGAGTTTGCTAGGTAGCTCAGTTTTCCTCTTGCATACCAATGATGATGAGACGGGTTGAGCATTTCCTAATTTCATACTATTTGCATAGCTATTTAGGTCCCTAATGTCACCGAGCTGTTATTTATGACATGTTTGCGAGCTGTATTGCATTTAATGACCGAAATGGTCAGAGAAGCGGAAAGAGTGACAAGCTATAAAAGACGCTGATCTTGGACTTGGTTAGACAGGCGAGCTTCACTAATAACCTGGTCATCAT
The DNA here is from genome assembly GCA_034190875.2 of Urechis unicinctus. Lineage (NCBI taxonomy): Eukaryota > Metazoa > Annelida > Polychaeta > Xenopneusta > Urechidae > Urechis > Urechis unicinctus. The sequence goes on along the minus strand of CM067349.1, from coordinate 58,043,316 downwards.
TTAGGGGCTAATTGTAACTGGTGAAAGAGCAAATAAGTCTTATGGGCCATAGCATGGAACTAACGCTGTAGATTTGTATGGTCAACAGTTTACCTGGTAAACCGTTTGCAAACTTCGACCGAGATTTTGTTAAATGTATATGGGAGCATTTTCATTGCTGCTGTTAATTTATCAATACGTAACTTCTATAAGATGCTAATGCGTTTACATTCCTCTTATCCATTCCATTCTCATAACAAACCCAACAGCCTCATTAGTACTTGCGTATTTATTGCTGGTAATCCTTTCATACATTCGACTAATTCCACGGCAATTATTCCGCGAACCTGAAGCCTTTCAAGTGATGTCGTGTCCCCCACAGGCAATTATTGTTAGCACGTTTCAGGATATTACCAAAGAGCTTAAAGCTACACCGATAGAGGAGCCTGAGCGAATGTATTTTAATTTATTCAATTCTCCCTAGGGCACCTTATCATGCTTGATTGCACTGAGCTGCTCTAAGAACTCATAGTCATTAGATATGTCGATCTCCCAGATGCCGAACCATAAAGGGTCGCAGCTCATTGAAGCATTGATTTGCTATAATTTAAATTGGCCCGTTTCTCTAGGGTGGAATAACTATATAGCTGTGCACAAACATGGATGGTTGTCTTTTCCTTTGCTCACTTGCACAGCGTGTAGCTGGTTCAATTCAAAGGATCATATCACATGCAGCAAGCAAGCGTTTTAATGCAACCATGACAAAGATTCAACAATATGCATATAACATTAACTGGATAAGAAAGTATATGGCTTAAAAGCACACCAACGGAATTGTCCTTTTTGGTGCTTAACAAGGTCGGCGAAAAAAGGGAGAGATAAAAAGTGATGAAGAAGTAAAACTGTACAAAAATTTTATACTCATTAGATCAATTGATTGGGTGTATCGATAATACTGGTTGGTGAGAGCAGGATTTGAATAGATTTTCTGTGCAGAATCACAAAGACTCCTATCGCACACAACCGACCCCTGACTTTATGGTTAACAAAATGGGCACATAATGGCTTCACACACAGGTGTATTTACATTTCAATCACCTCCAGCTGGTACGACACTGCTATATTAGTATTGCTTTCATGTATGCTGGTTTTCTGTATGGTCACAGCGAAGGCAAACTAACACTACACAAGCTCAAGCTCTGCATGAAATATGACACATTTAAACTCATTTGGGTACCTGAGGCCAAGCAATTGTTTAATGAAAAACAAAGGCCCATTTGCGGAAGTCCACTTGCATATGAAGTCACTTGTTGTAAAGGCAAAATATTTCATCTACTCTGTCTAAAATATGCTCATGCAACGTATTCCTTATATTCGGAACTTTGATCAATTCTACAAATGACTGGATACATGTTCGCCGTGTCCACTGACTGAAATATAAACAAGAGGTTGCCTTGATAAGTTGGTGGCCCTCAATCATCTTCAAATTCGAAAGACCCAAAAATGATTAATAATATGTGCCAGTTGCCTTGTGGTTAACTTTACTTTTTAATGGATCACTCCAGGTTGTCTATGTTATTGTGGATTCATACTAAATACGTTCTGCTGTGTGCAATATTCCAATAATGATTTAATTAGAAACACCCCCTCTAACAAGAACCAACATATTGTGGTTCGTATTATGATGCGCTCCTGTCGCACGGTGAGTGGAACGTGGCATACGTTCATGGGCAAGATATGTAGCCACGCAGTAAGACAGCAGGGTGATATCAAACGGCAAGGACTCTCTGTAGGTCGTACCAAAGCTCAAATAGCTCATGTTATGTTATTAAGCGTGCCATTTAGTAATAGTTAAATAACAACAACCGGCACATCCGATTCATCCCTTCATATATTGCGTTCTTGGCCCATATTAAGAGCCTCGTTATGGTTCTCACTGCCTCGGCACATACTGACGCCTGTAATGCCTTCGTGGGAACATTGACAGTCTAGGGTCTGTATGCCTCTTGTTGCCAAATGCTCACATTACAAATGGCAGATATTATGTTTGTAATGATACACAAGCTGTGCGCGCTTAACAAAGCTGCACTTATTAAGCATGTCTGTGGTTGAGGAGTCGAGTCAGTGTACGTTTCGTAATTAGCCATCGATTTATGGGTATAATGCAGCTTGGTAAATGACCTAAATATTCTTCATGGTAATGAACTACTCATTAACTTTCATGGCAATGCCATGAAAATGTCATTTTTTGACTAGGTTTGGTTGATATCGCTAAGGTGTAGATACGAAATATGCACATGAAAACTGAAATAACTAGCTTCGATTGCAGAATATACCGACACATCCGCATAGTAACATCCCATTTGCGCATGCAAACGCCAGCTGCGCAGGATATCATCTCATGTTGACGCGTGTGTGTTTGTGTGTGTGTGTGAGAGTGAGTGTGCTTGTGCTTGCTATTCACAATAATAGCATGATATTTTATGACGCCAGAAGACTTCAACTAATTGGCAACGCCTATGCAACACAAAACAACGATAATGAGAATGGCATGCCTTGCTTAAAAAAAGACTAGAGGTTAATGGCTCTTTCTTATTTCTGCATAATATGCAATGTCAAGGGCATTGTTATGAGCTAGGCACATGAGTCCTTGAATACCAAATTATGGTGCAGGTTCTAATGCACGCAATGAGTCACTGTCGTCATTCGGCACTGCGTCTTGTAGCTTTTTGTATTATTGATTGGTGCCTTCTGCGTGGTGTTATTGAAACGGTGTTACTTGCAAAGGAGAAAAGACCCCAAAGAGAATACGTGGTCATCATTCATTTTACGAATACTATAATCCATACATTAACCAAATATCTGACATCATATGAGATGCAAATCAAGAGAGATACAAGCTTGATCTGCGTTAACTTGGAATTACAAGAAACGACAAGTATAATGGTTAATTCAGTTTTCTTTCAAAACGTTAAAGTTTCCTGCAGAGTTTGCCTCAGCTAATTGATTGAGTCACTCTAGCACTGCTTAGAAACCATTTGCAAATGTGACTGACTCTTAACGGTCCACGTAAGCTATTCAAATATCAAAGTTAACCAAGTGTATTTATCTGTCAGTCACGTGAACCCAAACGGTACGGTTTGAGAGCGAATGCTTGAAGGAGCTACGAGACAAGTTTTGACAGGGTTATTTATTGAAGAATAAGAGAGGTAGAAAGGGGAATATGTCAGTGGGTGAGAGGTAATAGAAAGTGGCAGGATTTCGACGTGTTTCGGAGCAGGATGCTTTGTAATCGTTAACCTTGTGAAATGTGCGGATTAGAGCAACAAGGAGAAGTTTCCAGGGACGTCTTTGTTATTGCTTTACTAGTGTACAAGCTTTGCGCATTTTTATTTCATAATAGAATGGGGGGCGCAGTAAACGATATGCCGAGTTTTGGAGAAATATTCGTCCCACAGAGCAAATATTTCGTGATTGCGTTTAGATGAGCAAAGAAATAAAAAAGAAACCAGTTGTGTTAACAATTGTCACAGGTAGACCTTCATGGCTCATGAGGTCGTACAAGTGTTAGATCTTGTATACAGATACATCTTTTTCAACTATTAACTTCCATAGAACACCCGTAGGACGTTAATTTAATCAAGCAGTACATATATGTACCGCCAAGGGACAAACAGGCGTCAATGGGTGCACTGTCTTGTCATCATCAGAATGAATCTATTACAACGTGAGCACGCTGCTATGATAAACTTTGTCAGTCGCGTACCTCATATCACACGTATGTGGGATCATTTCTCTCATGAGGTAGCTGATGTTTTTGGTGTATCGAATGGTCCAATGCATTTCATACGAGAAATTGATAAGTTGTGCTACCTTAACAAGGGCAGCTTATCTTGCTCGATTGCACTGAGCTGCTCTGTGATTCCACGGCCATTTGTTAGATATGGATTACCCCAATGCCGCACCCCTGTAGACCGCAGCTTAATGAAGCATGTGGTTCAGTGGTTATGATTAGAACTCACCGGCATCACTACAGAGAAATAGCTATAAATGATAAAAACGTGTGTATATAGATATATATATATATATATATATATATATATATATATATATATATATAGATATATATATATATATATATATATATAGATATATACACATATATATATATATATATATATATATATATATATATATATATATATATATATATATATATATATATATATATATATATATATACTGACGATTAGCCATTCGTTGAATATACTTTTAGTGAACAAATTCCTAAGCACATTGTTACATTTTTTTTATTATATATCCGGGCTACGATCGCCAACCGGAATGAGCGAATACTTGGTAAGTTGGTGGCCTGTCAATCATCTTCATGTTGGAACGACGCAGCAATTTTATTTTCTGTTATATATATCCGGGCTACGATTTCAATACTTAGGTGCACCACTAGCTCTGTCAAATCGATCTATCCATGGTTACTTCGTTAATGTCGTTGCAGACAACGTATGTGCAACTGTATGCAATACTCAAATGCAAATTTAACAAATAATTCCTAGAAAGCACAACCGTAACATGAACTATCAGTTTGCGGATGTTGTATGTACTAATATGCGCGTCTGTAGGACGGAGTATGGAGTTCGTGCCTGTTTATATACTGCGTGAATGTTGTGAAATAAAGCCGCCGAGCAAAACGAAAACAGGATGATATCAAACGGCAAGTACACTCGTTGTAAGATCGTACTGCTCAAAGAGCTCACATAATACAATACAGCGTGCCACATAGTTACAGTGAAATCACAAGCAACCAGCACATTCGTTTCATCCATTTATATATTTCGTTCTTCACACGTATTAAGAGCCTTGTCGTGGTTCCAACTACATAGGTACTCATTACAAAGACACCTTTTAATGCCTCTCTGCAGTCTAGGGTAAGAATGCCTTGTGTTGCCACATACTGACGTTTAAGAATAGCAGTGCTTCTATTGGAAGTGATACACAATCAGTGAGCGTTTACATAATGTTACATCTATTAAGCATGTCTATGGTTAAGGAGTCCAGTCGATGTACGTTCCGTAATTAGCCATCGAGTTATGCCAACAACTACATAGCGGTATATTGCAGCTTGGTACATGAGCCGATTTTCCTTTAGGGGTTAATGTAGCATACTATAACTTTGATGGCAATGTTATAAAAATGCAATTTTCGGTTTGGCGGATTTGTTTGAAAACAACCCTCGATGGCAGGATATACAGATGCATCTGCAAAGTTACGACCCACTTATAAATATCAAAATACTCGGACTGTCCTATTAAAATATGGATTGATATATCTTTCTTCAGATGATTTAGCCACCACAAATTTGATCATGACTGGAGCTCCAAACGTCATGCAATGTTTGAAAGAAAAAAACAATGCGACGTTGTGAAGGACATTTTCACATGATTACGCTAATGGATAGTTATAACTTGCATATCACGTCTTAAAATAATCACCTTCAAGCACGCGAACAAATGTTTCTCATGTCATTCATACACAGCGAGGAGAAAAACAACCGTCCTTTATTTTGTTTTGCTAACCCTATTATTGTTGTTCATTCCGGATCACAGTACTGCATGCCTCACTAAAAACGCATGAGGCTAATGAATCTTTGTTATTCTTACATGATATGCGATGTTAAGGGTATTGTACTCCTTGATAACCAATTTAAGGCGAATCCAGGGCCCTGTTCTACTACAAGCAATGAGTCATTATCATCATACGATATAGTATGTTTTAGCCTACTTATAATTGATTGATACCTGCTGCTTGTTGCATCTGTACATTGAACGATAATACTCGCAAGAGAGAAAAGACCAAAACGAGATCGAACAACTAGTCATAATCCATTGTTATCGTTAAATTAACCATTATTACAATCTTTACATTATTCCAAATATTTGGAATCTAATATTGTACAAATGAGGCGAGAAACGAGCATGTTCTGACTTGAAAATACTTGGAATGGTTGCAAAGAACGAAAAGCATATTGGTTAATTCAGTAGCCATTCAAAAGGTTTGTGCATAGTTCTTTTCAACTAATTATTGAGTCACCATAGCACTTCGTATAAAACGCATGAAACAGCAGTTAATTAGCGATTTTGTAACCTTCGCAATTGCTATTCAAGGATCAGAGATGCGGAAGTCAATCAATATTATTTACTTTTCTATTGCCTAACAAATGGCGAATGTTCATTTTAAAATGTGCCAACATGACTGCAACTGTCGCTTGTAAGCGACAAAAGATGATGACTTTTTATATTGACCTGACACATATAACCTTACAGGATCTCAATTTACGTTACTAAAATGGCCATTAGATGCTGCTTGAGATGTTTGATAAGCAAACCGAATCTGAGTATGACTTTTGACGTCGATTTTGAAAAATAATTGTTGTTTTTTATACAACTGTCAGAGGATTTTTGTATAATAATGGTAATACCTCGAAGATATATTGGACTGTATTTATTGCATCTCAATTATATTTCGTTTATTTACCGCAGCTCACGTTGGGGGCTTAGTTTGGCAATTATTGAGTTTGATGCATAGCTTGGATGAATACAATAATGTGCTTCAAGTGCGTTGTAGAACCAATGCGCCTGACGTTATGTTATCGTTTAGACGACATTATGTAAAAACAAACAACATAAGTTCATGGGTTGACCAAATAGGTTTACTTATAGCAATTTTATCAATATAACGAGTGGTTCGACCGTATCCAGCCTTTTTCCGCCAAGTGTTCTTATTTTTTAACATATAATTACTTAGCCAAAATGGCAACAAGTAGAAATAACAAGAGTATGGCTTGAATATCCACACTCTCGTTTTTGCCTTTCATGTCTTTCCTGATGTAGCTTTGTGTAGCAGACACTGATTATTCCCAGTCAGCCAATCCAACTCTTTGAAATATGCTCTCATCAGAGCTAGTGTGTAACCGTACATATAGTGTTAGGAATTTATCAAGCTCTATCTTCGCCATACAGCGTCGAACCGTGCATATTCTCATCAGAAACCGCATATGTGAAATAAAGTACTTGCTCCGATACAAATGAGACCCGTGAAGCTCAAAAGTACTTATTGATGCAGCTTGAGAAAAAGTTATCATGCGCTCGAATACCATAAAACTTGACAAAATAGTTGCTACTCTTTAACCAAACAACTTTGCGTTTCGTACTCTTCTTTGGTAACTACTATACTACATGAATGTGATTTAGTCTACAAATAGCAGGTTATAAACAGAGCCGCTTATTTGTATGATTGAGTTGATGCACTTGGAATAACATTGTTGCATCAGTTACCATGCCAAAGATCTGTTCATGGCATTTGACAGTTCAAAGGTGCATTAATTTCAGACCATTTCCATGATGTAAAGCATGTTCGTGACCCCGCAATGATAAGAAGATAAGCAATATTGTGATCATTGCTCAAGACCGTTTTCTGGTTAACTTTATGAGTTCAAGTTCCTAAGCTGTACCTTTATAATACCTCGTGTATTTTTTTCAATAGGTACAGTTTGTAGTTACAGTTAGATCGAAGCAGAACTTGCCTGGAAAACACTTGAACAGCAGCTTTTGAGGGTTATTTGTCATTGTTAAAAAGTTTCTTGTATTTTATAAGTTGAAGGCTCTTATTGAATGATTCTCCTCCTTTACATGAAGCCAATCACTTAGGGGATAAGATTAATGCGCTTGCCTAATTCATCTAATGAGCACGGAGGAGAGAAATTATCGAAGGTAGATGCAAAGTTACCTTCAGTGAAAAGTCGATCATGCATGATTTAGTTTTATATGGCTTCGTTTATTCGTTCACTACCTTCCTTGATTGAATCCCGATCCACACAATTTTTTCCGCACGGTTGCCTAGTCTGGCATCTTGAACCTTCTTAATTGTAAATCTTTGAGTGGCTAATTAATGAATTAGAATACTATGATTAGAGAGGTTTGTAGCGAATAATTTGCTTAGCCGATGACTTGGAAAGAACAATGATATTTTACTTTACTAAATACAACTGTAGCACTTATGATAGCAGAAGACAGAAATTATATTTTTGGAACATTACAAGACCAGTTCATAGCAATATCACCAAGGCCTTATCATCAGGGCCAATTTATTGAATGTATTATGAGGTTGCGCTGGTCAATATCATGTGTCGCTCTTTGTTGTGTTGCCTTCACTCTAATGTCAATCCATTGTATAGTAATATCAAGTTTACTTTCAATAAAAAAATATGGCTCTTCGTGGCTGTTATCGCTCACCATTATCCCCCTTATATTGTGCCTCAGATGTTTAGATCCAATGATAAACTAGTAATAAGTCTAAGTTGTTACAATTAACAGCACAAATGTGAATAATACTGTATATGCCTACCGCGTGTTTGGTGACAATAATTTCTAAGCCTGCTCAAATGCTAAATTAGAACAACTTGTGCAATCTACCAAGGTAAACACACACTCTCTGACATGTCATGTGTGTCATAAGGATATTTGCAGTCATTTCCTTTGAATACTGGCAACCTTTATTCCTTGTGGGTTTGTATTTTGCCAACAAATATTGCTTGATATACCATTAAAGTTAGTGAACATTTACTAGGTATAGAAGCACCAGTTGATTCTTGCAGTGTTTTTCAAGTCCTGATGTAAATGGTATAATGTACGCTAGAGTTGTTGTGGACGCTGATGACACGGATGCTTTTTCTACATATAGCATGGATAAGCGTTTGAGACATTTCGCTGCTCTATCATATCTCCCTAACAAGCCCATAGCCAATAGCATGTATTGCATGAAATTGCTCTTTAAGAAAACCATCACAGCTTAGGATAGGCATGTTATGTCTTTGTCGTTTGTAGCACGCTTCAATTAAGTACTATGATTTTCCTTAAAATACCGAATGACCCGAAGCGCAATAAGCTCTAACATGATAGGAACAAGGCTCAATGCGAAAATAAAGCGATAAAAGTTTCTAAAGGTATTTTACTTATATTACCTGCTTGTATGTTACTCTCTAGGAACTCCCATTCTACCTAGTACCTGTGTATATGTCGAAACGGTTTCTGGCAAGCCACCTCTCTGGGGTACAATGTGTCAATTCCGACTCTCCGCCATAAGTAAGTAAAATAGTACTAATGTCTTGAAATATCAATAAAGTGATATGGCGATGGTGATGGATGAGGATGACTGTGATGCCTGGGTCGCATCTACCGCCACTGCATGCAGCCTTCTCCGGTATTTGGCAGCCAGTAACTAAAAGGAGAACGATATGGTCGAATATTTATCTGAAATTAAAAGAACAACGACGTGGAAATGGTCTTTATTGCAGCTGAAAAATTTGAATCCGTATCGTGGTAACTTTACAGCTAGCTATTGACGTCAATAATTATGTGTATTGTATGAGTGTTGTTTAGTTTTGTTCGGCGTGGTAGTGGTAAGGCAACAAGCATCAATGCGTAATTTATTATTGAAGTATTGCATTATGCAATTATATCTTACAGCAAACAATTTGTTTTATTCGCTTCGGCTTCTCCTCACTGGTTCGGTCGAATAGATTGCTATTTTAGCCAGGTCACTGAACTGGGATATATCGTGAGCTTCCTTAATCAACCAATGCTCACACAACATGTTCATCAGTCAGCCAATTGAATGTCACGAGCTCTAACAAGGTCAAGGGTCACTGATCTTACTTCATCAATGCGTCATCACTGCTTACACAGATTTCCTCGCCAATAATGATAGTTGCTTGACTTGCAGAAGTGGTGTGATTGAATGAATAACAATGTTTGCCTGACCTGTAAAGTACCTTATAGGGCATTACAGCGTAGGTTAGTGCCTAGATACGTCTTGCCAAACTGGTGATATCCACACTCTAAGAATGAGATGACATTACTCAAGGGTGTGATGATAGTATGCTCTTCTACGTCTTATACATCATGCTTACGCTGGTGTACCAATGACATTACCGAATAAGATTAGAATTTTGATTGTTTGTCTATTCATGTAAGTTATGCAAACATCGATGACCATTCAATGATGCTGCCGAGAGGAATTTTGTGGGCAGCTTCGCGGCACAATAAGAGGTCACAATCATAGCACATCCAGCACAAATGACAGTTGAACCAATGTTGACTCTATTGGACCAATATTTGCTGAAGAGGACACACAACCACATATGCGCGTCTGTGAATTTTAGATTTTATCAACACCGAATGCCTAACATCGCCCAACAATCCTTTAATTTGATTACTTGATTAAAATGTATAAGTTGCTTGTTCTAAATGTTGAGATGTGGATTTCTGGTGTTGGCTTTGACATGCACACAAGCAAATACTGCTCATTTCTGATATTAACCATGCGTGGTGCAGATGCACATACACCACGTTACAGCATTTTGTTCAACACCGTCGAATGCGTCATTAATAGATTACATATAGAAAACTGCGTAGGGATTGTTGCGTTAGTCTATGCATGAAAACTGTCACCTGTGCCGGCGGATTATATGTACCCATGAAGGCGTAAGCGCAAAGAAATGACAAATTGGAACATGGATTCCAGAATAGCATTATGAATAGCATTGTTCAATTAGAGGCTCATAGCATATTTCATCAATATTCAGTAATTATCTTTATAATAGAGAAAAATAAATTTCATTTACGTAGCCTATTCGTGTAGTTTATAATTTAAGCGTTGCAGGCGATTCGTCGAGCGCGCTAATTTGAACTGACATTTGATCAAATTTGGCCTAACAGACCAGATGCAACAGTTACTGGACCGGTTTGAATTTATTGATCACATTATGACTTGATTTCAGCAAAGTACCTATAACCGTTTGATAGGCACTTTAACGGCGAAAGTTTCACGGAGTTAGCCCAGTTTGTGGAAATACAGGCAATTGATGGTTTAATCCAGGGACATATTAGTAAGGCGACTGCTCATGTCGACGCTTTGAAAGCAATTTTTTTTAATATTTAAATAATTTAGCGAGTCTGCGAATAAATAATTGTGTAAGTGATTTGTACCATCTACAGTTTTCCAATACCGCCTTGAATGAAGGTAAAATTTTCTTGCGTTTACACAAAGTCGTGAGTAGTAAATTGTATAACACTGGAGAAGTTATCAGCACCTTCATTTGAGTTCCCTTAATAATTTTATTTATGCGTCTTGTCATTGATTCCGCTTGTTCCAGATGGGACATATTTGCCATGTATAATGGCGCAGTACACGTGCATAGGGCGTGTTAGATATTGTTACCATTCTTGAAAATATTCCGAATGCATTGAGACAAATATTCAACCAAGCCATGAGTACAAGTCGGTAGCCTAAATAAGCTGACACATTAATCCATCTTGATCAAAGAGTGCTCTCATTCTGGTTCTCTCTCAATCTCCCATCTCTCTCTCTCTCTCTCTCTCTCTCTCTCTCTCTCTCTCTCTCTCTCTCTCTCTCTCTCTCTCTCTCTCTCTCTCTCTCTCTCTCTCTCTCTCTCTCTCTCTCTCTCTCTCTCTCTCTCTCTCTCTCTCTTAATTATGTGCTTTGATTGTTCATTTGGTATCCTTTATATATCTGTGCATGTTATCATATACTCTGTTGTGCCAATACAGCCGGTGGTTAACTGTGTCATGCGATTAGAGGCATGGTTATGTCAATGACATTCCATTATTCAATTCTGTTTGACTTAAAGCGATGTTTTAATATTGGTTTCAGATGCAATAATTATTACATCTTCAATATTTGGGCCATTGAATCGTTGTTGAATCATTTGTCTATATATATGCCTCCCAAAATCCCCTATTGGCGTGTCTGTTATATAAACCCATCATTACCGAACATCACAGCACGTCGCAAGTTGATTACTTGGATGAGATGTATCGATGTACTTACATGGTGCAATTGGAATATTAGTAGTTGACCAAGATGCCCGCAAAGAATTGAAAGCGTTGCTCCGTTCTCGCATTTTATCCTGCATATCAGATACACTCACCTAATGACATATATAGTGTCCATGTAAGACGGCAAATACACCGATCGAATGTTTGGTTTACAAATTCAACACCAAATGCATTAGTTCTTACATTCTTCTTTTCACAGCAGCATGAATACAGGGTTTTTGCTCAGAACAAATCGCAAAACATACCATCACAGGTGTCAATCAATAGATAACACAGTGACCTACAGAACGACAGGATTTAACCAACAACTAGCCAGAACCACTGGCTATTTACTCTTAGTGTGTCAATAATGCGACGTGTTATTGGCGTACAGCCATGTCACTTAACTTTTACTTGTTAAGATGGACTAGCAAGCATGCACCACCAGTTATCATTGGAGCATAGACAAAAGCCTCATGACTAATACCAACAAATGAGCTTTGCTGCAGTAGTCGCAGCGATGTATATGAATGCGGGCTCTTGCATCCTTCTACTAGACCATCAATGTCCAAATATATCGTCTAAACAATGCCAACGTGAAATAATCCTGAAATCAACACGTCTGAAGCTGTCTTGTACTGGAATAACCTTATCGAGGTAGTAAAGAGGTCAACGTTATCACAGGCTCATTACGCAATGTAGTGACATTTAGGTCACTGGGGAAAAAAGCCTTAAGAGATTGCATAATCACATTTTTCATTATTACTAAGTGTGACATTGTATGGCTCTATAGTCTGTAATATGCTTTGCTCATCACCTCGTTTATTTGACAGGCATTCGAGACGATAACAATGTGCAGTTCTCTTTAATTCAGTGTGAATTATTTTTATTTTTTTTCCAGTAAGTCAATGGCATATTTCATTGATAATCGTAGCAGAACGTTAGCTCACATTTCATATCAAGTAATTACACTGAAAAACATAATATCGCCTTTCATTTTCAGTCCAATCAATCTTAATCACAAAAATGAAGTAAATCCATGCATTGTCGAATAAACTCTGCGAGACTATTCCGATACATGTCGTTAATAAGCCTGTGCTTAAAGTCCTGTACATTGTATACCAAAGCATCTGACTTTCACCACAGAGACATACGCGAAACCTATACTCACTCGTTTCATCAGAGTGCCGTAGCATTTTTGACATGGCGGTCAACAATCAAACTGTGGTTCTGCAACCCAACCAAACAAGTTCAATGCAATCTCCTCTGACGGATGATGTATTGATCAATGACGGGCTGTACTGTTCACGTTTATTTAAAACATAACTCAGAAGACACAATGCAGCCGCATAATAAGGCACCAGAGATATCAAGGCCACATTGTAGATTAAATATAACCGAGAACCACAACAACGTAATTAAAGGGTGTACAATTTGATTTATCCCGCACCCTACTCTTCCTTTATTTGATCATCGCCTCTGCTTTTAAAACTCAAGCGATCCTCGCTGCAGCCTTCTCCGGTATTTGCTATCGCCAATAACGAAAACAAATAGAGACCCTACCTCCAACGATCTTTTATCGTTAAATTCTTAAATGAATATAGTGGGAACTTGTTTAGGGTTAAGAATACCAACAGAAGTGGTCAATAATGCCAAATAAGTTCAATATCAATCAGGAATCGTGAATAATTCAGTAGTGACAAATATAATTGTGTTTTCTTGGGCTTGCAGTGAAGGAGCCTGATTATGACTGGCATGTATTTATATTTTATCCAATGGTGCTCTGTGAGTGATAACCTGGTGATATTTGCGGACAATTCGTCGGAACAGTGAGACGTAGAGATCCAGGCTAGTTTTTTTTTTTTTTTGTCAGTGCACAAATTCTGAGAAATAGGATACTCTATATTTGTCCAACAGAGTAAGAGGGGTAAATATTTGTGAATGAGTACTTTATGGATACAGCACATGTGGCACATTAACTTCAATGCTTCGAGTTGTTCACGTTTGCGTATAGAAAAGCATTAGTCACGTACCACACTTGTATTCGAGAGATTATAAGCCCTGCTTTTTTCATTTATTAGATATTTATATTTGATAGATGCCGAACGACTATAGGCCGCGGCTTGTTGAAGCACATGCATGTTTTGGCATGATTTTACCTCTTCCGTTTCCTTATGGTGAAATAACTATATATTTGTTCACAATCATGGGTGGTTGTCTGATCCTTAGTCCTCTTACATGGCGTGTAGCTGTTTTAATTATAAAGTATCATATCATTTGCAGCATGCGTTTTAACACAACTATGACGAGGATTCACGAATATGCACATAACATAAACTAGAAAAGGGCATTGTAAGGCAACATACAGCACACTTTTGTGTTTTGTGGTGGTTAAAAAGTCCACTACCTTTTCGATCATCTTCCTTCATTTTTGACAGAACCAAATAGTCCTGATAATTTGGACCAGTTTCACATGTGCACCATCGCACTTCTTAATGGATCAATCCAGGTTGGTCACGCATTTGCTTCTGTATGCAATATTCAAATATTATGTAATGACAAATTCTTATGAAACACCCCAGTAACAAGAACTATCATATTGCGGATGATGCTTGTATCAATATGCGCTCCCGTCGGACGGTGAATGGAACGTTAATGACAAACTCGCAGACTTGCACCCGCTCATGGGTATTATGAATTTGGTAATTTGCAGTCGCCAAGCAATAAGACAACAGGGTGATCTCAAACGGCAAGAACTTGCTATAAGTCGTACCAAGGCTCAAAGCGCTAGTGTTATACTATGGAGCGTGCTAATTGGTTGCAGTAAAACCACAACAACCGGGACATCCGATTAATCCCTTCATATATTGCGTTCTTGGCACGTATTAAGGGGCTCGTCTTGATTCTTCCTGCCTCGGCACTCATTTCTATACTGAAGCCTTTAATGCCTTCGAGGAAAGATTGAACGTCTTGGGTAAGAATGTCTTTTGAGGCCACCTGCTGGCATTGCAAATTGTAGAAAATCTGTTGATAATGATTCCCAAAATTTGTACCTATTGAGTATATCGATGGTTGAGGAGTCGAGTCATTGCACGTTGCATAATAAGCCATCAATTTACAGCTTAATAAATGTCCTGATTGTCGTTTAGTGTAATAATCTACAACATAACATTAATGGCAATGCCGTTAAAATGCAATTTCCACCTGTCGCCATTTACATCACTGTTTGGTAATGTATTGCTGGTCGCTATTGTGTCTACAAGGTAATTACCTGATGCCGGTCGTTTCGGCTCTCAGCAGGTAACGATGGCTATTATTTTTATACTGCGACAGTCAGCACCGTCGCGCCTGCAGACAGAGCTTCATTAGCTTTACGGTACACTGAAGAGTAAAGATAATGCTGGAATTTTATTATATTAGTACCAAGTACAGCACGCTTACAGATATTTAGATATTTCGGGCTGTCATGTCAAAATATTGAATGATATGAAATATATCATTTTATTGATAATTTAGCTATAACAATCTGGACAATGGCACAAACTTTGAACAGCAGAATTGTTGGGAGGGGGAAACGTGAAACCAGCAATGGAATCGCACGGACGACGTCATCATTATTGTAATGGTTGTAGGCATAAAATCTTGCACACAAACAGCATAATATATTCTGACGACAGAAAGTATTAACCAATGGACGACGTCTATGCAGCATAATACAATAAGACAAGAGGCTAATCACTCTATAATATTTTGTACATCACATGCAATGTCAAGGATATTTTTATAAGCTTCACATAAGATTCCTTGAATACCCATTGATGGTGTATCCGCGGACCGGTTCTAATGCAAGCAATGACTCACTGTCATCAAACGATACATCAGCTGGTAGGCTTTTCATAATTGATAAGTACCTTCTGCTCGCTGTCATTGAAATTGGACTTTAAACGATGTTTCTTGCAAATGAGATCGAGCAATAAGAGCAGCATGTGCGGTCGATGTAAGGTGGCGATGTGGTGAGTACGACATTTTAATGCATATTAGGGTCGAGATCCGTAAGGTGTGTGTTGTGGGGGGGTGTTTCATTATATCTACCTAGGTTGGGACATATACTTCTCAGTCATTACCCTTTGTAAGATAAAATGGCAGATAACGATACGATAAGAAAGATCATGGTCGGGAAGGAATATCCAAACAAATGTCTTCTTGACCAATACTAACGCCTCCTATTCAGATATTGAATTCCAAGCACATGCCCCCATGCGTCTCTACATATAGGTACCTTTTCTATCATTAGCTAAGACGTATCGCAAAAATGACGGCTTCAGTTCACTCAGTTAGACTGTGTTTATACTGGTCGGATATATCTGACCTAACAGAGTCCTATGTCACATGACTAAAGTGACCAATGGATACTAATCGAGAGGTAGGAATAGCAGGTTGGAATAGCTGAGTAACTCATGTGCTAATTGTTGAATGCTGTGTAATTTGACATGTAGGAATGATTGTTAGACGCAGGTCTGAGTGAATTTTCAGTGGTTGATGACTTGATGCAATTCGCCGATATAAAATATGCACAGGTCTATGCTGTCTTTGATTGTTCTTATACAATTGTTCAAACGTCTGACATAATAAATCCATGTTTGATGCTGGTTTGTTGATTTTCGTAGAAATATGAGATGCCCTCGTAGCAGTTAAAATGTTCACTGCTCGTGGTTAGATCATGCTTGAGGTCAATCACATCCTGGTTGAGCGCTTTTCTAGAAGCTTGGTCTGCCCTCTCATTGGCGGAGATTCCGACATATTTTGGTCCAGGATGTGAAAAATACTGCCCAGTTGACAAATCGTTTACAAGATAAACAATCTACAGGCTTTAAAATTGCCACAAGTCATTGTGCAAAGCAGGTCAAGAAATGTAAGTGCTGGTGTTGATCCTGTCCTCTCATTGAACCAAATGAACTTTGTATTGCCTTATGCTGCATCCCAGTTCTGGTTCCAAGTTATCGATAAATACAATTTGTGACATGTTGTGGGACTCCAAATATACAAGTGTATTTATTCATAGGACAAAGCCAGAAAGTAGTAACTATTCATTGGACGAACGACAGAAAATAAAAGTTATTGTATGTATAGCTTGAATAATACGTTTGACAAACAATAACGATATAAAAGTGTTACCTTATTTATGCGTCTCTGCAATATGTAATCACTGTAAATGTATTCCTGCATGAAACTCTGAGAGTTGACTCCAATAATGACCTCATATTTTATTTCCACAAATATCATTTGTTCGATGCATATTTATCAAATGTTTACGACAGGGTTTTAAAGGTGACACTGACCTAACTACAAAGATTTAATTCGGTCAATTGCAACCTTTTACCATCGCATTGTAAAAACAACTCGGTCAATTGCAAAGGATGAGTTTTTACTATCCCCTAACGGCCATACTTTGCTGCATCCATAAACCTTGAGTAAATACGTGCCCTTAAGCCATTGTCATTATTTGCCATCTGCCAAACATTTACCAGTGGCCTACCTACAGTGGCTTCCTTCATGAATGCCATTATATATATATATATATATATATATATATATATATATATATATATATATATATATATATATATATATATATATATATATATATATATATATATATATATATATATATATATATATATATGCCATTATATATATATATACATGTGCCACACACACACACATATATATATATATATATATATATATATATATATATAATATATATATATATATATATATATATATATATATATATATATATATATATATATATATATATATATATACATGTACTACAATGTTTACGGCAGTGGGAGTAAAAATGCAATGTTCTGTACTAGGTTTGGCAAATTTCGTTTATGTGCTTATACAAAATTGTTTACGCATTAAAGCTTGAATACCAAGCCTCGATGGCTGAATATACTGGCACATTTGCATTGTTACAACCCACTTGCAAATATAAACGTTACTGGGGCTGTCTTAAAGATAATAGTGAATAATATTTTTAACATTCTCTTGATGACAAATTTGATCATGGCTAGAACGTTAAATAGCATACGCTTTTTTATAAGGTGATGCGGTATAAGATATATTCACATGATTAAGCATTTAAATGATGCTACTGGATAATTATGACTGGAATGTAACGGCTAAACTTATTCACATACAAACATTCAAACAAATGTTTCTCATACCGTACATGCACTGCAAGATTGAGGAGAAAACTCCAATGATTGCTGTGTATTGGCATATATTCACACAAATAGCGTGTTATATCACAGCGACGTCTAAACAGCACAATACAATGGAGGTGTGTGTTGCATGCCTCGCTTATAAAACGATAAGAGGTTAATATTACATTTACCGGTACTACAATCTGTTCATTGTCAAATATGTGGGATCTAATTTCATACAAATCAAGCGAACTACGCGAGGAAGATCTACGATGGCTTGAGATGACTTTCAATGACCACAATGAACGACACGCATATTGGCTAATTCAGTATTTATCCATCATGAAAAAGCTTCATCTGAAATTTACCTCAGCTTCTTTAAGGCTACGAAAACATCATTGATGCAGTGTTCAATCAAAATTAACCTCTGACCCGCTAACACAAACGGCAAGGAATGGTTATGAATGCTTGAACATACTAAGAGAGAATTATTTTGGGGAGAATCGGAGAGGCAGACCGGGGAATATATCAGTAGCTGAAAACAAAAGAGATGACCATGAAGCTGAATGTTTAGTAGATGTAACCTGGCGATCTGATGAACACGGCTATTGATGCATTATAGGGTCAAGAACCAGAAGGATACAAGTTACGGTAGTAAATATATATATTAGCTTGATAATATTTAGCTCAGTAGGGGTGTTAACCTAATACCATAAGTATAGATCAAATTGCAGAGAATGATCAGATGCTATAGGTCATGGTAAGTCTTAAACTTGCTAGGAGAGAATATCCAATCACGAAACTGTAAAGGGATATGTTGTCATTATCTAATACGTATCGCACAAATGCCTGAATACCATCCTTAGTTTTTTTCCCGGAGATTAATTGCAATGAATCTCATTACTCTAGTTCAGCTGCCGTAGCTTATTTGCAAGAATTAATACTAATAATCCGCAGAGTGAAATGCCGACCTTGTCTGAGTGAGACAAGGTTATAAACTGATCGTCGACATTGTAAATGTGCCATTAGTAGTAGTAGTAGTAGTAGTAGTAGTAGAAGTAGTAGTAGTAGTAGTAGTAGTAGTAGTAGTAGTAGTAGTAGTAGTAGTAGTAGTAGTAATAGTAGTAAAGGGAAGAAGCAGAAGACGACGAATAAAACAAACTAAATAATATGGAGAAAAATGGGGCTATATAGTTAAAAGCATGCTCAAACCGAAAAGACTACAACATTGATGGTTAGTTGTCTCTGTTTGTATATAAGTTTTTATTCACTTGCGGCAAAAAAATGAAGAAGCTTTATATAAAATATTTATTCGTGTGAGTCTGTAGGCCATTTACAAATGTGAAGGTGTTGCAGCAAAAATAACGCTATTCTATTTGCTGCATCGGCGCAATCAGGCACTTGTTGTATATAATAATCATGTCTTACTCTGTTCAGTGGGCTATAGTTCAACAGATTGAATGATATAATTGATTGCGGAAGAATAATTATGAGAAGTAAGGCTGAGCGACTGTCCTTGACAAGTTGTGCCGGTGTATTTTGTGACAGTGATTGCACTATTCAAATCAATCATATAATCACATTAATGTTGTTAAATTAAAAGATACCGCTGCTCTCGACATATTTGAAGGCTACTTATCTAGTGATCAACATATTTCATGCAGCATACTGACAGCAGGAATTCGTATATGCACCAATAGGTACCAAGAGGCTGACAAATATTTCATTTGTGTTGCTCGTCAAAAACTATATGGATAAACTATTTGCGTCTCTTTGATCAACTAATGATCAGGCAACATTTTGCGGTGTCGTTTTGTGACTACTATGTAATTTGGACGTTGATGAAATGTAAAAATGACAGGGTCGCTATCTGTAATAATCTAGCGTGAGCACTTTGTTTGGACATTTCGGAATAAGTAATCATGTAGATATTATGTTCATTATGTTTGAATGCTCGTGGGCGTATTTAATTCAGGCACCTATCCGTTTCCATTGTGTACCTTTTGCATTGCTGAATTATTGCATATAAAAATTGGAATTAAAGCATTGTAACTCAAAAACTACTAGTTCAAGCTCATCGTGCAAAACAGCCGTTGATGCATTATTGGTTGAATTACTATCATCCCTGCTAGAGTTAACGTGTAGGATTAGAGTGAACTTCTGGGCCAAGTAATGCATGGACAGAATCTACGCAAAGGGACACAATAACGATTGCACTTATCATAAGACCAATCAGGGTTACATCTTTTTCCAATCAAAAGGATAAAACAAATTGCACAATGACGTATGAGGACACCAATGTATAGAGGTAGAGCGACATGGACAGTAAGATGGGTTTGTTGATATGGTCGTGATCCATTCAGTCTTCAGGAAACTGCAAATATAGTTGTGCAGTTCGTGAGTCCGATATTCTTTTAGTACACATTTGAGTCAAAGCACCCTGCACCTTCCATTGTAATAACCCACGCATACTTTAATCTTTTCTGCTTATTATCGCTGCACCTATCACTTTATATGTACAGTAGAATTTATTGTGTCGCAACTGTTGCAAGGCATATATTATTCATTTCTTTTACCGTAAAGAAAGGTTGTTTAAAGTCAAGCACTAATTATGACTGTTAGCAATCGTAACGGCCACAGAGCAACTAAGTTCTGTTCCTGAGCTCGCAATGATAAGAACACGATCACCATTTCAATCCCCGCTCAATACTCGGTTGCAAACTCTTTCCCGTGTCTCCTTATGCCATTGTCCCTAATACCTTATGTTTTTTCCACTAGGTATAGCTTATAGTTGCAGCTATATATGGGGGCATAATATCAGATATATTACCCACAGTACTATCTGTGGTATAAGTAGTGCCTTATCAAAATATGATGTACTAACTCAATCATATATTATCCAAACAAAATGCATATCAAAATCATCTACTTTTGCTTGATCGAGCTGAAATTGTACATCGATCAATGTAATTATTGTCTTCAGTCCATGGAATTAGACATGTACAACATACCTGATGTGCTGTCGAATTGATGTATTGAATAGATTGGACATAATTATGATATTTGACTTAACTAAATACAATCGTAGTACTTATAATATAATTTATGGAACCATTCTTGTCTACATGGCATGGAATGAACGTATAATGTGAGGTTGGACAGGATAATATCACGCGGTTTGTTAACAGTAGCCGACATCGTCATGTTCAAAGGTCGCCGCTGCTCTCTGCTCGCCTCACAGAGATGCGCTCAAGTATGGCACGCCGCGATATTCTTTAACAAACAAAGCTCATCCTTGAGTCAGCCAAATCATTGCCAATCTGTCATGACCCTGGACATCATGATTTCGTTAACGATTTTGATCGCTTATAAAATCATCAATATGCGTGCAACGGTCATGAAAATTGTTTGAATTGTGGTTGCAATGAATTCAAAATCCATAACAACTTGGTCAATTATGGTCCCGTTTTTTAAATTGCATTCCATCAATGGCCTTGCCGGTGTCATTTACCTCTAACAGTAGATTAGAACATATGCACCACCAGTCTGTGCATAGACAGAAATCCCATAGACCAAGATCAACAAACGAAGCAGCTTTGATTTACGGGTTGTTGCTGTAGTTGTAACGCTGTATGTCCAATTGTCTTATATCATCCTTCTGCTTAACCAGAAATGCCCAGATGTTACGTCGTATAAATATCGACGTGGCCATTTCTGGAAACCAACAGGTTATGAAGCTGCCTGGTGCTGGAATAACTTAACCCGATGTAGTAGCGTGGTCGACATTATCACACATGCATAATGTCATCGGGCTAAACTAAAGAGTTTGCGTAGTCAAATTCGTTAGCAGTTTGACATTGTATGGTTCCATTGATTGTAATATGTCCTAAACAACACCTAATGCGATGAGTCACAGCAAAATTCTTCTTGCACCAAACTCTTAGAGTTTACTGAAACAATGACCACATATTTACATTCCACGAATATCGTCCACTAGCAGCTTAAATACGTTTAACGGAAAAGCTGACCTTACTTTAAAATAATTTCCTCAGCACGGCGACAAGAAGTCGGTGAATTGTAATGGATGTGTTTGATTACCCCCTTAGGACCACACTTTGCTTTTTTCGTACTCCTTTAGAGTAATTACTTGCAATTCAGCCCTTGCCATTATTTAGCGTATTCTTAAAACTGTATACAGAAATATCTAGCATGCATTGAGTAATGTTTAAGTAACCATTAATTGACAACTACCTGTATATATATATATATATATATATATATATATATATATATATATATATATATATATATATATATATATATATATATATATATATATATATATATATATATATATATATATATATATATATATATATATATTACTGTTCGAAAAGCAATAACAGGGGGTGATCGAATAATCCTTACAATCAGTAGATGCATTAAATTACCAGCAACCTGTATTTGTTCGTTATGTTTCTTTAATCAAGTAACATCGGCATGTTTTCATCGCGTTTTCAATTTAATATGATAGTTATCGATTAGTTGAGATATTGTACGCAAAATTATTCCCATTCATTGAATTGGTTCGGTGTGTCGTTATCACCGGCGCGTGAGAGCAGGTTTTGAATGAAGTTTGTCTCATTCTACACGCTGATTATACCTTCAGCCTGTACGTTAATCAACGTACGTGCGACCATCCCAATTCGCGGTGCGTTGCTGTTAATGAGAATCCCGAGGGCAGATTAGTAAAAATAACTTTGACGCAACTCTTGTTCAGAACCAAAGCGAAAATCATATTACATACAAACGAAAATTGAAATATTGCTAAATCAAACGGGCACTTATTTGCTTCACACAAAGGTGCATACTCATGTGTGTGTATTAAACTTGGAGTCGCATCGCCGTGGTACGACACTGCTACTATTAGCACGCGTGGTTGAGGCGTATCTAAATCGATATATGGTCCTTTTCGGTAAATGGCCTATATGGTTACAGCAAAGGAATGTAAACACTAACATTATCTTACACCAATCAATGCTTTGCACACAACAAACGTACATCATGTCACAATATAGTGTCTAACGGAATATACACCTATCTTGAGTTCTTTCTGTACATTATTTTCACATGTACTATGGCGAATTTATTTAACTTAGTAATTTGCGAATTGCTCGGGCTGTCTTTTCAAAACAGTGAGCGATATCTTTATCATTCTATTGATGATTAAGCCTTTACAAACTGGACCATTTGAATATGCTGTAAGATTATGCTCCTGGATAGTTATAATTGGAATATCACGTCGTAACATGATCACCTCCAAACACACGAGCAAACGTTTCTCACATCATACATGCACAGCAAGATTGAAGAGAATATATTGTGTGATTTTTGTTTTGCAAAATATATTGTTGCTGTTAATTAAGGATCAAGTCTTGCAACAAAAAATTTAATTGCTCGGACTTTTATTTATCATTGTAAGCATATCACTTCAGGACAATAAAGCATTTTAGTGCATGACGACATAAAGTTTTGACTATTATACAACGTCTATGCAGCACAATACAACGAAAACGAATATTGCATGCCTCGCTTATAAAAGACCAGAGATTAATGAGCCATTGTTTTGTTGGGCATGGTAGTGTGATGAGCTAGACATAAGAGTCCTTGATTACCCACTTATGGTGAATCCAGGTGCCCGTTCTAATGCACGCAATGAGTTATTGTCATTATTCGTCTGGAAGTGTATTTTTGTAATTGATTGGTACCATCTGCAAGCTGCTACTGACACTGGACTTTGAACGATGAGACTTGCAACAGATAAACGCCCCCAGCCCTACAAGACGGTATAAATTCATGTTACCGTTACGACCGTAGCTAAACGCCCCCAAACATTAACGAATACTACATATAATCTTTACATTATTCAAATATTTGGGACCCAATATGATACAAATCAAACGAGACACGGTCATGAACTGCTTTGACTTGAAATGACTTGCAATAATGGCGTAGAACGACAAACACGTTTGATTTCCCTAGTTAATTAATGGAGTCTTCGTAATATGGTAATGCGATTTTTTTTAAAAATTTATCTACATCTGTTATATAATCAATTTCTCTAATACGTTTAATTATACAGTGATCCTTTTCAAAGCACCTTTTGTTTCCTCTAGTAACACACCCTCTCGGTGTATATTGAAAGACACGCGCAATAAAAGTGTTAAGTCAAAGTACATTTGATCCAACTGTTGCGAGCAAAACGTATATTGCATTCAACTTCATATAACTATTTGAACAATATACGATGATAGCACTTTGGTGGCAAAAAGACCGCAATGATATTATTCGATCGATCTTGTAGAGAGATGGCATGTCTTTGCTTTCGTGGCTACATCACTATGGCCGCATGTATTATCGGAATTGCAATGTCTTCAATTGCTGATTGAGTATTTTACCATGGCATATTGCTTACTTCTTAGTCGAATCAATTAATTCGACACAGTATGATTATATATTGTGGGTTTATATGGCAATGTACTTTTATTTTCATTACACGAACTTCTCTTCAAACACGCTCTGACTACCTCGGTTTATAATGAACAACCAGCACATGACGGATTGTCTGCATTTGGCCGACACGTGACACGTTGATTGTATGTTTCTGCCAAACAGTGAACTGAGTCAAATTCTTTTGAATATATTCTATGCTGACGGAAAAAGACATGAAGTGATTGACAAGGAGCGTACGTGGTTCATGTTTTATGGTATGAAAAAAATGCTATTCTAAAGGTGGGAGCGATACTGTAGGTCGGCTTGATGGTAGAGGGAAAGTAGGTGTGAATTGTTAGAGAACTTTATTGAACACGTAATGTGATTCTGTATCCATCGATGACTCTGGGAATATTTGATGATGCTCAAAAATGTGTTCGATTAACATATATTCTACAAACTTGATCGCAACATCTAACGCTACATTTTGGAAAATAATGATAAGGTTCTTAGTAAACACTGAACCATGATATCAATCGCTCCCTGTACGTGAGAAGAGATGACGACTGTCAGCGATGATGAAGTGTCAACACAACGACTTCGACATACGGGTATACAATCATGACTGTACTGTATTCTTTGCTCAATATATAATGCAGATGATTTGGTACAGCATGACCAGCTATCATAGGGAGAAATTACTCAGCTATTTTTCTCAAAAACGATTGTCAAAATATCCACCCTGCCAATTGGTGTTTTTTTAGGACGTCTCATCAAAAGGCCTAGGCGACAAGTGTGTTTTTAATAAAAATATTCACCCTGCCAATTCGTCTCATCCGTCTCATCAAAAGGCCTAGGCGACACAATGTTAATGACACATTGTTATAGCACACAATCGCAATGCAATTGTGATGCCCATGCTGATTTAGAGGAGTATCTTTCCTATTTTTTTCCCAGGGATTAATTGGAATCGTGGCAACAGAGTCCTTAATCTAGCACAGTTGCTGCAGCTGATTTGCCCGTAACTAATTAATTTCCGGTTTGCACCGCCTGGTTAAACGCATGCTCAAACAAAGCTACGTCTTCATTAACGTTTATTTGTCACTATTTATATAGAAACTTTCATTCACTTGACCAATATCAAGGGAGTTTGTGCAGGTAATACCGGCTTCATTTAGGCTTTGATTTCTCACATTACGATAGGTAAAGTGTAACTAAGCTTCATAGGTCCCAATGTTTTAATGTCGATATTTCGATCAAAATGAATAAATGTGGTTGAGGTAAGTTTAGTGCTTAGCGGAATCATATATATCAGCATGCTGGCAACTCTGGAAGACATTGCTTCTGATCACATATGCTCAGATGGCATTCTTTTCCTCACTATATAAAGCACTGCATTTTATTGTAGGGGAAACATACTCAGCTGCTTTTATATAGTGCAATCGACGCACTGACACATTGCCTATTGACTTTTTAGAACGTCGAACCAAAGAGTGTCGCTGACAGATGTGTTTTCCTTTAAGCAAACATTGTTTTAAATAAATTGTCTGCGTCACAACACGAAATCCGCAAGCAACTTTAACATATATGCTGATTAATTGCTCTTGTTCTTCCCGATAATTAATTGTAATCGTGACATCATCGTAATTGCTCTAGCTCAGTTGCTGCGGCTCATTTGGTCTGCTTAACGACGAACTAATAAAGCGTGCAGATTTTAATTGAGATATATTCCGTGTGGGACAGGGCGGTAAATATTGTAATCATTTTGATTTTAAATACGCTATATATATGCCATACAAACAAGCAATTTGTGTTGTTGCTGTGGTGATAGTAGCAGAAGTGATAATATTAGGGAAAAAAGAGGAGAAGAAAACAAAATGCAATGTGATATGATAAACATGGTTCATGTTTGCATCACCTGGTTCAATGCATGTTCAAAAAAAGCAACTGCAACATTTGTGGTTATTTGTTTCATTGCAGCATTGAAGGGAGTGGAGGACTACAGAAGATTAACAACAGACAATACTTCTGTTACCTTCTTACACCACACATGCCAGTCACTTTAAGGGCACACCACATCAATGCCTTCAAACATGGAACGGAAGTACGTTGTTAAAAGCAGGTATTACGGATTTCATTTACCCCGTCATTTCCAACATTACTATATGAATTGTGAAACTAAGATTCATAGTTCCCAGTAGTTGAATGTCGATACTTCGAATGAAATGAACAAATGTAGTTAATGTAAGTATAGTGTTTAGCAGAATTATATCTATCAGCGTCCTGATAAGGAAACAGATTATACAAAAACTGTTTGCCTACGTCTATGGGCTCAATAGACGTAGCAAACAGTTTTTACTTTCAAAAGCGGCTACATACCGTATCGCTCTACGGTAAATATGTAAATAAACACATTTACATTACAGACGTCAAAAGTTTAATTGGCAAACAAAAGCACTCGCAATAATCCACCTACCAAAACATGCATTCTTGACAAAGGGCATAGTGTGTCAAACCACCTTAAATTTAAATGCATTTCCACTGGACGACAATGTTGAAGACAATGGAATCAAATATGCACCTACTACAATCTTTCCTAACCAATATGTATAGTGCACAAATACCACTGATATGTGAGAACAAAGTAAAAACAACCCACATATGCATTCTTTACACAACTGGTTCCAATAATGAAGGGAACATCTAAGATTTGATGAATGGTGCTGAATATAGACACGATCTAAACTATAGATTATTATTCAAAGCCTATTCATTCTTGTCAAGCAGACAATTATTTACTCCACTTGACCAAGTAGAAGCAGTATAGCATGTGACCTGAAAAGTTTTGAATGCTTAGGTATTTATCTAAGAAATTGACCTACATAATATCCACATAATATCTGGACGACTAAGGAATTTAAAGAGAATATAACATCTGTCATGCACATGAACCTCCTTGTCGGTAGCTTCCAGAAGTATATCCCTGTTAACATATTTGCAATGATAATAAAAACAATCATCCATGCTCAAGAACAGTATCTTGAAATGAATCGAAAAATGACAGAGTGGTTATCTATTTTTCTTGTTTATATCACATCCTATACCATTATGGATTTCTTGACTTGCAGTCTATGAGATCAATAGTTGTTCTTGCACCTTCCCAGCCACGGCATGACAACTAGTTTCGCCCTCAGTCAGTCGCAGGTATATACTTCGTATAATGTTCAAGGAATAACCTTAGGCAAAATAAAACATCTTTTTCTAAAAAAAATAAAATGAAAACCGCATAAAATAAGATTTGTATACATAATAATTAATATCAGCAAATATTCCACTGAAAGGTTTTTAATTGTAAAGCACCAGAATTGGCTGCCTTTGGACCCTGGCAGAGGCGCTTTGTGCTGGACAAATAAGAACCGTGCAGGGGTCTAATGGTCATAATGAATGGCAAATTGAGGTGGAGACTCCGCTGGTCCAGGGGCCGCTGACACTCTCGTCACTCCGAAAAACTCATAATGTCCTCCAGGCCCTAATGAGCCAGACTCGAATCCTCCGATACGTTCCGCAAGTACATGCTCTCACAATCAACAGAGTTACTTTCCAACGTTTGTGAGTGACATTTGCATCAGGCTAGAGTTAACACTGTAATTACAACCCACCCAACCGATGCTGACATGGAGGATTGAAGGAAGACAGTTGAAATAGAGACAACAATTTAGGATGGAGGAAGCAAGAGTGGAGTGATAGGTAAGACATTAACTGCATAGTAGTCTAACTACCAAGCCACAGATGGTTCAGCGCAGACTACACTGCATGAGAATATGTAGCCAAATCCATAATTGGATGGGTTGCTCCCCTAACAACATTGGACATGCTCTCTTAACATATGTTGTATTATAACTTGCATATAATTTGAACATAGTCTAGAGCGTATGGAGCTACAAATGATACCCAAGCAATGGACATCAATGTGTAAATCTTCTTTTTTCTTACTTCAGAATCCACATGAATAACCTAATCATTGGTGAAATTCTAAAATATTTTCGAACATCAAGAAGCTAGGCGAGTGTTAATATAGTTTTGTGTGAACCAATTATACTGCTTGACCTTTCCAGGCGCGAGTTGCATTAATGCATCCCGTATCTCAGGCCGAGAGTTGCGATCATGCATCTTTAAACAGTGACCTCTGGCCGGTGGCGTTTTTGGCATTAGCCACTCGAATTGTATTTTCATGACGTCCCTACAGGTCATTTTTATGTGGCTATATCCACATTGAGGCCATATTGCACATTGTGTCTTAAGATTGGCAGTTGGCTTTCAAGAAAGTGAATTCAATTTCCGCAAACTAAAACCTGCTGAAGCTACCCTGACACGAAGTATGACATAGCTTTGCCCGCTTTGTTGCGGATGGATGTTTGGAGGGAAATCCTGCGGTTCCCCGATGTCGTTGTCGTCTTGGCGGATTTTTTCTGATATGACAATATAACAGTAAAGACGGAAAGAAAACTTACCGTATGTAATAAATCGGAACAAAAACAATCGTGGGTGGTGAAACAGATCAGCTTCCGGCTCGATAAGACTACATCAACCTTGGTACGAAACTCATATACACCTATTGACGACTAAGTCTGATCCAGGATGTGGTTGTCCTCTAATCAACATATCAACTTATAAATCGGCGAATCGACAATAACTCAAGTTTCAATTACAATAATCGAAACATGATAATTAACAAAAAACCTAGGGTCTTACAAAACAGCAATTGTGTTCAAGCACCGCATTGAAGAACTGCGTTTGTGAGAAAATAATAAATGCAAGGCATGAATGCGACATAATCAGTTTGAATTACGGAATTGTACACGTCAGACAAGTCAGCGCCCATCATCAGCACCAGTCGCTTTTTACGTTGATTAAATCCCCTGTAGATAAAGAAGCAATCAACAGAGATTAGCAAAGGGAAGCACTAATATAAGCGTATAGTGTGACCATATTTGTATTTCTACACACTTACGGCAATCTTGCTCTTAAACCACATTTTTAAATAAATGTGGCTATTTGACTGGCAGCGTAACCAGAATATATGAGAAATAGCTTAAATTGTGTGTGATATATAAGCCACGTGGTCTATTGTGTAAATGTGACGTTGACGTTGAGGCTTTCTGTAGATATATTTATCAAAGTCAACAATTTCATGACAGTTTTAGTAACTACGTGAGTGTGAAGTGCATTGCGAGAAAATACTGATTGATCAGTAATTCATGGCAACACATCGGTTATACCGACAACAGGAAGCAAGGCTTTCAATTTCCTGTGGCTATTAATTCTTATTCAAAAATTTTAAAATTATATACATCTCCCTTCTGACAGGAAGAGGCTTATGTCCAATCGAGGTATCTTCATTACTATATGTGACAGTATGATAGTATGATAAAGCGACCGTATAAAGAAAACTTGCATACAGTACTAATTGCCTTTAAACAAGAAAACCAATAAGGCGAATGTTGTCGTTAAAAGCAAATGCGTATAAATGCGTTCTTACAGATTAAATAACCAGATGGGTTGATGCACTCAGTTGTAAGGGTGCTATCACAGACGAGACAGCCCAGTCACAGTTTTCGGAAAGCCAATCTATCAGGGCAGTGCGTTAACAATGCTTCTTCATTGCGCAGTTATCAACCTTGATCTTAAAGGCTTCGTTAAAAGGATTACGAATAGCTTTCTGATACATGGCGAGCACTGACCCTATTTCACTACGAAACTCATCCTCAGGCTGTTATACTCTTCACACATGTAGTTAGTAGTATGCTGATTGTTCTTGACGATACTGGGTGGGGGGGGGGGTTAAAATGACATAAGTACGTTACAAAAAGTTAATTATGTACCATATACAGTATTATCATTCAACGAGGTCATCGTTGCCCATGAAGCAATTACCTCTGCCTGGGGGATGGAGGAGAAAGCTATACATGGCCCAGGTCGTTAAAGGTCGTACCGTGTTGGGACACAATGGAGATGATGAATTGGGTCGTATGGGATTTGCAAAATACTCAATCAAAGGCCGACAGCCCATAAAAACACAAGTTTATGACGCGGTGGACGAGGCCAAAATACATCCTTTAGTCGCTGTTAGGCGTGAGTGCAGGTGGTTAGCATAATGACAATAGTATCAAATCAAATGATAATATCCCCAACACGAGTCATATATTCCCCATTGTGTGCATCATAACGTAAGTTTGAGGTGGCTGCTGTGTTTATAGTTAACGTAAAGATTCTTTAGAAATATGTTACCTACCTATATTTGTCACCCGCTCTCCCATCCTTTACACTATGGCACGATGAACCAAAGTCGCTCGGTTCTTCCGAGCGCTTAGTGACTGGCCATACGTAGCCTTCTATTGCGGGGGTTGGGGAGGATGTGGGTTGAGGCCAAACGAGCGTCCCTTACATAGATTTCATCAATTCAGCCATTTGCTTGTACTCGTGAAGTAAACCTTACTATCAAAAGGCTGTTGTCCATTTTCGGACTCGACATTTTGGGTTATTTCCGTAACACGAAACCCGTTCCTATATGGGTCGAACGAAAAGATACGTTTTGAAACCTGGGTATTTTGTGTATTATAATGTAAGTAAAGTAAGTATTGGCTAATATTTACAAAAGGCTATGCAGACGCTTACAGCTCAAAGACATTTAATTATAATTGTAGATTTAATGAATGTGTTTTTGCAGTTATAATTTATTTCGACCGCATTATATGCACTTAGAGCGTGAATTTTAAAGCTCAACTGAGCACGACCATTCTCGCATTCAATAATCCCCAAGTTGTCATGATTTGTTAGTGGATAATTTGTTATATAAAAAAGGGAAACTTAGACTTTTCGGTCAAATTGGTTCAGCTTGATCATTCACTTAAATGGGTTTTTTTCTCTCTCAAATGATCATTATTGTGGTATAACTAGTGTTAAAAATTCAGGGTATAAAATTTACACACGGCCGCCGCAATGACAGTTGTTGTGACGTCACCGATATTCTTTTCAAAACTACACCATGTGTATATGGTTAAGTTGACATCTTCTATCTATACTGTTCTACAACAACAGAGACGTTAATAATTTGGCACATGTACATGTACGAAAGTTGTTTATTTGGATCACGCAATGAACACCCGAGTCTCGACTGCATTATCAGATTATGCCACAAAGTTTATGCCTATCTTACAATGTAGTCGCTGGATGACAGCGTGCTCTAAGTTATTTGACAGTTTAACAATTATCAAATAACTTTAGAAAACGAATTATGATTACCCCACCTTTCCATGGAACTTATGTGATGTAGTTGTAATTGCGGATGTAATGTAGCGGACAATTTATTAACAACACATGAGCAACCATTTTTACAATACCATTCCCATTTACAATATATATAATTTTTCTAAATAATGCTTCTTGGCATCTAATTTAATTTCACTGTCACTGCTAGTATGCTGAAATAAACGTTACCAGTATTGCGATCATTGATACATTATGATGGACAAGATTTCGTACAATGAAATTGCTCCCGTTCCCGTTAAACTCATTGTTCAAACCAAGAAATGCGGCTCTGCCGATGACAATACAACATATCTTTTATTCTCAAGATTGCGCAATAGATCTGACTTAATACAATGTTACGACAGCAGAGGGTGAACTCATTTTGAAAGGTCAAGCCGTATATTCCACCTTTCAAGATAAAGCCATAATTCATTGCAACCTTGTTCCGTATAAACGTTTGGAGAATCGACCTTTGGACATTTGTAGCATTTCATTGCGATGAATGGAATCAATTTGGCTCAAGGTTTACTTATTATAAACGTATAATTTCGTATTTGACGACACTCACGCTTCAACGAGCAATTACTAGGCTGTTTAGAGACAGCTGACGTCACTGCTGTAGCCGTGTGTGTGTGTATATTAATTGGCTGGCTCTGGCATAATCTATGGCACGTTTTTCGCTGAATGTCGAGCTGTAAATAAAAAACGATATCAATGGCCATTCTCATCCACAATCAGCGACACTTGTATATTTGAATCTCATCATCATTAATATGATGATGACATTCAAACAGACTACATTAACAAACAACAATATATCAACAATATATCCGCAAATTTCGAACAATTTGCGAAATGCTTGCCTTGGCTATGAATATCATCTGCATAATTAATACGAATCATTTCAGATATTGTAATGCACAAGGAAAGGAATTGTTGGCATGAGTCAAAAATCAAAATGAATTCAAATGCAGCTTTTTACGGCACATTTGGGCTGCAGCATATTTTTACTTTAAACCCGGCCCTTACACAATAGTGATTGGCTGCAACCGGTGTAATTGGTTCACAGCCCACGTACTGTAAACGTTCTGCCAACGTAGCTGTTAATAGGTCAAGTGATTAAGTCTAGTCGCCTCCTCAAGGTTTCAAGGAAAATAACACCTCTCTTTTTCAAGCCTCATAAAGTGAAAAAATGTCAGCGTTATTTTTTACACCGAAGTTACAGTCTGCCTTAACCCGAACATAAGACACATAGCAATTCGCTTTCTAAAGCACTCGCTTCGTGTAATTTACTGTCCACCAGTTGTGCTATAAATTTCCTTCTTCGGTTGGTCTATGTGGGGATAGCTATAGTATATATAACGAGCATTCAGATTACCTGCTAAGACACCTGATTTTGCCACGTGAAATTAAACTGACGTTCCTTGGGACATTTACCTCATATAATCAGATATAATGTCAGCCGACTCGTGTCATTTCATTCCAGGTAGATTTTTTAACCACATCCAGAGTGATCCACGAAAGAAGAAAGCGGGCATTCTGGAACGTTTGATGAGCCTCATCAGGCGACACCTGCTATGTTAACTTAATAATTGTTGATGCTTTCAAACAACAACCTGCATTAATTACATTTACATGGATCATCGTTGTTCATCGCCGGAGAGCAAGCATCAATATCTGTTACTCTCTTTTAAATCCACGAATCCCTGATGTCTTTATAAACCAACTGCCTGTAGTCTAAATATGCTACTTTCTCATTTAAATACTATTAAATATTTATTGAAACATTTGAGGAATGACTATTGTTACCTCGACATATCGGCTAAAGTATCAGGTTTGGTAAGTATATGTTTCATAAGCATTTCATGCACATAACTTGAGACAATTTCATGACACACGTCGATGATGGCGTTCGCCACTGGTACATCACCTCAACCCGTGTGATATCAGACAACAGACATCCATATCAATTCATTTAGCGAGCGCACTCAGCATGCGCGCGGCACCTGCTGGTCGGACGGGAGTGTCAAGGAAACCCGCTCATGTCAGACACCATAAAGCAGTGTTACCAGTGATCCCAACATTTGATTTATTGACAGTCAGAAGACAATTGTTGCCAAACTGAATTCATCAGTATGAATGCCAGAGAATGGTACAGTGGTGGCGCCATGTGGCTGGGAGACATCGGCTAACGATCGTCCTCCAGCTCGGCAAGCAGCTGTCTGCGTTTCCTCTCCAACTCTCCCTCACTCAGGTCACTCTCCGACGACTCCCAACGCTGCTGAAACAGGCACGGCCCAGTCACGCTCAGCAGTGTACTTTGACAGATAAATTGAGCGGACTTGACTTTAGACAGGGGCTCATGGAGGACTGAGCTTTGTACAGGGCCACACAGTACTGACATCATGATCAGTGCCATGCAAGCAGTAAAATGGAGGACGTTTAAGGGTAGCAACACACACATATATTAATTACCTGGTAAAAGGACAACATGAAACAGATGTCAAAAACATCACTATCTATCATATTACCAGGGTTGTTTGGCACTATCAGGAAATTAACAAAAATGACATACTACATTATTAAAAGACTAAATGGCAAACAATTTGAACCATGCTAATGTGATAAAAATTCCACCTAATACTACTATCATCAAAACATACACTGGTGTGAACTGCATTTACTGTGAGAGCTTTATTAGCAAGAAGTCAAGTTACCATATATATTTGCAACAGGATAATGTATAGCTTGATGGCAGTTGATAGAAATATAAATATTTCATGCGAAGCCTTACAAGTGATTCAGACCCCTTGCATCTTAACTTCAATATTGGCAACTCAAACTAACAAGAAAGTAATGATAGGTGAATATGCTGAACATGCCAACTAGATGGTGGACAACATGGCAATAAGCTAAGAAACACAACATGAATTCTCACATATGATGCATTCAAAAAACCCAATGAAACTCTCAAATTACAGATGATTAGGAAAACAAACACACAAGCATGATACATACACAAGGTGAAGCTATCCATTATGTCTAGGTCAAACAGCACACATGTTAACCTTGTTTGTAATGTCAATTATGGCATAAAAGAGCCAGTTTTTATTGAGACTTGGATAAAAAATAAACTCAATTAATGTTCTGGTAAATAGCTTAGGATTGTCTCAAAATAATCACATATGTAAGTGTGCTTGGAAAGGAGTCTGCAATTGCAATGCAAAGCTATTTTATCATGCTATTTCTTAAATATATAAAATTGGATGTCACTCTTATATCTTCTGCTGCCATAATATTATGTATACATTGCAGTTATGAACTAACATGCAAGTCTCACAGGAGGTAAGCAAATCAATCACCTTTGTTATAAAAGCAAAGAAAAACAGAAAATACCATGCTGGAAGCATTTATTGCATCATTTGTTAAATTCCGATGACTTCCTGAGAACCGACCTTATCTTTCTCCTTCTTGGACATTGGGGCGGGTGATTTACGTTTCTTGGATTCCCTTTTAACTTCATCTCTGTCAGAACTTGACCGATCTCTAGAAGGCTATAATGTAAATGCCAAAAATGCATGAACATCAATGAACTCAAATATGCATTGCAGAAAAATTTAACCACCATACTTGTTAAAAGTTCTACCATTGAACAAATTGTAAATTTATCTTTCGTTTTTCCAGATCACTTCTCATTGGTGACAGCAACATCCCTAGCTATGGAGTGTGAAGATGCGACGAGGACTTACTGTTCGTGATGCTCGCTTCTTCTTCTTCTTAGACTTTTTGTGTTTTTTCTTTGACTCATAATCTGAAGATTTAAAAGACATTTATCAAAAGGATGAGCAACATTTCTTAGTGATGATATTTTACAACATGAGGTCAAAATAAGGTCACTTGGTCCACTGACCAACTAGGCCCATTAATCTCACAATCTAGAGGCCTTGCAGCCTAAGTAGCCAAATCTAGAAGCCAGGCCATCTACAATATGTACTCTTTTGGGAAATCAAAACCATAATTCTGAAGAAGGCCATTTCATTCTATCATTCTGTCTATTTGTGGACTTCAAAGTGGAATGATATATGCCTGTGCTGACATTTATATCTGAAACTGTGTCATAGTTCAGCAGCCAGTGTCTTATCAAATCATGACTATCATGAGCTCTGATTATTGCAGTTCCAGATAAGTCTACGTCAAAAGCAATAAAGCAAGGAGATTGGAAAGGGTCAAATCGAACCTCTCGCCAAATCAAAGCATAACCCCTGCGACATTTGCCTGGCATGTTTTGGCTGAAAGCACTTATATGCAGGACACCGCATGTAGGGTAGCTGCAATGGCAGTGGGGATTTGGTATATTTTTATGACCGTGTTACTGATGCAATCCTGTGTGCAGTTTCCAAGGTTTAAAGCAAAACATCTGATTGGAAATTATGATCTGTTCAAGATTGCCTTGTCCACATTCAAAGAGGTACAGAACGAGTTGACAAAATTCAGTAACTCAAAAGGCCTGGAGCAATGCCAAGGACAAAAGGGGTGCTAGATATAACAACACTTGATCATTATGTTTAGGTGAGGGGGGATTTAGATAACAGCCTATACCTGATTCACTGCGTTCTGGTGTGGGCGAGTCTGACCTTTTCTTCTTCTTCTTATGCCTGCTGCTGTCATGGTCCGACTCATAATCTTGGTACTGCCATGACAGAACAATAACATTTGATTATTATTTGAACAGCTCTTGTTACAAGCTTCAGAGAAAGTGATGACTTGGGTCCCCTGCAGACCACAACATACCGGTGATCTGGAGTTTGACCTTGACCTCCTTCTCTCCTTCTTCTTGGCTTTCTTTGCTTTCTTAGGATGATGATGGGAACATGCCTCTTCCAATGCAAGTTGGTATTCTTTATACATGCGCATTCTCTCTGCTTCCAGGGGAATAACCTCAAAGCTTGGCTCCCTGGTGATCTTGGAGCGGGCTTCCTCCCATGGCATGTTTGGACTCATATCAGGCAGTACTTGATGGAGCATGCTCTTAAAATTACTCTCCAGCTTCCGTAGCTACACACAGATCATGTTTTTGGTTATGTTGTTTATTGGCTATTAGTTATTGAACTAGTGAGAAACTGAATAATAATTGCATTGTAAACATGTGTGCGCTGTCCGACCTTTCTAGATTCCTCTTTTAGCCGTTCTTTTTCTCGAGTTTCAGCCTTTTCAATCAGCTATAAACACAAAAGGGCGAGTCAAGATGGGGACAAAATAATGGATACTAGTCATCTGAAACAAAGTTATCCTGTTAATCCACGAAGACAAGAGATGTGTGGGATGGCACGCTGTCCACAGCGGGAAATATGCAAAATCTATTATCAGCCATTTGGCTTCACACAGCTTATTTGTAAAGGCTGGACCATATCTCAGTCTGCTTTATTCAGAGCACTCATAGTATTTAGTTCCCCTGCTTACAGTGCATTATTATATAAGAACTCAATGATGTAACAGGGTAGAAGCAGGTGTCAATGACATTTCAATTGACACAGAAAATGGGTAATCTATGGTGAAAAATGTTATGAATAGACCAAATGTGATGAAATCAGTTTCATGGTGAAATGTGTCCCTCAGAAATTGAGTTGGACATTTTAGAAATCCTTACACTGTTAAAGGTCAACTTGATGTTGCCGGCATCCAACCCCATGGCTCGTCTGTCGTCCAGTGAACGTGTGAAATCATCAAACGAAGTTGATATTTCCACAGATATCCCCTTCTCCTGTACACAAAGTAAGTCATCATTACACCTACAGTAAATCATTTAAATCTGGAAATCAGAAAATGAGACTGAATAAACTAGCTTTCTATGAGGTAAATAAAGTTAGTACACTTCACCTTCAATATCTCTTTGACAAGCTTTTTCTCATCGTGAAACCTGGCTTTCAAATCCTCCACGTAGAATTTGAAGAGATCAAGAGGAGTTGATCCTATATAACAGATAAATACCCATGATAACCGGCACCATCTCACTGAAGCTTAACCCTATGAGGGATCACCTATATAGAGTTGTATGTGTATGCACTAGTATAATATACCAATGGGGTCATAACCTGTCTGAGCTTGAACCAGTGTCAAATATTGATAAATTACAGGTGAATGTGATAATAATTTTGGAGTGAGTGATATTACCAGGTTGTCCAAGCATCTTGGAGAAGCGAGCATCCTGGCTCATGACTGTGTACAGATCCATCCACAGGGACATGGAATGCAATTTGCCCTGTTCATGCAGCTCATCCAGGAACACCTACGATATCACCACACTCGCATACATTAGCAAATACTCGTCAAAGTCCGCAAAACATTTGATCTGAATATCAAAGATGATACTCAGGATTTTTTACTTTATCGAGGGAAGAATCTGTGATATAGATGTATAAATTCCATAACCATTCTCAAGACCATTGAAATGATATTAATGTGGTTTTTCACTGGTTAGGCACCCGAGTGCGATGAGCGGTTACGTACGAGGAATGCCTCTCTGTTTTTGCGTTGCTGCCTTTTGATGCGTCTTCGCTCTCTCTCCTTCTCGTCATCGTACTCCTGCTCCAGCATCTTGATGTGGTCCTGGAAGCAGAGCAACGCATCCTCCTTCTCCATATCTGTATCACCACACATACACACAGGTGTATAGGAGAGCAGAAAAATATCCAAAATCATCAGTACATATTGCTTTTTTCCCCAGAAAAGTCTACAAACAACTATAAAAAGATGCAATATTACCTTTCAGCCATGTCCAAGCTCCTAGGTTAGTAGGTACTTTATATTTTTTTTATACAAACAGATTAGAGATACGATGTGGGGAGATAAAAGAAAAAGCCTTTTTCTTTTTAAAAGGTCCATTTTTACGGAGACTGCATCATAAAATAGCTCACTTTGTAAATCCGAATCCTCAGAGAAGCGTGGATTTTCTAGAAGCATCATCTGCGCTTCAGACCAGGTGGTTTTACATGTGAGGTTGGGCATGTTGTCCAGAATCTCATTAAACACCTTAATGTTCCTTTTGCGTAACTGCTTGGCTTCTTCCTGTAATTATAACGCAGGTGTTAGTAAAAACAGCAAGCAATACAGCTGATATTTGATGAATTCCTGTTAACCTCATCAACAACATAACGTTACTCAAAATCGCTGTAACACAATTGCTACATAAATCAACCTATTCAATATTTGTCTGATTGCTGAAATTAACAGGATACAGTATTCTAAATTAGGTTTATATTTGATATAATTGGTTTACAACACAACCCAGATATGAGCAAAATTATGATGATCAAGTCATTAGGCATCTACATTTACAAGTATTAAATAAAGCTGGTGAACTATGATAGGGCACCTTCTCCTTCTTGTGCAGTTGGTGGACTGCATCAGCATAGATCTCTCGTCGATCCCTCTCATGGACAGAACGCCACAGATCAGAATCAGCAAACATCTGATCTGCTTTCCTAGAGACCAACAAACACCAAAAATCACAAACATTAAAATTCCTGGGTATTCACAAGTTATACCATAGCACATAAATGCATAAAACAACAAATCAATGTTAAACAAAGGACCATAGCATAGAGATTCCCACAACTCAATACATGTACACCACACAAGACATTCAGTACAAACTATACTTTAAACAAGTGGCCAATAGGCACTGAAGCTCTGCTGCTTTTGACATAATTAAATTAAATGTTTGTCAGTAATAACTTGGGAGTCAAAGGTCATGCAGGGCTGATGTTCAGTATGCAACAAGTGGTCAACATGAGATGTACAATTTCAGACAACTATCTTACTCTATAAAAAAATGTTCAACCAAAATTTGCTCCTCATTGGGTAAACATGGAACAAGATATTGTTTTCATTTTTAACTAACCGATGAATAATGCAGCACTGATTATTAGACATCAAGATAATTTGAGTCGAAGTTAAATTCTTAAGTTGATTTTTTTAGTGGCCCTAAGTATAAGAGAAGTCCATGATTAATTTCAGGCTGGGTTTAAAGCAAACCATCTGATTGGAAGTTATGATCTGTTCAAGATTGCCTTGTCCACATTCAAGAAAGTACTGAAGGAGTTGACAAAACGCAGTGACTATAAATGTATAGGACAAAAGGGATGCTAGATATAACAACCCTTGATCATTATGTTTAGGGGGGGAAGAACCATTTAAAAAAAAATATGTGCCACTAATTCCCTTTGGGTTAAAGAAGCTGTTCAGCCCCACATCAAATCATGGTAAAAATATATTTTG
This sequence comes from Urechis unicinctus, assembly GCA_034190875.2. Classification (NCBI taxonomy): domain Eukaryota; kingdom Metazoa; phylum Annelida; class Polychaeta; order Xenopneusta; family Urechidae; genus Urechis; species Urechis unicinctus. The sequence goes on along the minus strand of CM067349.1, from coordinate 58,003,136 downwards.
CCGCAAATCATGGTAAAAATATATTTTTCAATAATAAAAAGTCATGTACGACTGATATTAGGTTTGCTAGTGACAATCAGAACAAGAATGGTCCATGTGTAATTTGGGGCTGCTAGCTTACTTAATAAAGAAATTGTGTTCCAATAGGGTTAACATAGTAAATGAGATATTGTTTAGTTGTTCAATAATAACTCAGTGAAAAGAGGTCATGCAGGGCTGACATTTAGTTTGTAACTGACCATCAAAATAAGAGTGGTCCACAAGTAATTGGGGCTGCAAGCTGCTTCATAAGAAAACTTGCAATTACAAATTATTCCCCATTGGGTTAACATAGTAATTGAGATTTTTTGTAAGTTTTTCAATAATACTTTAGGGGTCAATGGTCAATCTGGGCTGATTTTTAGTTTGCAAGGTGACCATGTGTAATTTGGGGCTGCTAGCTTGCTTAATAACAAAACGTGCCACCTAAAGTTTACAAACGGATGGACGGACGCCAGAGCAAAGGTATATAATAAGCTCTAAACTATGACAAATGAGATTATATAACACAAAACATCACATTCAATTGAGTAGCATGCCCAGAAGGGATGCGGTTCTTTCACCTGTAGAGGATGCGGGAGTTCATTTTGGGATGATGCATAAGGAAGTCCTCCAAGTCTATCTTAGCTTGCTTGGCTTTCAGTCTCATCTCCTCCTGAAAACAATAAGGTTTCCACCCACATCATTTAACATCAGACTTAAACAAAAACACAATTTAACAATAGAACATTAACCATTGCAATCGTTGTTTTTGCTATTACATATCAGCTGACCTTTTCTTCTTTAGCTCGTAGTGTCTTGTAACTATTGAATGCTTGCTTTTTCTCATTGAGCTGTCGTAGGGCGCTGTAGCGAGGATCGTGAATAATAAGCTTCATCGCTGCCTCCCACGACGCTGTCGAGGGGACATTCTGAGGAAACACAAGCAATCCAATAGGAAGTAAATACCTAATTTCGCTAATTTGAGAAATGATTTGAATCTAAGCGAAATATATCAAAAAAGGTATATGTTTTACCTTTTCACGCAGGAGGTTTTTAAATGCTTCTATGGCCTCTTTTTTATTTCTGAACACATATTCTTTTTTCTCAGGCGTCATCTGAGAATCGCTTGAATCGCTGTACCAAAGCAATGTCAACATGAGCATGATAAATCTAAACTTGCCATTAAGACAAACCTATAGAAGCACAACAGGTCAAAGTGTATATTTAGTCAATCATTAAGAATATTCACTCGAGTAAACCTTAACAGACAATTGCTGATTGCTATAACATAGGCACTGTGCTAGTGCAAATATAAAGGGTGTATGTCTATTGGTGATAAATTATCACACGCATCCAAGTAACGCGCAGAAGTCATTAGGTCATAGATTGCTGTCGTGTAGTGTGCTGCTAAGTGTAACTAAGGGTAGCGCTTCTACGATGCAAGTTAAATGGGCTTTGTTGAATTTGTCACGTGTAAGGTGGCGCGTTAGAAACAACCAACACAAACATGTAAGTGAGCTCAATTGACCGCTGGCACACTGAGACACTGACTGAATTCTCAGAAAGTCAAAGATAAATAGCAGACAGGGTAGTGTGGTACATATGGCAGGCTGGTCAGCCAAGAGAGGTAGGCATGGAGAGGGGGGAGTGCATGTCTATTAGTGACCAAGCGTAAAATAGAATGAACACAGTAGGTAAGTTGCAATCTCTTAAAGAAGAGGTATGTAAGTGACTAACGAGTCATCATCTGAGCTGTCCTCCACTGTTTCCGCTGCAGTGGCTGCAGCAGCAGCCGCGGCGGCAGCAGCAGCCACAGCAGCTGGTGTTGGAGGCAACTCTATGGAGGCTAATGTAGCTTCCATAGCTTTCTGTATGGCATCAGAGGGCTGTGATGGCATGGGAGCAGGGAGTGCTGATGGCTGCTGTGGAACACTGGGTGGGGCAGCAACAGTTACACCCTGCTGGGATCTAAAACACACACAGTTAATTAACCATCAGAAAATCAATGAAGTGAAGTGCAATTTAAAGGCTATTACAGGGATCACATTCTTGATTTTAGAGGCTGTAAGGCTACTTACTTCTCGTGTTTCTTGATAAGCTCTGGAAAAGAGAAACAAAAGTGAAATAATTCACAGAAAACACCAATTTTTGACATGTTGGTGACTATCTTCACTAATCAGACAGAAGCATGTTATCTTGTTGTTAGTATAACTGTAAAGTACCTTCCACATCCTCCAGTTCTTTGGGCTTCGTCCACCGTGATTCTTTGGTGATGGCATTATGAAAATACACCTTGCCAGAGTCTGCCTTGTGTTCTTTCCATGGACATTTTGAGAGCAGCAGCTGTTTATACATACATCATAACATGTCTATGCCCACTTCTCCAAATAGAAACAACAACATCTCAAAGTTAACACACAGGTATGGCATGGTACATTGACACCACTCAACCACATGATACAGGACTGTATCATAGCAACATCCCGGGTTCAATTATCAAACTAGACAAAGCCGGGATGGAAGTCGAACTCACATCCAAGAGACATAAAGAGTCCTAACTATATAGCATACCTCTTTAGTGATAAGAATGCTAACCGAGCGAGAAACAGAATCGACGCACCTCAGCTGGTGACTTCATATCATCAGGCTTTTCCCACACCGATTGCTTTGTCTCTGTGTGGTAGAAGTAGGTACGACCATCAGGCGCTCTGTGTTCTGTCCAAGGGGACTTATTCACATGGAGCAAAGCAATGCAAACCATAAGAGATCGAGTCAAAATGATACAGCTACATACATAGTTATAGTCAAACCATCATACTGACTCAAACCTAATGGATAACTATGTGCAGAAAACGTTATCTTGCACAAACCACATGCACAATATTGAATGAAGATTACTCTACGATTTACATCTTGACCCAGCAATACAGTATACATCCATGACCAGGATGGTAGCTTCACCTTTCTGCCATCTGGTTGACCTGGTGAACTTGAGGCTGATCCACCAGCCTGGAGCTGGGACACCTGGGGATTCACTGCATCATAACAACACGACACTCATCAGCTAAGTATGAAACAGGCTGATATCACTGGACTGCATCACAGTCTAGCAGTGTGCATGGAATACACATGGTTTGAAAGTAATTTGTACCAATCGGAAGAAGCTACTTACAGCTTACAGCCTGGGATGTGGTTGGTGGGGCAGAGATGACAGCATTAGAACTCGCTGCAACACACACAATGATACTGTCATTAACTCACAGATACTAAAATGATTTAATTTTAACTTTTGATATGTATACCATCCTATGATAAGGTGGTATCATAAGAACACCAGGACATGGGTATTGTTACCTGTGGGGATTGGTGGCATTTGCATCCCTGGGGGCACCATGGGTGGCATACCTGGGAACCCTGGCATTGGTGGGAACCCTGGTACACATAATTAAATCATGCAATCTATCATATTGACAAAAGGATGGACGTTATGACAATGGACTCACATTTGGTATTGAAGCTGATGGGAGAGAGACACATCAGCAGTCAGTTACACAAGACTTCTACTCACTAGGCATACCCATTGGGGGTGGGGGCATCATAGGGGGCACCTGCATGTCAGTACGGGTTCCAGGGGGTCCCGGCATGGGGGGCATGAAGCCAGGAGGACCACCAGGGGGCATCTGCAGCATAACATAAGTTACCAAATAAGCAATCACCATTAATGACAGTTTACAGAATAATTGTTTAAAATTAAAATAGAACCTCCCAAGTAAATGAAACAAAGTTTTATGAGGCATCAGTGAAATATGTGCATAAATGAAACCAAGTATTTACCCCATATGGAGGCATCATCGAGGGTGCAGCAGGGGGGTTATTCCCACTCTGAAACAATAACAAATCATAAGGAAAATCTGAGTTGACTGAGGAGGTATGTTAATTTGATATGTAAATGCAGCACTAATGACTGCTTGATGTTGAAGCAATAGAACAGGAAGCGAAAGAGGGAAACAATGATTTCTTAGATTATTTCAAATACAATGGGGTCATTTCATGTCAAATCTACCAGTCTGATAAGTTTCCACCACACCATCATCAAATTTGTCATGAAAAATATATGTTAAACCATAGCTTAATCAGATGATCTTTTCGTGTAATGGCATAAGCTTGAAGTTTTGTTATTTATAACCAATTACCCTGATTTGTAAGCACAAAGGCTACACCAAATTCACACGTTATATTCAGAAGTCAGTGAAAGCTTTATAATAGTTCTAGACCTTTGAATATTGGTATTCAGACTGATTAAGCCATGACAAGTCCAAAAATAAGGCAATATAAAGGTCAGATTAGTAGAAAAGGAGTTGTGGTGCCATGCAGCTCTCATGGAAATTTTATCAAAAGTATTTAGTGTCGAACACAAAAGTGGTTGCATCTCCAGGGGTATATCCGCGGTAGGTTACACAGCTCTGAAACTTAACAGTTCTGTCCTTCTCACCAAGGTAAGCAAGCATGGAAAAATAATCAGATGTATGTCTAACTTACTCTGTATTTTATGATATTCTGAAAATGATAATATGGAAAGTAGGCAATTTGCATGAGAAAACTAAGGATACGCCATTGTGCTGCACCATTTACGAGTAAGAAATAAGTTTTTGTTATTTGTCACATAACTTAAATCATATTGCAATAATTTGTTAATATATATCAATATACACATAGGTTGTGATAGTTAATGAATTTTAACATGTACATACTTACATATTTTGTTCCACATGAGATTATATCTTGTACAATCAATTACATGGGCCATATAAAAAAATGATACTGGCATTTTAAGCCACATCATCATACAAGCTGGTGGGAGGGTGCACGTGATGGAGGGCTTAGATGACATCATAAGTTCACAATACCTGCTTGCATTATTATCCAGTTTATGCTGATGTCCCACATGAACTATACAGAAATGAAACCAATTTGCTACTTCTTATAATGTCAAACTGGCAACAATGTATTGTGGATCTTTGGAGTTGATAAATTATCCTTTTGGAGGATGAGTGGCATAAAGGTGACAAAACTGGACATAAGTGTCTAAGTATACAGATCACGAGCAGAATCAGTTTTTGTGGAGAAGTGATGGCACTACAAACTAGCGTTGCAGCGTCCAAAACAAGCCCACTAAGTTCTGCCCTTCAGCCGTCACACAGAGTAGGATCACCTTCACAAGAACTGCCAGACCCCATAATTACCTGACTGACATACCCTAGTCTCTAGACCTTCTCCGCTCATACTGACCGTCAAGGCCAGCAACCTTCACTTCATAATAATGACTTTTACATATTTACTGCATATCCTGTATGCCCATGATAATAGATGTAACCACATAATTGTAATATAATTACATCTATATATGTGTTAGACTAAAAAAAGGGCGATGTCACGTAACGCAGTCATAGCGCTTCACGTCATAATGTTTGTCTCGATATTTCAATTACACATACACACATTTTAATAACACACGCACACACATGCACATACTATACAAGCATTCAGACAAGCTCTAACCAGCTAACACAACATAGGGCGAGATCGTTGCAGTTATCCAGGGGCAATTTGCTACTTGGGCAATATCGCCGGATACCGTTTTGCGATGGTGTTCTTTGGTGTGTATAAATATAATGTGGTGGGTCAGGGGGATGGGCGATAATATGGGGGATATCATGTTCTGAGGGCGGCAGTCGATTCGTACTCACCATTTTAAATGTCCTGTACGTGTAGCGGTTTCGAGAGAAATTTCAATAAGCGCACTAATACAATACAATCATAGTTTCTGTCGTATTTAAACGAATATGCCACAAATAAAAAACACCGACAAAATTTGTAATCCACACGACATTGGTTAGATTGGAGGCAATTCAGACCGTAATAAACGAAATGGACCTGATAAGATGGGTCATTGTTCAGCAGTTGTAAATTGTTCTGTACCTTAATCTAGTGCTTAATCATGATGCATTAAACTAATATTTGGCCAAAATATTATCTCAAATTTTACTCCAATTATTAAATCGTAACGGGAACCATGCATGAACTGCATATTCTAAATTGGATCTAACTGCCTTATAGTATTTGATGAAAACTCTCATAGAGCGATTATAGTGAACGTCCATTCAGATCATCACGACACCTCTGATAGACTTTACTACTTCAGCTGCACTAAAATTGTTTGTTGGATTTTAATGAATGATCAATTATGGCAACTCAATCCCTTATTTGACACACCATCTAGAGTAGAACCGGCCATTCACGGTATACAAACTTTATGTTTGCCATACCTATAGGCAGTACTTTGTATTTAAAAATGCAACCATGACCCCAGCCTAACGCGTTATGTTAGCTTTGTTGTAAGTCATATGCCCGGTTTAACCAGAGCGAAATTTTGTCATGAATCTCCATATGTATATTTATACACACGGAGATTCATGACAAAATATGCATCCATTTTCAAACTTTTAACTATTTTGTCAAATACAAATAGATGCTACTGCAGGGCTTTTAGTTGTGTCCCCTCACTCCGTCTGATATTTGTGAAATTCCGTAAAACGTGTAAGCCTATGCAATCAATTACATCCCAATTCAAGACGTATCACCCAGCAAATGAAAACCGCTGTCTGGTGCCTCCCTGGGGACAGCACTGGGAGCTAATAGACTGCCCCACATCAGCCATTGTGTTCCTCTCTGCCGGAATATTGTATGACGTACCTGGTAAAAAAAAATATGTCTTTAGGATGTTGAATCAAAAAACCCAATAGATGGTCTATGACGTCAATGTTATGTGATGAGAGCGTATATATTCTGCTTCACGAACTCAAAATGGACAGATTGGTATTGGATCCTATAGCGGACCCCCTACACCACACATAGCCTCTTCTCACCCCCACCCACCCCACACCACCCATCCCACCCCCGAGGAAGAAACCTGCCTTGGATACTTGATCAACCATTGCCTCGTCACCCTAAGAAGTATCTGCCTCTGTACATAATAGTCCAGCGCCCTGCCTCTCGGTAGATAAGACGAGGAAAATAAAAGTAGGGTGGGGTGCAGTTTATGTCCCATCGATCAGAAGCTGCGGATACCACACTATGGGGCACCACTAACAGCTAGTCTCCTTAATTAACGACGATGATGTGTACCTGCCCTTTAAACAGTACCAGCAAGTGGGACGTGTGTAGCCTAATGTAGGGTCATCCGATGGGACAAGGAAGAAATATTTGCTTTCGTTTGATAATTTTGACTTTCATAAAACTTTCATAGTCAACCCCAAACAACAACAAAGCTGGACGCGGTCGAGAGGAAAGTTATTCGATCGGGGCACCCAGTGGGGGAAAACTCAACAAGCTCCGACTGATATCAAAACTTACTCTATTAAAGCAATGCTGATAAAAATCAGATCATATGAAGATGACAAAGCATGTGTCATTTGACAATGTCAATGAATTCCCCAACGGTCACACTCGTAAACGGAACGACAAAGTCAAAGAAGTTGAGGATGAGTTCTGCGGTGAGAACAACCGTCCGAGAAGGCGTGGTCCACTGACAACGACAAATACTGAGAAAGCTGTTCCCTCGTCGAATGGACATATATCGAGGCTGGGTATTCTCAGAATGCCTAGCCACGACAGACGACCTTGGTCAAACCAAGATCACACTAATACACTTCCTACTTTGGCTGTTTCTGAAGGAAAAGATGTTGCATATTTGCTTCTGTTGGTTGGATTCATTGTTGTTATTGGTCTTCAGCTTACAACAAGTAAGACTCAAATAGATCCATTCTGTACAACTTAATATTACTTATGAAATTCATATGACAAAACAAGGAGATTGAACATATTATCTGAGCATCTGTTTGAGTAATTGAGACATTGAATTGAATGATAAACCTGTAAATAGGGGTAAGCAGATAAATAAAAGTCAAAAGCAGTTCTGTACCAGTTGGTGGTCTATTACTGGTGTTGTTACTTTCAACATGTTAATGTTAGTAATTATTGAGGTTTTTTTACATTTCTGACATGGTCATGAAATGTTTTTAGGACTATATAAAACCCCAAAGCTTAATTGAAGATGCACCATGAAATAATGTTGGTAACTTGTTTTGTATGTCATTGTGTACAGTTGTTTGGACCTTCCTTGAGTCTGGCATTGTTGTGGAACTGTATAAAAAGCTCATCATCGCTGTTTCTAGTAATGGTATGTTTGCATGTTGCCTCAGAGAGAGGATTAGTAACTTCCTCTGCTGTGTTACTTCACTGAATATATTTTATGTTATTTTATGCATCCTTGGTAATTCACAATAATGTGATCAACATGAAAATGACTTAAAAGATTAATATATTCCAGAATTTAGGTGAATAGTAACCAAATAATCTATTGGTTTACTGTTTCAGCATCTATTGTTCTGAGTGTCATAGCTGGTGTAGGGTGTGTATTCTTTTCCTGGTCTCTGGTATATATGGACAGTGAAATACCAGGAGTTTCTCCGCCAGCTCCTTTCTCACATTCCAAAACCATGTGAGTGGATTTTCCTTTCCTGAACCTCTTGAAATAGATAAAAAAATTATTTAATATTTTTGTAGAACTTACATTTGTTGTTGTCATGAGCTGCTTGCTCTTCAAACATTACACCCTTTAGGCTCTCAATTCTCTGGCTGTTTCTTCTAAATTAAAGGTAGTTTTAAGTTATTATTTTTTCAATCGTTCTCTACTACTTTTGGAAAAGATATCAGCTGAATTGTGTCAAATCAGTGATCCTGGCTTCCTTTTTTTGCTTTTGTGAAGTACCACTGAATATTTTCTTTGGAATATGAATTGTAAACCAAATATAGCCATAAATACTAGTGGTCATCTGAGAGAGTTGTTTTTTTCAAGTTGCCAATACTGATAAATTTTCTAATACAGGTACAAAGAAAAAAACCATACTGTCAAAAAATGCATCTCAAGATTTACTGTGGCTGTTTTTTTTTTCAACAGGAGAGGACCTGGCCATGCAATCCAACTGAACTATATGGTTCATATTCTTATAGGCTTTTCAGTCTTTATTTATGGTGTCTTTTACTTCCAAACCGTACTACCGGAGTCAGTGAAAGGTTTTTTGTTCACCTAGTTCTGTTATGCTATATACACAGCTGACATAGTTATAATGTTGATTATCAAATGCCAGCAATATAGCCCAGTTATTAGATTAGAATCTACCATATCCTATTCTGTTAAAACTATGACATCTACTTGAGCTATGAAGATATGGAATTTGCTTCTTAAACTTTTCTCAGATTTGAAAGCTGATATATATTTACATATGATGTGTTTTGAATTTAGACCTGTTGACGTATAATGCAAAAAATCAAATTTGGTACTTACATTTCTAATATTCTATTGTTAAGGTTGGTGCATATTGCATTATTTGCCACCTGCTTTACATATTCATACCACAATAGGTGGATTACTGAAAGATAGGTCAAGGATATTTCTAAAGATGTTTCTAAAGAGTCATGCACAACAGAGATTTATTAAGAATGTGTCAGTATAAACCTGTATTATTTGTTTGCCAGCAACTTGGATAGGTGAAATTTGCATTTGCAGGCATGAGTTTTTGTTTCGAAGGTATGACAAGTTTTAATTATGGTCACTTTACTTGATTTATGTGTGTTGCTGACTTACCAAATTTACTGCTGTTGATGGATAACTTCATATTTAGCTGTGACAACTAACCTGGGTGCCATTTTACAGCCCTCTGTGTCATGAACTGATTGGTCACATACTGTATTTACAGTTTACTTTTATACATATACTTGTGTGTAAGATAACTTTAGTAATTTATTTTGTAGAGTTAACTTGTGTGTGTTGTTGTAAGTGTTGTTGGTAATATTATTGATTGTTGAGCTCAGTGAGTCCATCATTGTCATTACAAAATCTCTCATTAGGCCAGTTTTGGACTCTGATTCATTCAAACTCCTGTCAGGCATAAAATGCTAAGACTTTTTTGGTGCAGTGGATGTGTTTTATATTGGATGTATATTTTAAGTACACCTTCCAATTTTTATGTATTGTTATAACACACAAAAAACTCCTCAATATATTGAAGAGGTTTTTTTTTTAGGAGAGACCGCTGATTATTTAATGACTTTACATTCTGAAAATGGTTCTCGTCAAATTGTGTTCTTTGTAGTATATATTCATCAGAATATAGCTATAAAATGTAATAGGTCTGAAAACTGCAGTTCATTTTCAAAATTATTTTACTTAGCTGTGTTTGGTTATGTATGTATCATTTGAAGTAGCTGTTTAGATAACATGCGTACAGTTGTCACAAAATTTAGTCACAAGATATGTTAATTTGTTCATTTTATGTTGTGCATGATTTAAAAATAAGTATGTATTATAAATAAAAATTAAGAAAACAATTTCTGTGCTTAAATGCACCACAAAATATCATCAATGTTCATCAACATTGGGTGCGTGATGTGAATTTTCATAAACTTAACTGCAATATATAATTAATCTCTTTTACTTGGTATATAAAAAAGCCTGAATCACTTTGAACCAGCTATGCAAGCTGGTAGACGTACTGTCGATGCTTGGTCTGTTTTCTTCCATGTATTGTCTTATTTATAGTTTTTCTTTCACTCACATATTGACATTACACGGACAATTGCTGAGGGTGCCACCATTCCTGTGCCTGGCCATGAATCAGCCATTTTGTTCAAGATGGATGCAAACAGAGGGTCTGCTGTGTAATTAAAAAAAAATTCAAATGTTTCTAGGCTTTTGAAGCTATTTGT
>CM067349.1:57889788-57987288 GCA_034190875.2 Urechis unicinctus | reverse complement strand
ATTGTAATGATGTATTTATGTATACTTATGGTACCAGAGTATTGCTGTTGATATCAGCACTGAAAAAGGAGCAAATATTGTCACAGAGGTATTGACACAGGGGCATTTTTCTTTCATTGAAATTATGCTAATTGGGTAACTGTTAATCTATGCATTAGGGAACCTAAATTTATGTCTGTTTCTTAAATAACTTGCTGTTTGTAATGCAGTTAGCAAAGAAGAGTGATGTCCTGGTGGAGAATTACCTCCCAGGCAAACTAGACACCTATGGTTTAGGGTATAATCAGCTACAAGAGATTCACCCTGGGCTTATATATGTCTCAATTACAGGTAGCCATTCAAACTAAGTACTCAACGCATACTGTGAAATATCATGACATTTTCATAAATACTGCTCTGTCGAAAAATCGTGTGGTGACTAATTTGTTATAGCCATTTTGAATTCGTGAATTACATTAATATAATTTTTTGGGGGTTCTGAATCATTGCGATTTTATTGTTTAGTGAATAGGGCATGAGTTCAGTTTCTTTTGTTAAGCTGATGAAGTTGGTTATTTATCACTAGATGTATCTCCTCAGTAAGTTGTAGACCTGCACAGAAGTTTCTCTTCATTACGTAGACGTCCTGTAGGGCTCAGTAAGTTGTTGTTACTGTGTGTCAGGGTTTGGTCAGACAGGACCCTATGCTTCTCGTGGAGGCTACGATAACATCGCGGCTGCTGTTGGAGGTCTCATGCACATCACAGGACCTGCTGTAAGCTCATTTACATACATAATTAGCTAGTGACAAGAAAAAGCAATTTGTTTTTTTATCATTATACATTGCCAGTAATTATTGAGTTTTAGTTTTGATTTCGTTTACAGCTCAAATGAATGTTGCATTCCATGTTAATGTGTATTATACAGCGCATATCAAGGAGTGTTTCAGTTTTTGTAAAATGCAGCTGATTTTATTTTGGTGATTAGTGTAAAGTTGGTGTTTTAGGAAGGGGAGCCTAGTCGTGTTGGTGTGGCTATGACTGATCTGTCTACAGGACTGTATGCGTATGGTGCTACGATGGCTGCCCTCTTACATAGACAGCAGACTGGTCAGGGTCAGCACATAGACTGTAATCTACTCAGCACGCAGGTAATCATCTTATCCATGTGTCCATAAGAGGTGAAATGATTTGGCCAGAGCTTGTATCATCAGTTATTCCTCAGTTGTCATCATGACAGCTTTGTTTGCCATCATAACGCATCTGTTATTATGACCTTCCATCATTGTAACCTAGTCCACGTGATAGCCCTCCACGCCGTATCAAATCTACATATGATTTCTCTTTATCTGGTTAGGTAGCAACTCTGACTCACATTGCTTCAAATTGGCTCAACTGTGGTGTGGAAGCCAAGCGATGGGGTACAGGCCACTCCAGTATAGTGCCCTATCAGGTATTGGTCTCCTTCATAAGTGTTATTTTGATGTTTGAAATGTGATTGTTATGCAGTTGACAATGATGATAGTTACTTGGTGAATACATGTCTTTTCAAATACAAATAACTTTTGCATAGTGACGTGTTTCTTCTCCACTGATCAGGTCATTGTGATCATAATGTTCCAGGCATTCAAGACCTCAGATGGCTACATTATGATTGGTGGTGGCAACAATCACCTGTTCAACGAGATCTGTTTGGTTTGTTGCTCATAAGAATAACAGTTTGCTCTAACTGGCCTGCTGGCTTTGCGAGACACATCATTATTCACATGTAATTGAATGCTATGCTTAATGTCAATAACAATTGTGCTTTCTGTTATATTTTATAGCCATGGTTGTCCCTGTGTATCAGAAACTTGACTTACCTGAGCTGGTCACTGACACCAGGTACACCACTAATGAGGATAGGGTGGCCAACAGAGACTCCCTCATCACCACCATGTCCAACAGGTATGGAAAGCCATTCATTAAATTTGATTCAAACTGTCCACTGTCATATGACAGTAATGACTGCTCTTATCTGATTCCTATATCATATCATAATTTTACTAATGACATATAATCATTGGCTTCCATGGATGAGGCCTTTAGTTGTTCAAGTAAGTTTTCTTTATGAGGCTCTGAAGAACAATTACTGAGGAAATTCCATTCTCATATTTTGTTAGTCACTTTATGGGGCTTTATTTTGAATTAAATATTTTGACAACCACGGGTTATGATGTTTATATTGAATACTTTTTGGTTCATTGGAGTATATCCAGATTGTCAATGGTGTGACAGATTTGCTGAGAAGTCCAATGCTCAATGGCTTTCTATCTTTGATGGGAGCAAATTTCCCTATGGTCCCATAAATAATATGGAGGATGTTTTCTCTGACCCTCAGGTAAATGAATATATCACAATAAGTATTTTGTCCATTGGTGCTGGTACAACCCATTACCCAATTACAGATCAACATTTGTTGAGTCATATTGTAGAATTTTTTTATGATTTAAAATGTGTTCCTTCAGCAAGTTATGTATCATTAAGAGTTTAAATAGGTGAATTTCATCTACCCTATATTTTGTGTTGCTTCCCTGTCTCACAATTGTGCTTATATTTCATCAAAATATAAATATTGTACCATTTCTTTTCTTGTTTTCAACTGATCTTTCTACTTTCGATGGCGTACCAACTTGCTTCATTACAACTTTATACCGTTTTTATCAATGGTCGTGTCTGACAGATAAAATGATGTGATCCATTGTGAAGCCGTTTCTGTTTGTAGCTAACGGAATGTAGTGATTTCTCAGATGAGTCATAGTCGTAAATGTTGTTTATAAACCGACCATGGAGAATGTGTCGATATTCGGGGTTGTATAATTGAACGGTGAATCTGTGTGATTTCATTTCGAGAAAAACAGTACGCCTCATATCCACTGTATCATACTAGTCAAACGTTGTCCTGCTTAAAACTTGTTCATAAATACTGCTGCTATCATTGATTGCAACAGATGCGTAAGAGTCACCAAGTTCTGTAACGGTGGTTTATTGATTCACCCATTCAGACAACAGGAAACGGAGCACCATGATTGAGAGGCAGAAAATGTAGGGTCGAGTATTCAGTGTGCGATGAGGGTCTGCAGGAGGCAGAAATCAAAGGGGCATCGTCAGGGTTATACAATGCGTTAATTACACATGTCACGCAATGAATCGCTGTGAAAGGACCGTCATGAATGCCCCGCAGCGCGCCTCTATTCATGGGTGTGACGGGTGTACTGTGTCCACGCAAGTTCCCCATTTATCACTTCGATTGATTATTGCTGATTGTCGCTAATTGCCACGATCACATTTCCATCGCCTACCTTTCCTAAATTTAATAAATTAATGAAAAACGGTTGACGTCCATCACTTCAATTTGAATGAAATTGATCCCCAGGAACAGCCACAACTTTTGTGTTTCTATTTCTACAATTCAAGGGGCAGACGATTTAGAGCACGTATAAGGTCTGTCAGCCATTCAGGCCAAGTGTTCCATTTCCTCTTCTGTGGTTGTATTTCAATCCGCATGCAAAATGTCGATTAGATAGTTATGTGATTATGTGCGTTGTTGGTAGCAACAATATATCAAATAGGTGATCCCCATTCGCTTGTTTGGTATTTTTCTCAATTGTTCACCCGTTACAGTGAATAAAATGTTGTTTCAATTCATTCTATTCGAAGGGAAGACGAGTTAGTTCGTCAATAGTGGAGAGCAGCAACCCTAGAAGCATTTGCTATCACTTTATTATATGTATGTCACTCCAGTTACTGAACCTATTAAAGGGTGTTCTGGTCATTCGATGTTGAAGTAAATTTGCACATTGTTTGTTTACAAAGTGATCGCTTTTCTGTTATTTCAAGGTGATTCACAACAACATGATACAGGATATTGATCATTCCAAACTTGGCAATATAAAAGTCGCAGGTAAGTGGCAGTTTTCATTTCCAGGAGATATTGTTTTATCTTTGTAATTGACATGTTTATTGAGAGATGAATATAAGCACCGAAAGATGGTTCAGTGACACCAAAAAACCCAGATAGGTTGCTATGTGAATAAGGCAATGTGTGTGTGTTGATATAGGCACTGCAGTCCGATACAGTGAAGGCAGTTTGTCACTGAAGCTGCCTCCGCCTGTATTGGGGGAGCACACAAGCGCTGTACTCCAAAGTGAATTAGGTTACACTGAAGCCGACATCAACCAACTCATTCAGGACAGGATAATTCAATAGCAAATAGTTACTTCGTGTTAAATTTCAAAGTGATTTTATTTGGGCTGTGATTGCTAGTTATTGATAACAGACTGAGATCCTGGTTCTTTGGAACATGCATGTTTATCTTGCAAGTTTTACTGGTATAAATGTATTAATCGAATGAATCTAATATGCAAATGACATGTGCAAGGTTTGATTGTATGATTTACTCTTGATTCACTGAAGCAGCCTGCACTTATTTCCCAGAATGCTAGTTTACTAATCTAAGATATGTCATTTTAGAATGGTAGCATTCTGTCTTTTTAAATGAAGTCATGGTCATCTTGTACCATTCTAAAATGAGTCATGTCTTGCTGTGTACATATTATATTTATATTACCATTTTCGATGAAATTTAAGTACAATACTGCAAAGATGAATATTTGTTTTCCGACTCAACATGAATTTGGTTGTTGCTCAGTGAATTCTGCTCACATATGTTTACACATTAATATAATTTCAGATAATTGGTAACTTGATATAAGCTGCTTAAGTGAGAACAGTGGAGTAGTACTAAACAAAACACGATATTTTTATGAATAGTCGAGATTACCAGATGAGTTTGGCCGATAAACGTGGTTACCAGCATCGGCACACTGGTGCGGTTTTATACTCGGGGATACTGCTTCCACTAATGACACTGATGAGTTTTCGAGGGTCAGTCGACCCGGTAACTACACATTATTGATTCAACATACGACACCCATTCAGACAACAGGAAATAGACCGCAATGATTAATAGTCATAAAATGAAGAGCGGAATATTCATTACGCCGTGATGAACCACTGAGGGCAGTTTTCAAAAAGAGGCTTCGCCAGGTTATGCAAATGCCACATTCATCATGATCACCTTCACAGAATCTATTGATTCTGCCATTTCCTTGAAGTCACATTATGAGAGTAATGTCAAAGAGTGTATAGCTTGCTATGAGCGCTCACTCAAGCCTCAGACCGAGAAAAAAAATATATGTGAAATCGCCACCTGTTAGGCGCCATGCGTTGCTTTGTCATTGCGTTTCTTAAAACCACGTAGAATTCTCTTGATTAATTCGAACCCGTGGAAGCCTTGACCAATCAGATGACTGAATGTCTTTAACAGACGTCGGATCAACAATCCTGCGAGCTTTTGTTGATTTCATAGTAGCCGCCTTATGACGGCGTTGTATTTCATGTAATTTCATAATCCCCACACAGCATAGCGAATCTATAAACTCAAGATCTTGTCCCAAAAAATGTTAAAAGTCTACACCCGACCAGTTCCCTCGCTCTAGAAGGTTGCGGACATTAAAGATCGAGAATAGTAAACGGCATGGAATCTGTGAGTGGCGAACTGCTTTCGATAGGTCAACCCGGGCAATTTAACATTTTTCAGCGGAAAGGCTCTGTGGAACGACGTTTCCCCCGCTCTCATCAATCGCAGTGACGTCAGCCCAGTATACCCATGTGCTTTTTGGTTATCTCTCGGTAGCGCAACCTAACGATTGCAATGTATTATAATTAGGAAAGCGATCACCACAGAGCCACTCGAAGTGAACCCTCTTAGCGTAGCTACCAACTCATGGCTAATATCATCAACACTTACCATTCATTCCTAAATTAATGTTGTCAGAAGATTTGTAAGGTTACTTATGGAACAAATAACGTAATATCTGACATAGAAACACCATGTCATTAAAAATGGTGAGATCAAGCGCAGCAGTAGCTTTGGTTCATCTGCACATTGCGTCATTTTACAGCAATAGACGTCTGCTATACTAGTTTCTTCAATGAGGCAGAACTTATTTAATCGGTCTGCATGGTTTGTGTTCGATTAGAAGCACAAGAGAGACGTGGAACTGCTATGTTCGATCGCCTCAAGTTTATTCATGGCGGCATTTATAATACAAGGCATCTTAGTGAAAACGCTAATATGCATTCTTTTTGTACTCGTGAGTCGAACTTTGAAGTCTGTGTTATCACAAATACAACGAATGCTTAATATCAGGGTACACATTTCACCATGAACACCCACACTATGACATACTTCTAATATTGTGAGAATTTTACCCAGCATCGACGCATTTCCATTACTTTAGGAATGTTCACATCACACCTCAAGCAGAATAAATCGTGATATGGTATTACACAAATCTATTATATCTTTGCTGGTCAAACTTCCAGCCAAACACAACATGAACACATACTGTATGATGCAAATAATTCCTCCTTGTGAACCAGCAATGCGGCGAAATAGTCGATACAATGAATGATGAGCAACGGCAAGCTAACCTTATTCTTGTCAACACCACTCAGGCAATCGTGCATCAGGTTTGTCAAATTATGGTGATAAGCGGCCTGAGCTCGAAGGCAGCTAGGTCCTAAAATAAATGTCTCTATAGAAATAACTACGTTACCTTTATCGGATCATTTAAACCATTCCGTCATTTTCAACTGTTAACAAACAGTACCGTCCAACATTCATCACTCGTTATATCGGACGTACTTTATGCAGCGATCAATTTTAGGAAATAAATTTAGAAATTATTTTTATAATCTAATGGCGAACATGTGGTTTGTGAGTGGATCGTGAATAATGCGCCTCTACTGAACGGGATAGGTCGACATTGTTAGCATCCAATATTAAAGAAAAATGTCTCTGTCTCGCTATCTGAATTGTCGTTCCGATTTTGATTTTATGCGACTTAAATTGTTTATTATTGTTCTGGTTAACGAATCGGACTGATTTGATGAATCACTAGGCTCTTCGATTCAAAGAACAGCTGTTAATCATTTTCCTGGCTTCGACCGGTACCATGATGGATAATGCCATCTGAGTCATTGGAACGGCGCGTTATTGATTCAAACGGACTCGCCCATAGCAGGAAATCTATCTTCATGATTGAGAGGCTGGTGTTCAATGCACCATAACGTACCGCAGAGGGTAGAAATCAAAGAGACGTGGTCGTCACGGTTATACAATGCGTTAATTACGCGCCAGCCAATGAATCGAAGTCAAAGTGCCGATGTGATTGCTGCTCTGTGTGTGGCTATTCCTGGCTCTGACGTGAGTACTCTGTCCTATTTACCATCGTCACGCTTGGTCCTCCGATTCTATTGAATGGTCGCTGGTAGCCACATAATCACAAGCTACGACTTTCAAAACTCAATAAATATACATAAATGGTAGACCATAGAAACTTTCATCTCATTGATCAACAAGGGCAGCTTCAAACAATTATGTATTCACGTATGCAATTCAGAATATCAGCAATGTTCAGCGGCATCTTCAGAAATGTTGGCTGTAAACAATCAAGAGTGTGCTCTGGTGGTTATAAGTTAAACTTCCTCTGCGCATTGCTTGTTTGTGGTGATGTCTTTTTCACATGAATACTGTCATTATTTCACGTGATCTCAGTGCAGCATACCGACGGTATGTCGCTGTTCGCTCATCATTTTACCCCCAAATACAACCTGAAGAAGATGAATATGCATGATATGGTCTGCGGTGAAATGAAAGGGCGGGGTTTTGCAGAGGTAGAGGGATCAAAATTGTCTAGACCATCCTCTGTTGGAGCATGTAGAATGAAGTTGCCCTACATCAAATGGGAGTAAATTTTTCCACTCTCTCCTCCTCTCTTTATCTTTTCGCAAATGAATTTTCTCGTTCATTATGGATTTCGTAATTCCATTGTTGTTTGTTATACAGACAGTCGTTGTTGCTAATGGCAGTGGTTGCTAGGATATCAACATGACAACAGTCTGGCTATGCTGAAGTAATGGGCAAACGATTGCTGAATTGAGTCCTGTAATCACATAATTAACACATCAATTCACTTTGCAATTGAGTCTTAACATCATTGCTTTGGGTGATTTCGATTACACTTTTTATAAATGCTACCTTGGTGACCAAATCGATCAGAACAATCAGCTACATATCCCATCTTCAGCATCACAGTGAGGCACCATGTAGGGTTTCTACAATTCAAAAGCTACAACAGATGTGGTTTCTAAGTAATACAATTGCAATGAATTGGCATTGCACTTTATAGATCATATTCATTACTTCAAAGTATCCGAGCACCTGCAAAAGCCACATGAAGCAATGAAGCATTCGAGTATCTGAATCTATGTAAGACCCTCATGCTGTTCTACTAACAAATGTACTGCATATTGTAAGTATCGAATCATGCTTAAGTCCCCGTTGCTATAGCTAACACGAGCTCCTATCCGTAGTTGACCTATGATGAACTTGTGTCGCTGTTTCGAGGGTGCAACAAGATTCTGCATTGCATCATACAATATCACTCTCTTCAGTCAAATTCACCTGTAGCTTGCTCAGAGGAATACTGCTTCATAAAATATTTCGTAGCACAACAATATCACTTACTGGTTACCTATTGCATGTTATCAATCGCCAAGTTATACAGTTGTACAAGGTTTGCGAAGAAGATTAACAAAACAACGCAGGGAGACATCCGCTCTCGGTGCACGTTGTTGATGTGAACAGCCTGGCATACAGATGAACTTCAGCGTCTTAACCGTCTGATAGTAACGTCATATTTTGTGTATTCTTGTACCTCAGACTCAACGAAGTAACGACCATTATTTGTGAACATCTGCTATGAGAGGAAACACAAAGGAATTGATTCGAACCAAAAAGGCAGGCTTTTTCATAACGACATATTTCATGTGAATTGTGCTCTAACTATGTTGTTC
Source organism: Urechis unicinctus (assembly GCA_034190875.2). Classification (NCBI taxonomy): domain Eukaryota; kingdom Metazoa; phylum Annelida; class Polychaeta; order Xenopneusta; family Urechidae; genus Urechis; species Urechis unicinctus. The sequence goes on along the minus strand of CM067349.1, from coordinate 57,978,345 downwards.
GGTGTATGGGGCATGTTCTTTGAATAACAAATAAAGCACTCGGTATTCAGGAAATCATTTGTGGTTCGTGTTGTATGCTTAATCCGAGCTTCACTGAATGTGATTGATTGTTTAATGTGATTGTTAGGGAGTGTGAAATATTTACCCACTGCTCAGAAACGAGCAACCAGGGTGACAGACACTTTTAAGCTCCGCTTAGGGGGAGGGCAAGGTTTTGCAGGCGGGGGTCGGGGGGGGGGGGGGGGGGGGGCATTTATATGACCTTCATAAGAACCCTGTATAACAAAACACGGTGGAACTTCGACAAAACCATACTGAATGAGAAAATATAAAGAGGGGAAGGGCGGGCAAATTCACCTCCATTACGTGTAGGGCAATATTTTACAGGTTTCAAAAGGGGGTGGTCGAGGGCATTCCCTATCGTCCGACTCCGCGAGACCCACCCCTCGCCCTTTGATAACCAATGGCCGCTCCGTGTCTTTCACACTGCCATCGAGTGCCAGACGCGACTAATGGGGAATTGGACAGTTCACCAAGGATATAACAGGTACATTATAAACTTATATGTCGAAACAAAGTAAATATCAAGTAAGCAAAATGTTCGTGTATTAGATAATATTAGCAATTATTTATTTTTCCTTGTCCTGACCACCTTTCTCTGGATGGTCTTTTTCGGCCATCTTTGTAACACGTTGTAAATTATCTTCAGAAAACTTTTCACTTTTGGTGCAATCCCAGCTAACATCTACGTTGTCACACCGCAGCTGCCAGGTCCCAGATAAGTTGTGGTCACGTGACATTTCTACGTTGCAGTTTCACTTTACAGCCACTTTTGTACCACCAAAAGATTACTACATGAATAGCTATTATTAATGACAATTTAGTAATAAAACAACACATTGAGCTCATTATGAAGTTTATTGAACTTAAAAAGGAAATAAATTCAGAAATAAAAAAAACATTCGCTCTCAGCATCCGTGATTGTCAAACACGATGCCTTGCTTTTCGTCAATATTGATTCCTGAAACACATCATTATTCAAAATATTCTTTTTTCTTGTGATTGTATAAAACTATACGAATAAATTAATAATGAATAAACGAAGAATACAAGAACACACCTTATTATACTTCGTACCACCTCTTCTTTTAGGTGCATATTTGAAAGTTTCTGCAATCTCTACTTCCCCACTGCAACTTTCGTAGTTTTGTTGTTCTTTTGACGGGCTCCTGGCGTAGCAAAATTCTTTTTTATCACATAATTGCCTTTTTCAAAGTAAACAAAAATAATTAGCCTATTACTTATTATCATCCTGCAGATAGATAGGTCAACGAAGGCCCGCTTTCCCTTCTTCCCCCTCAAACTATACTGTGACTTTAGGTCATTTGTTCCAAGTCTCTTCAAGATCCGACGCACAGATTCGCCAACGGTTGAGCCACCAAGAGATACCATGTAATATGCCTGTTTTACAGATAATGATACAGTCATTTGAAAACAGTCACAGAATTAAGATACCGTACACAGAATTACGTCTAGAACCGTATATTTCACACACATCTATTTTATACATATATATATATAGATATATATATATATTGATATATATATATATATAGATATATATATATATATATATAGAGAGAGATATATATATATAATATATAGAGATATATAGATATAGATATATATTACATATATATATATATATATATATATATATATATATACATATATATATATATATATATATATATATATATTTATATATATATATATATATATATATATATATATATATATATATATATATATATATATATATATATATTATATATATATATATATATATATATACATATATATATATATATATATATATATATATATATATATATATATTATATATATATATATATAATATATATATATATATATAAATATATATATATATATATACCTGTATACATATATATATAGAATACCTAGATGCACAATATATATATTTATATATAGAATATATATATATATGATATATATATATACTTATATATATACATAATATATATATATATATATATATATATATATATTGCATATATATATATATACACACGCACACATATATTTATATATACATAAATATATATATATGTATATATATATATATATATATATATAGATATATACAAATATATATATTGATATATATATTTACTTATATATATAAGTACCACAATGTACATGTATTTATATACAAAGATATATATTGAGATATATATAGACGGAGATATATATATATATATATATATATATATAGGGGCTATATAGATATATATAGACACACACACACACATATAGGGAGATACATCTATGTATAGATAGATATATACATATATATAGACCTGTATATATATAGAGATAGAGATATATTCAAAATAGAGACTTACCTATAGAGACTTACGGATAGAGATATTTATATAGGGGCAGATATATATAGAGAGAGATACACACACACATATATATATAGAGAGATATACACATAGATATAGAAAGATATAGAGGCATATAGAGACGGACCGACAGACACACATATTTTTATAGAGAGAGAGATAGAGATATGAGGAGATACATAGAGAGAGATATATATATATATAGGGGTATATATATATAAATATATAGATAAAATATATATATTTTTTTTAAATATATTTATATACGCATAGAAAAATGTATCTATATATAGATAAATATATGTATATATATATATATATATATATACATATATATATAAAAATATATATAGGGATTATTTTATATATATATCTATATATATATAGATATAGATATATATATTTGCATATATATATATATCATATATATACACGCACATATCCTATATATATATATATATATATATATATATATATATATATATATAATATATATATATATAGATATATATATATGTATACATATATATATATATATATATACATATATATCAATATGTATATCTATATATATATATATATATATATATGCATATATATATTGACTTATATATATAGTATACATATATATATGTTATATATATATATATATATATATATATGTATATGTGTGTGTGTGTGTGTGTGTGTGTGTGTGTGTGTGTGTGTGTGTGTGTGTGTGTGTGTGTGTGTGGTGAGCACGTTAAAAGTCGATGTCACGTAACCACAACGTTTACGCAACGTGGCAGTAAGGTGACATGTTGGCTGTGATGGTGCAAGTGCCGACCTAATATCCATTCGTCATCATACCAATCAGTGCCATTTATATGCATTGTCATTTCATTTTTGTATCGCATTGCATTCAGCTCAACTAAATATAACTTCTCCACGCCACTTATCAATGGTGTGTCTTCGAACAATATTTTACACAGATGAAAAAGGGCGCAAACACCCATCAATGCTGTAAAGGTGAAATATTTGACATCACCTGCGACCTGTAGAGGGAAGATGGTGGTCTCATTCAGTCCACATACTTATCTTCATATTCAAACTACATGTAACATTACTTCTAAGGCGACGACTCCGGATCGCTGTGTCGCCACCGAAGGATCCCATTGCGACCAATCTTCAGCAACTGGAGCAACGAATCCGCAGACTGCATTTTTCTTATCAAATGCGATTCATGTGACGAAAAGGTACAGACAGCCGGTTACTATGTGGACCCATTTCGGCACCATGTCTGTGCATCTCGGAAAAAAAAGAAGTATGCGTGATCCGACAAAACCCATGATATATGCGTCAGTCATAATGCTGTCGTTATGGCAACAGCGACACGGTCTTCTGGCTTTCCTTAAAGTTTTATTTGCTTGCTTGTAGCTTGTTTTGCATGTACCTGATGAAATCAATATTGGAATGCGTTTACACCACTGTTGTTATTGAGATTCTTAAAAGTACATATGATAGTGATTTCTGGTCTCTTATAGATAGCCGCACATTAAAGGTGCTTTGGAGTGTGTTTGTGGACAGCAATGCAGGAACCGTTCTTTCTATGCAGATGTCAACGGTCGTCGCTGACTGGGAATTACCCATCGATATCACGCAACGTCTTCTTTTGTAGGCTGTCGCAAACCTGAGTAATTCTGCTATCTTATATGATTATAAATATCCTAAATAATGCCACAACGTCAAGTCATATGAAGGGAGAATTGCAAGACGAGGCGACCATAGAGTAAATACATAGAGGGTTGCGTATCTCATGAATTATGAAACAAAAACATTCGAAGCCCTTTGTCTGCCAACCCCTGTTGCCCGTTTCTTAGCAGCAGATAAATAATATGTCGGGAGAGAGTGATATTGTATAGTACAATGCGTCATTTGGTTGTACCCACAAAACAGCGAAAGCAAGTTCATCTTAGGAAAAACTACAGGTGGTAGGAACGCGTGTTAGCTATAGCAACTGGGACACAAACATTAACTCATACTAATAATATGCAGTACATGAGTTAGTAAAACAATATGATGGTCTTGAATTCAGATACTGTGGCTTTTGTATGTCAATATTGTCGGATTGGTGCGCGTAAACATTGAAGTAATGGATATGAGTTATGAGGTGCAATGCATTGCAGTTGTATTACTTCGGTCATGTCAGACAAGATTGTTTCATCAAGTGAGATACTTTTAGTGACCACATATTTTGTAGCTTATGAATTGAAGAAACCCTACAAAATGACTCACTGTGATGCTGAAGATGGGGTCGGATGTGGCATCATGGTAGTATTTATTAATAGAGTGATCGAAATCACCCTCATCAATCAATGATGTTAATGATTCAATTTTGAAGTGAATTGATGTGTTGATTATATGACTATAGGACTCAATTCAGACATCGTCTCTATAGCATAGCCAGAATGTTGTCTTGTTGATATCCTAGCAACCGCTGCCATTAGCAACATCGACGGTCTGTGAATGACATGAAGATCAATATCCATGCATTAGTGATTCAAGCTAACGCACTATTTCAAACATCAGGAAGTAGAACCCGATGATTGAGAGGCAGCATATGACGAATCTATTTGCCCTTAATGGCCATGAACAAATTAAAAAAGGCGATGCGATGGTAACAAAAGAAATCATTAATCAAATCACGGAATATAACAAAATAACTGAAATTGGTGTTGCTGTGTGGTTGGCTATTTGTGGTTGTGACGTGCATTCTGTGCACACGCAGGTACCTCGTCTTCATCATTACATCCAGAGTGATACATGTCATAAACCCAGAGGCTGACAATTCTAAATTGTAGATTGCAAGCTAAGGGTGGGTTAGGGAAATAGGGGTGAGGGATGTTCTCTGTAGTATCAAGGAACCATTCGGGCAATACCCTTGACAGAAACATGAATATTTATAAAAAAATCGATGATGATGTCAACAGCATTGTTATTTGGTCACGAAACTACAATTTATGGCACAGCTTCAAAGGCATCTAGGTGTTTGAGTGGAGGAAGGTAATTTCAATAAATTCGGAAGCACTACCCTATTGGTTTTCATTGTAGACGCCATAGCACGTAAGCGAAATATATCATCATCATCCACAAGAGCTGCATTCGACATGAATATGCCTGAGCATTCAGCAAACTCTCGACGACGCTTAATCAACCCTACGCGGTGAAATCCAGCAATAAGAATTCATTAGTGGCAGCTATTTATACAGTTAGTTGCAACAAGAAAATAGAAATGGTACACTGATAACGAGTATTCAGTGATTGACCTGTCTAGTGTTTGACAAAATTAACACCTCTGTGATTAATAACGAACACTGCTCTGTGATCGAAAACTAAATACCGGAATTAATAATGAATACTCATCTGTGATTGACAAAGAAAAACCCTCTTTGATTGTCAAAGAAAGGCCCTTTGCTCTTGACAAAGAAAATCCCTCTGTGATTGACGATAAAACCCCCTGTGATTAACAAAGAAAACCCCTCTGTGATAACAAACAACTTTCCCTATGTGATTGACAAAGAAATCTCCTCTTTGATTGACAAAGAAAACCTCTCGGTGATAAACAAAGAACTTGCCCTCTGTGATTGTCAAACAAAACCCCTCTGTGATAACAGACAATTTGCCCTCTGTGACTGACAAAGAAATATCCTTTTTGATTGAAAAAGAACACCCCTATGTGATTTTCAAATAAAACCCCTCGATAATTAACTAATAACTCCCCTCTGTGATTGACAAAGAACATGCCCTCGTAATGCCCCTATTCAAATAAACCCCTTCCGACATTAGGTAAATGTTCATTGTCAGGTTTAGACAAAGAAGTAAGTATTTAGAAACAAGCAGATGAATTCACGCTGGGAATATAGCTAGCGGTAAAAGTGAAAGAATATTGGCATCGGTATCACTAGCAATATAAATGACTGATAAACGGACTTCCATTTACCAGTAGTTTATAATTATTCCAAATATGAAGCAGAGCTTTATTATGCAATGAACTCTGTGGAGCTTCGGCATCTGAAACAATGATGCTTTATGTTGAATCGGGGTCCTAAATCTGATCTAACCGGAGGCTGCAGTTATTGTGTTATATAGTTTAAGTATAACCAAAGATCGCAAGCATGCGCATATACATTAAAATTGTGGTCTAGCATATAAATATGCTTTGGCTTATTTTCAGCCATGTAACATGTAATACAGGTCCAAGACACAAATTCTGTATAAACTGACAAATATGAGATTACAGCCATGTTGGGTTGTTTTGTGGTAACCAAGGCACAGTGGAACTGTATATTGGTCAATGGGTATAAAACGGATTAGAAATAAATGTGGATAGTGACACGGCACTGTATTCCATACATTGAAATGTTTCTCACTGTTGTTATGCAGCTACCGTATTATACAGCCAATGAAAATGTCAGGGGGCTAGAAAGGTACCATACAATGCTTTACGCCAGGGAACAGGACACATGTAATATACCCGTGTCAATATGCATGCTGATATACAAAGGATATCCTATAGCACTTGTCCCCGCTGCAGCTAGCCTATCCGTCTGTATCTGTGTTTTCACCTGTAAACTATATCAATCCCGACTCCATACTTATCAATCCATTATAGGTAAAGATAAAGATGCAATGGCTGTTATAGTCACATCTCTCAAAACCCAAACCGTACATGATGCATCATTCGCGTGTATTCAATATGATCGATGACTGTGGTTTTGTATGGTGAAAGAAACGGGTCATCTTGTGGTGATTTATATTGTTATTATGGAAAGTCTTTGTTAATGAATTGTGAAAATATGAGACCTGGACCTCATGGTTGGATTTATTAAGGGATTTTGGTATTCAAGATTCTGGCAACTGTAGTTCTTTCAGTTGTCGCTTATATAACTTGAGCAGCAATATTAGAATTGTTTTAATTTTGGGAGACCCATTTCTCTGTGGCATGATGATGGGGGTAGTATTTTGTTCTTGGTCATTCACACATATCAGCAAGTCTATTCTTAACGGAAATGCCTTTTGATATTTGAAACTGATATTTGATACACATCTTATCTAAGCATTTTCAAAATCAATTTATCTGCTAGTCTGGCACGTATCAAGAACCCAGGGAAGCATTGAAACTTGCCGACAGAGATATGGGGTCCATATCATCATAGCTTATTAATGATCAGGACGTTTTTGAGGAAATATAATTAGACGCCGTACAAATCATTTGTGTTAGTGTGCAGTTTAACCTTATACATACCTAGAAGAAATACAAAGATGTTTAACTATCTGTAACAACTTACTTTCATCAAATGGTTGTTTGTTTTCGTCTCGGCAGAATACATTGATCTAGCTTGTTATCATGTTTAATATTATGCCACCCATTAACGTTCGACTGAGCGACGTCCACATCACCCTGTATTGAAGACATAACGGTGCCTGACGATTTTGCATAAGCATGATGTAATATATCATCATAGGTTTTACCGATGCCGACATTATACAGTATCTTATTCAAAAGAAAGCCGATTCAACAGTGGCGAATGTACGTCAACAATTAAGCAAGTGGAAACCGTATACATGACATACTTCACGTATCATATATTAAACCAGGGATGGTCATTTGCTTTCGACACATTTCAGTCAGGAAGTTGGCGTGCGATTCCGAATCACATGTTTGTTCTTTTCCTCAAACGCTTTTGAATCGCACAGCACATTTAGCTATTTGCTACACAAGCAAGGAAAAATCGTTTTTCATAGGTTGATATTCATGTGATGATTATCTAAATATGAGCAATGCGTCATCTTGAAATTTTGTTTTTGGGGCAAGCTGATTCATCATATATAATCTTGAGGATTTGAATATTTTTCTTGGTCGTTTTTCCTTGTCAACTATACTGCTATCGTGGCAAGCTAATTAATATAGCCGCAGCGAAATAACTGACAATGTGCCATGATTTTAAAAAACCCAAGCTTTTTTACTACGTTTTCGATATGGAGATATATATATATATATATATATATATATATATATAGATATATATATATATATATATATATATATATATATATATATATATATATATATATATATATATATATAATATATATATATATAGATCTATATATATATATATATCTATATATTATATATATATATATATATCTATATATCTCTATCTATCTATATATATCTCTCTATATATCTATATATATATATATATATATATCTATATATATATATATATATAAATAAACATGTACATGTATATAGAGAGAGATTGGGAACTATCCATCATACTTATTCTTCGCTCAGTCGGTCAGGACAGGCTACTATGATACTTCTGATTTAGAATAGTGACTTCGCCAATGCTTGGTAATATATCTAGTTCATCAAATAAATACTCAGACAATTGAATTTAAAACACAAATGCACACTCGGTAGAAGCTATTGCCTGCTTTAATTACATGTGCATTTAAGTGGTTTACTTAATGTTATCGTGAGCTATATGATTGAGTTATGAAATGTTGATAGAAATAGAAGCTCATTTCAATTCAGCTCAACAATTCCAATTTGCACCTTATGCTGTTAATATGCTGAATTACAAATGTGTATTTTACTTAGGGTCAATGGAAAACAGCCGTTCATTTCATGGCGTATGGTGACAGACACGCTGGATTTGATGTCAATTTGTACCACATTCGATTATTTGTTTACTTTAAAACAGCAAGAAGCTGAAAGTCTCAGTAAATAGGCATCTTGGGGCGTGAATATTGTCAATTATATCGAAGAACAATTGACTTAGCCTACCATATTAGTGGCTGCTTGTGAAACTGGGGCAGCAGCTGGCTCCACTTAAACAACAATTAAAACCTTACATGCGTAGGTATTACTCGCACTGCAGTAACAAGAGGTCCTGCCGAAGCAGACTCCTATGCCAATTCCATTTTCAGTGTTCCCGGTCTCCCTGGGTAGAAGAGAGTTGGTGCATATTGTTTCATCTCTCTTGCTTTTGAATACGAAGCTTTTTCCATCAAATGTCTGGAGAACATTTCATTCATTTGGGCATAGCGACAACTCAAGCACGATGAAAGGGCTGTTGACATAAGGAATGCTAGATATCTAAAATTGATAAGAAAGGATGCCTAGTGACGCCACGCTCAGTCCAATGGATAAAATATATACATGAAGATATCAAACGGTTCTGGCGGTTAAGGTCAAGTCTTCCTCATATGAAGCTCATTACTAGGGAGTAAAGGTAGATAGAAATACAGCACCGACCAAGCAGCGGTATATATTCTAAACAATTGTCATCGGAACGCAAGTAAGACCAACTACAGCAACCTCACGATAATGGCCAGTGTTGGTATTGGTCAGGTACTATTGATGATACAGCTCTTCACTATCAAAGGTACACCTTAAATCTCTTCGTTTTTCATGCAGTTGTGTGACGTTGAAGTATATATGTCGGAGCAGTGGCAGTTGTATGCTGGCTGGTTTTCCAATATGAAATCAAAGCGCACGTTCTGAAACAGACAATGTAATCATGAATATATATATATATATATATATATATATATATATATATATATATATATATATATATATATATATATATATATATATATATATATATATATATATATATATATATATAGATATATAGGTATATATATATATATATATATATATTTATACACGATTTGTAACACCTAGCCCCTAATGGGTCAGTGGTGTCGATGAGCTTCGATCGCTATGTATATTAAATAGCTTTTCTAAATCGAGGGGTCTTTTTTTGCAGCAACGCCTCCAAGCGTTTGCATCAATCCCTTTGATGCGAGTTATTCAGGCACAGTCAATGTTACTTGGACAGGAATCCAATGTCTGAGGTAACGAATATAAATGTATAAAGGCAGTGTTGCCAGCGGGCCTTATGTGGCTCTTTACCCGGGATATCGTAATTACATTAAACGGTAGCTTTGCAATTCGAAATAGGATGAGACCTTCTCATATCAATATTTGCACCAAGTGGATTAGTTGGAGGAATATTAGTTAATCTATTTCGTGTATGATATCAATGTTGGGTTCAGCATATAAACGATCCATTATATTACACATGATTTGACAAATTATCAAGTTAACATCAGATGATGATATCAATGTGCTATAAAGATGGGGTGGAAATCACGACCACTGCGACTTCATGGCTGATGCAGCCAACTACTGTCGAAATCCTTGTGGCGAGAAACGGATTCCCTGGTGTTACATAAATGATGCCAATGTCAAAAGTGACTTCTGCAATATCACCATTTGTGACACGGGTGAGTAGTTTCCTCGCAAATTGTTCATTCCAGCTTGAATTCAAAAGCGTAGCTAACCTTTAAAAGCTAACGGTATCATTTGTATTTAGGGCGCCAACATGATCCGGGCTGCATAGGAAAACCTTTCGGTTTGAACTATGGTGGGCATATGAACGTCTCAGTAAATGGCTATGATTGTCTGAGGTAGGAGTTATTCCTTGAGATATTTTGCAATCAGCGATATCTTCGATCATAATATGGAAAAGAGATTGACTACATGTCTATCAAATACAGTGACCGTGCTCGAACATATTTAGTCATGTCAATTCTGAGCAGATTCTTAATGGACATGGACCAGCTACTCCAATAATCAATGGAGAGTAAAGATATTTAGAGTATAATAATATGCTCTATGTGCTCTATGCCATAAGGTGATACAATGAAGCGATAATTGTAGGTGGGGAATTACCAACGGAACTGTCACAGCATGGGACATATTTCTCTTAGAGAATGTCTTCAGAAGCGGATTAGTTCCTGACGCTGAGAACTTCTGCCGCAACATTAATCCTTATGAAGGCATGATGCCGTGGTGCTTCGTCATGGATGACATTCACGGTTTATCCGTGGACTACTGTGACATTCCCTGGTGTGATGAAGCAGGTAAACTATTCATGTGATAAGTGAAACATATTGGTACGACAAGGCGTACAAATTTGGTCATACATTTACTCAATCATCCTAAGCCACAATAGATATCACAAATGCACCATAGATGACAGTATGCAGGACACATGTAAATCTTGCAGATGACCCTTTGGCTTTTGAGTGGATAACGCCATCAACTGGGATGAATTACGTCGGACATGAGTCAAAGACCAAAGAAGGAAAGACATGTCAGAGGTACCGGTAGTAAAACAGTCTGCATCGTTGTAGATTTGTTGGTCTCGTGTCAAATATCTCGGCATGAATAGAATGATCGGATTGATATAAAATCATTGGTGTGTGACAGCGTAATGACATATACATAATTGCGCCTTGTCTATTTTAATGTATACACCTACTCGGATATAGGTGGGACAGCAACTACCCTCACAGAAAGAATGCGGTTTTGTCGGTCCCCAACAACTTCCCTGATGGTGATCTATCTGCTGCTGAGAACTACTGTAGGTCACCAGCGTCCGCAGAACACCGTCCGTGGTGCTACACAACGGACCCTAACGACCGGTGGGGCTACTGCGATGTCCCATTATACAGTGCGGAGCATATCCCAGGTGAAACAATTCACACAATAGAAGCTTAATTGTAAGAGCACCAGGTTTTTGTTACATTACTCCCTTGTGTATAATACGAAAATAATATGAAGCTATATTTTATACAGCACATATAAGTGCCCGAAAGGGCACTGTATAACACACTCGTGTTGGTGCACAGTTCAGCCCTACACACGTATGTGCTAATTCTAATATATATGTCAGCGCGCTGTTCGCACCTTTCTACCACATCGTGTATTGGTTCACCAGGTCACCGCTCAGCCTCATCAACATATTCAGCGATGACGTCATCGGGGTCTCTCATCTTTTCATGCGTGATTCGTGGTCGGCGTCTACGTGTACCTATACATAAAAGCTATGACAGATTCAGTCGTTCAGATTGCATCACTTCTTGCATGATCAACATGTGGTGTGAATCGTTCAACTACAGCGAGCATCAGCATGTCTGTGAATTAACCCGCGTCTGGATATCGAGCGTCGTCCCTCTCACTTGGAACACACACTACGAGTTCTGGAGCAAAAACATTTGCCTGTGACACAATTACAGATGTGTGGAAAATTATTGGAAAATAATGCTAACTCTATTGTACTCTGCTGGGTGGCAGCGTTTCGTTAATAACGTTAGTTCTGTGTATCTGGTCATTATGTCAACATGGTCGCTGTGACGGACATGCTCGTTATTAAACGCAAAATACCACTTGTTTAAAAGTCTATCATCGAATAGATTCTAATAAGCTCCAGAAACACTAATCATAATGTATGATGTCCCGAGTGAAAGACATATATTTCGTGTAGGAATGAGGAAATGGTGAAACGGCAGTAGCCATCTTGTTTCATATCTTGTTGTTATATATATAAAAAAGAATAGGCGCTCGGAAGCGCGGCTTGGCGCTCGGAAGCTAGGCATTCGGTACCGAGCGCCTGTGTTCACTACTATTTCTATGTTAGGATTTGTGCCCTGAAGCCTGATGACAGCACCAGCACTGAATCATCGTAATACGCATTGTAGCTGACATACGCACCCAAGTAGTGTGTTCAATTTATTTATATTGCATGCTGTATCATACACTTGTGAATAAGGTGTTATATTGTGCATTCACCTTCTACTTGTTTATTCTGTTTGATGTTTATATGAATAACTACCCGTCCAACTTTGTGTTGAATGGGACTCTTTTCATTCTTAATTTCACCAGTAGATGTTCTGGCATAGAATTCAATTAATTAAGTATTCGATTCGGCTTGTTTTTCTCTGTAATGACAGCAACATGGCACATTACAGACACACACTCACCCGAGAAGCACGCGTCTGATTGGTCATCCCTTTCCGTGGATGCTGCATCAGCGCATGTTCTTGTTCTCGTCCCTTTAGCGCAATACTCAGTACCTTAATCATGCAAATGTCCTGCGCCCAGGGGCTAGGAGACTTTGACTGGTATTGACACCTCAGATGAAGGAAACACAACCAAGATAGAGTTTGGAGAAGATGACATGTACGAATCAGAAGAGGCAGACAAGGCCATCACAGACGCCTATGAAGTCTTTTAGTTGCTGGAGAGCCACATGGTGTTCTACCAGAGCGGCCTTGATGGTGAGCTAATATAGGACCTGACAATCTACGATAATTCATGGGTTATGAAATCCAATGCTAGCTTGAACATTGTGAGTATTAGCCTGAAGTATTAACCGGTTGCACAGCCAGCACTGGCTTAGGATATTTGTAGGATATATGCTTGGTGCCACTCCATTTATTATGAAGATGTTCTGCGCCTCAACAAAATGGGCATGAGCAAGAAAGACCGAATACAGAAGGTCCCATAACCAAGTCCAGTTAACTTATCAAAGACATGATGAGGTTAGTCGAGGGGCTTGCAGCTGCCCATGTCCGTAATATGAAGCCATTCTTCAATCACACAGGTCGAGGCCATCATTGAGAGCGTACCAAACCAGCTGTACGTGGAATAAGCGCCTACCAAGCATGAAATGAGCACTTTGACCCATGCTCTATCAGCAAGCGGTGTCCCTTTTTGGCAAATGTTTGAAAGGACCTGCAGCTTTCAACCGTCACGAAATGTCAACAAAACAGAAAAAAAAATTGTATTTGAAACACTGGATGCAAACAAATATGGTGGCGTTATACGCATTACTGTATTGATTTTATCTTCCGCCAACAACCCAAATCATAACCAATCACAAACATTTCACTGACAACAGAAGACCGTTTTGCTGTGGCCGGGGCGACATCATACAGACTGGTCTATACACCATTAGATTGTCAGGTAGCGATTCCTAATTGTTAATGAGATGAACAAACACGTTGCTAGGACGTTGCCACATAGTAACAAGCACATTGCACCATTTCCATACCGTTTGAGGAATCGCTTAGGATATGGACTCAGGAATACACAAATGGTCTGGGTGCTGATGTATGCACATTCAGTTACTCAATTTGACACTTTGCTACTTGCTATATAATTAATGGCTCCAAAATTCTGCAAAAGACAATTGCTGGAGTGGCATAGGAGGAGTTTAATTAGAGTGCTTTATATGCCAAATCGACTTTTGAACCGTGCATATTACCATCAGCTGATATATCCTAAACAATAGTTTAGTATGCTTGACCTAGATTATACTAGCTGGGCAAACCTATTATTTCAGCCATTGAACTTAATCATGAATACAATCAAAGCTTGAGAGTTAGAAGCCAATATAGGCAGGTAATTAATGCACGGAGTGATTCGTTCATGATTGTTACACGATCGTTTTTAAACAATTGTTTAAAATGTAATATATATGGTACATATAAAGATATGTATGTGATAAACAGAAATATATAAGGACATAAATTTATGTATATATATGTATATATATACTTATAAATAAATACAGATGTACATGCGCATATATATAAATAAACAAGTGTATATAAAATATCTTATATATATATATATATTTATACATGTATATATATATATATGAATATGCTATATATATATATATATCAATAACTAAATAAACATATTTATATATATATATAAGTATATTTATACATGTATATATATATATGAATATGCTTATATATATATATCAATAACTAAATAAACATATTTATATATATATATATAAGTATATTTAATTAACCGTATATATATATATATTTATATATATATATATATATATATAAACATACATATATATATATATAGAGATACATATATATATTTATATAAATATATTTATATTTATGAATAATATATATATATATGTATGTATATATACATATATTATATATATATAGGGATATATAGATATTATAGATAGGATATAGTATATATGTAGATAGATATATGTATATATGTATATATATACACACATATATATATATATATATATATATATAGAATATTATATATATAGATATATATATAGAGATCTCTCTATATCTATATCTAGATCTCTATCTCTATATATATATATATATATATCTCTCTATCTCTCTCTATATATATATATATATATATATATATCTATATATCTATATATATATATATATATATCTCTCTATCTATATATATATATCTCTCTATATATATATATATATATATATATATATATATATATACGCTTATAATGTGCATGGTAATGCTCGTGGGTTGAAATTTGCCAAGGGCGCTTAGGTTTTAACTTTTTGTGGCATGGAACCGGTGGGGTTAGTTATTCTAATGAAGTAAACAAATTTTTATTGATTTTTACGAATGGAGCTCTGGCAAATATTGGGTGAGGAATGTCGCTGTTAGGAAATGATTCAACGGCCGATTTTGAGAAGTTACTATGATGGATATGCATCACAATTCGGCATTGGCAAGTTGCTAGCACACAAGGTATATAAAGACATAGGTTGTCAACAACTAACAAGCAGTGTTCTTTTACATCCGTTTACTCATTATTTTGTAGGTCGGCTAGTCTATGTATATATTGATGCAGCAACATTCGCAGCACTGACACTAACCGCAGACTTCGCTTGAGTATTCCTTCCGTTGGGTATAAAATCAAACCAGAAATAATGACTTGACACAACTCGCGTTGGTCGACTTGATAGTGCAAAATGTTTTATTCCCGAAACCCACAAAAACCCAAAACGAGACCATTGTCAAAAGCTATTTGATTATTGATTATTACACTAAATGCTTTTTGATTTATAGTTATAACACTCCTCCATCCTCAGTCCTTTGGTTAACACATACAAGTCCATCAAATGGACGCACACGATCAGAATGTCTTCGAGTAATACGTCCATCGTCTAGTTGTATGTCATAAGACACAGGTCCATTTTGTTGAATTACTTCTCCTGGTATCCATTGTTTATTCCCAGTTAAGTTTATCACATAAACTATATTACCTGGATCTTGATTGCGAACACTTGCATTGCGGTTATGGTATTTAGTCTGTCTCTGTTGTTCTTTCTCCAAACGTCTGTTGATATCTGGATGGACCAAATCTATTTTACTCCTCAATTGTCTTCCCATTAGGAGTTGGCATGGTGACTGCCCAGTTGAAGCATGGGGCATAATTCTGTATGAAAAAAGGAAATTGTGAAATTTGGTGGTTAAATCTCCAGACATTTTCTTCATTGCTACCTAGAATGTTTGGACTGAACGTTCAGCTAACCCATTTGTTGCAGGGTGATATGGAGCACTACGTCTTACACAATAGTTTCTGGTAGTCCATGTTTGGTGAAAAGTCTCCTTAGCTCGTCAATGGTTTTCTTAGAGTTTGCTGTCTGTTCAACCGGTTATACTTCGAGCCATTTGGAGTGTGCATCAGTAACTACCAAAAACATCTGTCTGGACCAGCATAGTCTATGTGTAATCTTGACCAAGGTCTTCTGGGCCACTCCCATGGAAACAATGGAGCTGAAGATGATGAATTTCTGTTTTCCTGACATGAGTCATAGGCTCGAACAGTTTCCTCAATCATCATGTCAATCATTGGCCACCACACATAGCATCTAGCTAAACTTTTCATTCTTGAAATTCCTGGGTGAGCTTGATGGAGTTCATCTAGTATCGCTTTGTGACCTTGTTGTGGCACCACTAATCTTGACCCCCAGAGTATGCAACCATCTTGTAAAGTAAGTTCATTCCTTCTCTTGACGAATAGCGAGAGATCTGGGTCATCACAGTCATTTTTCCAGCCACTCATTGCAAATGTCTTTACTCTTGATAGAACTGGATCTCTAGATATCCACTGTCTGATCTTGTCACTGTTTAGCATCTCATGTTTGTCCAGATGGTTGACTAACAATACAATTTCTTCAGAGGTGTCTCCTCAGATTCCTGTGAAGCGGGTAGTCGACTTAAAGCATCTGCATTAAGATGGTTCTTGCCTGGTTTGTAGACCATCTTGTTGTCATATCCAGACAATGTAAGCGCCCAATGTTTAATTCTTCCGGAAGCCATTTGTTGAATATGTTTGTCTTCTCCCAGCAGTCCCAGTAATGGTTAATGGTCTGTGACAATAGTAAAACGCCTTCCAAACAAATATGAATGGAATTTCTTGACTCCAAACACAACAGCTAAGCCTTCCTTATCTATTTGGGCATAATTTCTTTCTGCATTTGTAAGAGTTCTGGACGCATACGCAATTGGTCTTTCTGCACCATCTTCCATGATGTGCGAAATCACCGCTCCCACTCCATATGGCGAAGCATCACAAAACAACACTAGAGGTTTTGACATGTCATAGTGTACCAAGACATGATCTGACATCAATTCTTCCTTGATTTTGTTGATCGCGTCCTGTTCTCTTCCCCCTCCCCCCCTCCCCCCAACGCCATTGTACATTCTTTTTCAGCAGTGTATGAAGCGGTTCAAGAATTTAAGCAAGCTGCGGTATATATTTACCATAGTAGTTTGCTAACCCCAGGAATGAACGAAGCTCCTTTCCGGAGTTTCAGGCCTGCATTCTGTAGTTGTTCTAACACTTCTTCCAGTGTTTTAAGATGCTCACTCTCTGTACGACCTTTGATGATAATATCGTCCATTCTGGCCTGAGCAAACTTGATAGCAAATTTTCAATAGTTCTTTGGTATAATCCTCGATGAGTGTTGATTGTAGTGTACTCCTAACAGTTCTCATCAAGTTCAAGCTGTAAATAAGCATGGCTCATATCAAGTGTTGTAAATGAATTTCCACCGCTCAATTTTGCCAGCAAATCTTCAGTTCTAGGAATAGGGTAACAGTCGGTTTTTGAGGCAATGTTGACTGTCTTTTTGTAGTCACCACATATCCTTATGCTGCCATCCCTTTTCACAACTGGTACAATTGGTGCTGCCCACAATGCAAAGGATATTGGTTCAATAATTTTCTCATGTAACAGTCTATCCAACTCTTTATCCACTCTCTAAGTGAATAAGGAACTGACCGTGCTTTGCAGAACTTTGGAGTTGCATTCGTATCTACTTAAATTTTTGCTTTCACATTCTCTAATTTTCCCAACTTCTCATCAAACACAGTTTCATATTTCTTCAGTATTTGACTGGCTGATTTTTCCTCTAGGTAAAATAAGATGTCCCTGTGTCAATTTCCATTTTCACTTTATGTCCTTGATATCTGCTATGTACGGTTTGACTTTTGGTGTGGCTGAATTTGAACATATTTTATACCGTTTCTGTCTCTGATGTCTCCTCTTCCAGGACATAAGTATTGCCTGATTTGGTATCTCTCACCTCTTTCTGTTGATAGTCACCTGATTTATGATTCGCTCTTCTAGCTCTGCATTTGACAGCAATGTGACCCGTTTTGTGACAATAGTTACATTCAGCAGTTCTAAATTTACAGCTTAAAGGTGTATGGTTGGTACCTCCACATCGGTAACATTCAAACTCTTTCTGTTGTTTGCAGAATAGTTGCTTCTGATGGCTGACTTTGTTGATACTGGCCAGTTGTATACCCCTTAGATCTATTGCATTTTTATTCGCAAGCTCCATAGCTGAAGTTAGTTTGAATGCTATTTTGAATGTGAGGTGGTGTTCTGACAATAATCTCCTCTGCATCCTGTCATCCTGAATGCCACACACTAGTCGATCCCTCAACATGTCTTCGAGTCTGTCTTCGAATTCACAGTGTTCGGCGAGGCTACGTTATTCTGATACGTACTTTGATATTGTCTCTGCCGACTGTCTGTGTCGAGAGTTGAACTTAAACTGTTGCACAATAACTGACGGTTTTGGGCATTGGTGGTCAGCTACGGCTGTGACAATGTCTTCATATCATTTTCATTTGGCTTTGCGGGCGCGTGTAGATTTCTAATTAACATGTAAGTAGTTTTTTTTTCCGAAGACGGACAATAGTAATGCTCGTTTTCTATCTGCCTTTTCGATATTGTTGGCAGCAAAATAACAAGTTACGAGGAATATTTGACGTTTGCTCGAACCAATGGTTAATTTACTATCTTTTTGTGATACCGCTGCAAATCGAATAAGCCAAATCAATTCATTATTTTCTATTGATTTCATTGTATGCCAAGAATGCATGCATCTTAAACATCAAAACAAAACGAAATTTAGTCCCAGTTAAAACAAACTAAAACAGTTGTGATGCACATAGCGATAAAACAGAAATACATCGATAATGCCATAATGCTACATAACACATAATGCACTTCAAAATCGGTGTATCACAAACAAAGGATTTGCGGCCATTCAATTTTAACACTGGTTTCTTTGTCGCGATGGTCAGCAATGTGCAATGCGTAAAACCACACAATCCACATTGTGATCCAACTCTCAGTTCAAATACAAATGATGACCTCACTTATGACATTACCAACATTCAGAAGTGTGTTTGCAATCAGAAACCAATTACCACATAGACTTATCAATAAGTAAACACAATGGGTCAAACGATCAACTTCACAGCGCAGCATCAACTCTTGCTCCAATCTGACCATTTCTGGCTTTCATATGTTTTCAAGGCCTGCGTAGTACACCGGTCCGGGACACAACAAGCGTCCACTTTCTCCGCTCACTTATCTGAGGTAGCCACGCGGATTGGAATCATCTGTAATCAAGACATGCCTTGAAATATCAGAAACAAGGGCATGAAACATATCAGATTGCTCAATCAACTAAGACCAATCAGAGTAAACACGCTATATCAATAACAAGTAGTTACGATAAAAAGTGAAACCATTATAGCCATTCTATTGTACTCTGAGTGTCTGCTCTCATCATTTTTGTGACATTAAATCATCCCACAAGCTTGGCGATATATAGATAACCCCAGTAACATAGTGATGTTACACCAACCAGAACCATACACATAAATGTGATCTTAAAGACGATCTCAGTAAGGCGGTATTATAATCCTGCTTAGCATTATACAACTAAAAGCGTTTTCAAACATCATACAAAATGTCCCATAAGGAATGTTTAGCAGACTTGTGGTCGGTGTTCTTACTCAGAGATTATTCAGACGGTTGATTCTAGTCCACTCTGGTACTAGCTGTAGTAAAATTATTACATCGATTATGATGCAGTCTAGATGTCTAGACGATGCAATCTAGATAGCTTAAAGCTATATTCAGTCTGACAATGTTAACGCAATTTTACAAATACATTATGTAGGATATGCAGTCAATGAGATAATAATGTAAGCAAAGTACACAACATTCATGATAATTCCAAGGGATATATTCGATTAAACTGACTTCCATACAATACAAGCTACCTCAAGCGTATGACAGACAGTAATGAATTCACCAGGTAGATGGTGGTGGTGGTGGTGGTGTTGCTGGTGGTTTTGGTGGTGGTGTTGATGGTGGTGGTGGTGGTGGTGATGGTGGTGGCAGTGGTGGTGGTGGTGGTGGTGGTGGTGGTGATGGTGGCGTCCTTTCTGGACCATGTACGGCTCAAATGGGTACAGAACACCCTTAGCTTATATTCACTATGAATTATTCAATGAAAGGCAGCATCGAAATGATGACACAAGCGGATTATCAGCATTTTATTGACCTTTATTTCCTTGAGTCTTGCATCAACACATTAGCATATTCATCTATTCGCCATTAGGTGGCAAATGCTGATTCAATTATGACGATTGAGTACTCGATCTAATACAGGGTCATCATTATCACACTCAAGCGAATTGTGAAAACCAATTTCACGAAATGATGCTTTCATGGTATGCAATCATACTTTTTGCATTTATCTGTTCTTGCGTGTTATTAAGTGACCTGCAACGACAAACATGTAAATATTAAATCGATGTTTTTTGGAGGAAACCTATGATTTCATTGATATAATATAAAATTGATCAACCGCGGATGTATTATTGATGCTGTGATGTCATTGAGGCTGCGGATAAACAGCACGGCTGTGTCCAGACTCAAAACACAGCACATTCGATGGGGGGATTCTGCACTGGTAATGGTTGTTGTCATCATGATGGCAATAATCATTTTGATCACCATCGGGATCATCACCATCATGATAAGTATGATCATCATAATCATCACCATCAACAACATCAGGATCATCATCACCATCACCATTGACTTCATGTAATGACTTCCTGCATTATGCTGTCGTCAGCTACCACGTTGCACCCATTGTACTACGACTACCAGACCATTACCACTACCACTGCTGCATAGTAAAATGTGATTGAAGCTGTGGTATTTGCCAGTTCAATATGCGTCATGTAATGACAACGGCTGACCAGCTGTAGGGTTTTCTCATCCTCTAACCTCTTCACTTTGTACAAGTAATGAATACCACAATGGCAATGTTTCAAAAACATTATGCTCAACCGTTTCTATTGGCCTTTTAATATTATGTACCTGGAGTGATATTTTCAGAACAATGGAAAGCAATGACTTTTATTTCCGTAGACTATGTCATAAATATTCATCTCCTTCAGGTTGCATTCGAGGATAAAAATAAAGAGCAACAACCATAGTTAATCACCTGATCATTTGCTCGATAATTGATGCTGATCAGACTTCCATCCCAACCACTCTTCAGCAGAAACAAGTCACTTTGGGTAATCCTGCATTCAGTTCTTCATGGTGTGCTGACATCATGAAGATCGGCAAAAGGTAGGTGATAAAGTACTCGGCGCGAAAAATGCAATGTCTCCAGCGTTTGAGTTATAAATCTTTTACAGGCTTAAACATTGTGAACAATTGTCACCCATATATCCTAGATCGGTGTATAACGCACTGGTTATATACTACTGATTGTGGGGGGGGGGGGTGTAACGGTTTTGTCAGGTCAGCAATAAAATGTACCTGTTATATTTGTGGATGATTTAGTGTCGTTCATATCGTTGATATATATGTTGACGCAACGCCACACTTCATCATCTCGACATATGAGCCTTTGCTAAAGTTTTACTCATCATATGTAACCTAGAGGATTTCCTTAGATAGATGTCGTCAACATATTGTTATCATGTCCAACTATAACACTATGCCTTAGGCATAGTGTTATAGGTTTGGATGTAACCGGGTTGCTTTTTACGTTCCTTATGGTCGCCTATGTTCGTCTCTTGAATTCCTTCCTTTATATAACTTGACGTTGTGGCACTTTTTAAGATGTTTATAATCATCAATGTTAGTAGCATTATTCAAGTGGCACCAGCCTGCAATAGACGACATTGCATGATATCGATGGGTAATTCTCCATCAACGACGACCGTTAACATCTGCTTTCAAGGAACGGTGCCAGGATGGCTGTCCACAAACACATTAAAAACACCATTAATATTCATTGTAATAACTGCAATGACGTAGCACGCCTATACGAAGTGCAGCTTGTGACGTAATCCTACAATGTAAAACTTCATATAAACGCATCCTGCCATATACAGCTGATATACAGAAGGTGTTGAAATGTGAGGAGACAATTTCAAGACACCTTAGAATATGCAGCTAACAATAAGAGACCAGAAATCAATACCATATGTACCACAAATAATATAAAAAACAACAGTGTTGTAAACGCATTCCTTAATTGATTTCATCAGGCGCATAAAAAACATATCAGATTGCTCAATCAACTAAGACCAATCAGAGTAAACACGCTATGTCAATAACTAGTAGTTACGTACACAACTTTATCGTACACAACTTTATGGAACGCCATCAGACCGTGTCGTTGTTGCCATAACGACATCATTAAGAATGGCGCATACATCATGGGTTTTGTCAGATCACGAATACTTATTTTTTTTTTCCCCCGAGATGCACAGACATAGTACCGGAATGCGTCCACATAATAACCGACTGTCTGTACCTTTTCGACGAAGTTAATGATTCGTATATGATAAAACTGGTTGGTCGATTAAAATTGTAGTCTGCGGATTCGTTGTTCCAGTTGTTGATGATTGTGACCTGACAAATGGTCGCAATGGGATCCTGCGGTAGCGACTCAACGATGCGGAGTTGCCGCCTTGGAAGCAATGTTTAAAATGATTACTGACGCTCTGTCACCAAAAAGCACTCTAGTGCAACAAAATGCCAAAATGACCTCTAACGGAACTCACAGATACAAGCATGCACATAGGTTAAAATTGAGGTCCACTTGCCAATGTTGGATGGGCAATAAAAACAGCCATGTCGATTAGGGCATGAAACTGTAAACTGTGTTTTAACAAATGTGGAAAGTACACGGTATTGCATTCCATTCATTTATTATTAAATGCTTAAAATTTACTTCTGTCAAAAAAAGCAAGTGAAATAAAAAGTCAAAATGACATTAACGGAATACGAACAGGCCACGTCTAATTGGATGGGCATGACATCGATTAGGGTCAATACCACATCAATGAATTTGTTTAATTTACAAGAAATAAAAAGCCATTAAATAAGCATCTGGGCATGAAGTCAATAACATCCATATGGTGGCTGGTGGCTGCTTGTGAAACTGGGGCAGCAGCCGGGATCACTTAAACAACAATTTCTACCTTACGGTGTAGGTATTACTCGCACTGCAGTTACAAGACATCCTGCCGAAGATTGTCAATTCGATTTTCATTATTCCCGGTCTCCATTGGTAGAAGGGGCTCTCTGAGAGTTGGTGGATATTTTTCCATCTCTCTGGTTTTTGAATAAGTAGCTTTTACCATCATATATCTGGAGTAGCATTTAGCGACAACTCCATTGTTGTTCACATTAGAAATGCTAGATATCTAACATTGATGAAAATGACATGTCTTGGGATGCCACGCTGTCAAGATGCAACACTCAGTCAAATGGATGAAATATTAACATGAAGATATCGAACGGTTATGGTCAAGTCTTCCTCATATCAAGCTCATTACACGGGAGTAAAAGAAGATAGAAATACTGCACAGACCAAGCAGTGGTATATACTCTAAACCATTGTCATCAGAACGCAAATAAGACCAACTACAGCAATCTCACGATAATGGCCAGTGTTGGTATTGGTCAGGTATTATTGATGATAAAGCTCTTTGCTATCAAAGGTACACCTTAAATCGTTCTAAAGCAGACAACGTAATTATGTATATATATATATATATATATATATATATATATATATATATATATATATATATATATATATATATATATATATATATATATATATATATATATATATATATATATATATATATATTATATATATGTCAATGGTGTCGATGAGCTTCGATCGCTATGTATACTTATTAGCTTTTCTGAGTCGAAAGGTCTCATTGTTTTGCAGCAACGCCTCCAAGCCTTTGCATTACTCCCTTTGATGCGAGTTATTCAGGCACAGTCAATGTCACCTGGACAGGAATCCAATGTATGAGGTAACGAATAGAAATGAATGACAGCAATGTTGCCAGCGGGACTTATATGCCTCTTTACCCGGGATATCGTAATTACATTATCACCGAACTTTGTTAAACGGTATCTTTGCAATTCGAAATAGGATGAGTCGTTCTTCATATCAATATTTGCACCAAGTGGATTAGTTAGAGGAATATTAGTTAATCTATTTCGTGTATGATATCACTGTTCGGTTTTGCATATAAACCATCAATTATATTATACAAAATTATCAAGTAAACATCAGATGATGATATCAATGTGCTATAAAGATGGGGTGGAAATCACGACCACTGCGACTTCATGGCTGATGCAGCCAACTACTGTCGAAATCCTTGTGGCGAGAAACGGATTCCCTGGTGTTACATAAATGATGCCAATGTCGAAAGTGACTTCTGCAATATCACCATTTGTGACACGGGTGAGTAGTTTACTCGCAAATTGTTCATTCCAGCTTGTATTCAAAGGCGTAGCTAACATTTAAGTGCTAACTGTATCATTTATATTAAGGGCGCCAACACGATCCTGGCTGCAAAGGAAAACCTTTCGGTTTGAACTATGGTGGGAGCATTGACGTCTCAGTAAATGGCTATGATTGTCTGAGGTAGGAGTTATTCTTTGAGCTATTTTGCTGTCAGCGATAGCTTCGATCATAATATGGAAAACAGAAAGACTACTCTTTTTGCAATATGCGATAAGGCGATACAATGAAGCAATAATTGTAGGTGGGGAAGGACCAACGGAACTGTCAAAGTCTTCAGAAGCGGATTAGTTCCTGACGCTGAGAACTTCTGCCGCAACATTAATCCTTATGAAGGCATGATGCCGTGGTGCTTCGTCGTGGATGAAAATCACGGTTTATCCGTGGACTACTGTGACATTCCCTGGTGTGATGAAGCAGGTAAACTATTCATGAGATAAATGAAACATTTTGGTACGACAAGGCGTACAAAATGGGTCATAAATTTACTCAATCATCATAAGCCGCAATAGATATCACAAATGTTCAACCTAGATGACAGCATGCAGGACACATGTAAAATCTTGCAGATGACTCTTTGGCTTTTGAGTGGACAACGCCGTTAACTGGGATGAATTACGTCGGACATGAGTCAAAGACCAAAGAAGGAAAGACATGTCAGAGGTACCACTAGTAAAACAGTCTGCATCGTTGTAGATTTGTTGATCACGTGTCAAATATCTTTGCATAAATAGAACTATCGAATTGATATAAAATCATTGGTGTGCGATCTTATTAGCATAATGACATATACATAATTGCGCCTTGTCAATTTTGATGTATACACCTACTCGGATATAGGTGGGACAGCAATTACCCTCACAGAAAGAATGCGGTTTTTTCGGTCCCCAACAACTTCCCTGATGGTGATCTATCTGCTGCTGAGAACTACTGTAGGTCACCAGCGTTCACAGAACCGCGTCCGTGGTGCTACACAACGGACCCCAACGACCGGTGGGGCTTCTGTGATATCCCATTTTACAGTGCGGAGCATATCCCAGGTGAAACAATTCACACAATAGAAGCTAATTGTAAGAGCAACCGGTTTTCGTTACATTACCCCCTCTAGGTTTATGAATAATATAAAGCTATATTTTTTACTGCACATATAAGTGCCCGAGGTGAAAGGGCACCGTATATCACACTCGTGTTGGTGCGCCATTTAGCTCTACACACGTATGTGTTAATTCTAATATATATTTATCTGCACGCTTTTCGCACTTTTCTACCTCAGCGTGTATTGGTTCACCAGGTCACAGCTCAGCCTCATCAACATATTCAGCGATGACGTCATCGGGGTCTCTCATCTTTTCATGCGTGATTCGTGGTCGGCGCCTACGTGTACCAATACATAAACGCTATGACAGATTCAGCCGTTCAGATTGCATCACTTCTTGCATGATCTACATGTGGTGCGAATCGTTCAACTACAGCGAACATCAGCATGTCTGTGAATTAACCCGCGTCTGGATATCGAGCGTCATCCCTCTCACTTGGAACAAACACTACGAGTTCTGGAGCAAAAACATTTGCCTGTGACACAATTACAGGTGTGTGGAAAATAGCAGGAAAATAATGCTAACTCTATTGTACACTGCTGGGTGGCAGCGTTTCGTTAATAACGTTAGTTCTGTGTATCTGGTCATTATGTCAACATGGTCGCTGCGACAGACTTGCTCTTGATTAAATGCTAGATTCCGCTTGTTTGAAAGTCGATCATCGTATAGATGCTAATAAGCTTCAGAAATACTAATCATAATGTATGATGTCCCGAGTGAAAGACATATTTCCTTTAGGAATGAGGGAATGGTGAAAAAGCAGCAGCCATCTTGTTTCATGTCGTGTTCTAATATATCGAAAAAAAGAATAGGCGATCGGAAGCAGCTTGGTGCTCGGAAGCTAGGCATTCTGTACCGAGCGCCTGTGTTCACTACTATTTCTATGTTAGGATTGGTGCCCTGAAGCCTGATGACAGCACCAGCACTCAATCATCTTAATACGCATTGTAGCTGACATACGCACCCAAGAAGTGTGTTCAATTTATTTATATTGCATGCTGTTTTGATACACTTGTGAATAAGGTGTTATATTGTGCATTTGCTTTCTACTCATTTATTCTGTTGATGTTTATATAAATAGCTACCCGTGTAACTTTGTGTTTCATTCTTAATTTCATCAGTATATGGTCTGGCATAGAATTCCATTAATTGTGAAAGTATTCGATTCTGCTTGTTTTTCTCTGTAATGGCAACAACATAGCACATAACAGACAAACACTGTTAAAATCAAATACATACAAGTAGTCGTCGTAAATCATGCCGCAAATAATCCGTGGAATATCTATGGTATGCTGAGCTACTATCTAGAGTATATTAATTTGATATATATAGAGTACAACCTTAACTCTTAACCGTCCGTACGCTCAAGAAATCGCTCGGAGCGCTGTTTTTTGGCAGTGTGGAAGGAAAAATAATACCAAGTGTTAACACATATCGAACATTCTTATCTTGCATTGTGAGATTATTTTGTATTGTATTAGGTCTGGTAAATACCAAGCGCAGGTTCTAGATCTTTTGTTAAGAGCTAAGCTATTTGAATAAGCGCATTATGTGAGAATTCTCTTCGGCCATTAACTGACTGAAAAATAGTTTCAAGGGCAAACTAAAATCAAAAGCTGCATTGACGCACTTGATATGATGCAGTGGACATTGCAAACGATGTTTGGCATGATCAAGGATCAGTGTGCACGACCACACTGACATTCGACTTAATGTGGTCCAACCCAGGAGGGAATGACCAATCCTGGAGAAAGGAAGCTTCTTCATCGCTTTGGTAGCTTTGTGTAGCCAGAAGACTTGTATGAATTGTATGACCATGCTAGATCCGGGTTTGGAAAAGGCGTGGTAGGTAGTTGGAAGGGGGGGGGGGCAGGCGGAGTCTATTGGTACACCACATTTATGCACCATCAATATTAATGAATGACTTCGGAGTATTGGGTAGCCCTCATCTAGATTATACACTTCAGGACTGGTTACTGACGTGCTTACATATATACAACAGGCTTCAAAGGTGTGCCACAAAGCCCGTCACAGGTAAGTCTGGATAAACATTCGAATAAAGTTTGAATTTGTTAGGGCTGACATCTTTCAAAGCAAAGTGCCATGGGTGTGATCTCAGTCATATAACTTTAATATTCAACGGATAAGATAATAATATTAGTTCTGAAAACAAACTACAGGCAAGGCTAATTCGACGAAGTAGTATTGCTGTATTGATTTTATCTTCCGCCCACAACCCAAATCATAACCAAACATTTCACTGAAAACAGAAGACCGTTTGGCTGTGGCCGGGTCGACATTATAAAGACTGGTCTATACACCATTAGATTGTCAGGTAGCGATTCCTAATTGTTAATGAGATGCACAAACACGTTGCTGGGACGTTGCCGCATAGTAACAAGCACACTGCACCATTTCCACACCGTTTGATGAATCGCTTAGGATATGGACTCAGGAATATACAAATGGTCTTTGTGCTGGTGTGTGCACATTCAGTTACGCAATTTGACACTTTGCTACTTGCTATATAATTAATGGTTCCAAAATTCTGCAAAAGACAATTGCTGGTGTGACATAAGTGGAGTTGAATTAAAGTGCTTTATATGCCCAACAGACTTGTGAACCGTGCATATTACCATCAGCTGATATATCCTCAATAATAGTTTAGTATGATTGACCTAAATTATACTAGCTATTGCAAACACATTATTTCAGCCATTGAACTTAATCATGAATGTAATCAAAGCTTGAGAGTTAGAAGCTAATGTAGGTAGGCAATTAATGCACTGCATGAATCGTTCATGATTCACACACGTTTTTAAACGAGTGTTTGAATGGTAATATATGATAGAGATATAGATATCTATGTGATAAACAGAAATATATAAGGACATAAATTTATATATAGATGTATATATATACTTATATATATATACATATATATGTGCGCATATATATAAATAAACAAGTATAAATGAAATATTTTATATGCATATGTATATTTATAAATGCATATATATATATAAATATACATAAATATAAATTTATATAAATAACTAAATATACATATATTTATATATGTACATATATAAATACATATGTACATATATTTATATATATACATATATATAAACATGTATACATATATATATATACAGATATATATTTATATATATACAGATATATATATACATAAGCATATACATATATATATACATATATATATATATATATATATATAGATAAACAAAATGTATATACATATATATATATATATACGTATATATATGTGTGTATATATATATATATATATATATATATTTATATATGCATATATATATAAATGTAGAGATATATATTTATATATATAATATATATATATATATATATTTTACATATATATAGGGTATATATTATATACATATTTATAATACCTACACATACATATATATATAAATATATATATATATAATATATATATATATATATCTATATATATATATATATATATATATATATATATATATATATATATATATATATATATATATATATATATATATACGTTTTTATATACGTTTTTAAGTGCATGGTTATGCTCTTGGGTTGAAAATATATCGTGTTTGAATGGTAATATATGATAGATGTGATAAACAGAAACATATAAGGACATAAATTTATATATAGATACTTATATATATATATACATATATATGTGCGCATATATGTAAATAAACAAGTATATATAAAATCTTTTATATGTATATATATTTATACATGTATATAATATATAAATATACTTAAATATATATATATTAATAACTAAATATACATATATTTATATATATGTATATATATGTATAAATACATATGTGTATATATATAAATATATATATATATATGTATATATATACAGATATATATATATGGTATATTTATATAAGATCTAGATAGATATCTCTCTCTCAAGATGTATAAAAATATGTATATATGAGGAGATCTCCCTCTTTAGAAGATATATATATATATGAGAGAGGGAGAGAGAGATACTGCACCTATTTCTCCCTCTCTCTCTCTCTAGTTATTTCTATCTATAGAGATATGTATAGAGATATATCTAACCTATCATATATTCTAGATCTCTCTCTCTCTCTCTATATATCTATCTCTATATATATCTCTGTGTACGTTTTGTAAAGTGCATGGTTTGCTCTTGGGTTGAAAACATATCGTAACTATTTGCCAAAAGCGCTTAGGTATTACCTTTGTTTTTGTGGCATGGAACCGGTGGGGTTAGTTATTCTGATGAATTAAACATATTTTGGTGATTGATTTTAACGAATGGAAGATATTATGTTACTATGATGGATATTTATCACAATTGGACATTGGCAAGTCGCCAGCACACAGGTTATAAAAAAGACATAGGTTGTCAACCACTAACATACAGTGTCCTTTTACATCCGTTTACTCATTAATATTTAGGTCGTCTAGTCTGTTTATATATTGATGCACCAACATTGACAGCACTGACACTAACCGAAGTCTACGCTTGAGTATTGCTTCCGTCGGGTATAAAATCAAACCAGAAATGATACGGTGTCTTGTGGACACGTTATTGTTCTAATGCACGCTTCACATTTTATTACGAGCATCATAATAGACCGATAATGAGAATGGTCGTGCATCATTCGACTTTTGGAAAAAGATAAATTAGGCATTCCATCTTACAATGGTACTGTGGACTTAGTACAAGATACGGGACATAGTAAACAACACTATGTAACGTGGATACAGTCTCCAGTTTCTTCAGATCTCAATAGCAATCACAAATCATGCAGACAAAATACACAATTTCTGTCTAGCTAAAATTGGTTCATCGGGCCTTTTTGCTTTTCGATCACTGTGTTTAATTTCCTGGTATTTGAATTTTTGCGTCGGTTAGAATCAATACAGCATTGTTATAGTGTCTGGTAACTTTTACGAAGCGGTCGACATCCGGAAAGGCAGCGGAAGCTAGACGATTCTCAAAATACAGGAACCATGAAACGCGCAATTGAATTGAAAAAATCCATCAATCCAGGTGTTGTATCATTTTCCAAATATGAATCAGCTGTGATTTATGAAACTCATTATCGTCTTAACACATGGCATGCGTTATTATCTATCACGTATCACACCATTGCTTTGACAGTCGATAGCTTCAACACATATTAACTGATTTAGACGGTAACAACTCGTTCAGCAAGTTAACACACCTCACATGGGTGAATAGTCATAGTGTAAGTTCTTCTGTATACAATATCTAGATAGGAGCAGTGATATGATACGTCAACAAAGCTGTAACAAGCGTCCACATTATACGCTCACTTATCTCAGGAAGCCACACGCATTGGAATCATCTGTCGTCAAGACATGCCTTGAAATATCAGAAACAGGGCATGAAACATATCAGATTGCTCAATCAACTAAGACCAATCAGAGTAAACACGCTATATCAATAACTAGTAGTTAAGATAAAAAGTGAAACCATTATAGCCATTCTATTGTACTCTGAGTGTCTGCTCTCATCACGTTAGTGACATTAAACCATCCCACAAGCTTGTCGATTATAGGTAAACCCCAGTAACATAGTGATGTTACACCAACCAGAACCATACACATAAATGTGATCTTAAAGAGGTACAAAGGGGTGCAGAAGACCCTTAGCTTATAATCGCTATGAATTATTCAATGAAAGGCAGCATCGAATGAGGTCGCAAGTGGATTATCAGCATTTTATTGACCTTTATGTCCTTGAGTCTTGCATCAACACATTAGCATATGCATCTATTTGGCCATTAGGAGGCAAATGCAAATTCAATTAGTACGATTGAGAACTTCTTCAAATGCAGGGTCATCATTATCATTGTAATTGCGCGTTATTAAGTGACCTGCAACGACAAACATGTAAATAGTTAAACGATTTTTTTATTTTAGGAAACCTGTGATATCATTGAGATAATATATAATTGATCAACCGAATTTTGTCTTACACCATGGAACATTCACCGCATAACTAACATTGATCATCTTTAGGAGAATGACTGCGGATGCATTATTGATGCAGTGATGCCATTGAGGTTGCGAATAAACAGCACGGTTGTGTCCAGACTCAAAACACAGCACATTCGATGAGGGGATCATCACCATCATGATAAGTATGATCATCATAATCATCAACATCATTATCAGTATGATCATCATAATCATCAACAACATCAGGATCATCATCACCATCACCAGTGATTTCTTGTTATGACTTCCTGCATTACATTGTCGTCAGCTACCACGTCGCACCCATTGTCACCTCTACCACTGCTGCATAGTCAAATGGGATTGAAGTGTTGGCATTTGCCAGTTCATAGGCGTCATGAAATGACAACGGCTGATCAGCTCTAGTGTTTTTGCATCATGTAACCTCCTCACTTTGTATAAGTAATGAATACCACAATGACAATTTTTCAAAAACGATATAATTGACTGTTTCCATTGGGTAGGTGTTGTGAGTTCCCGACAACTGCATCTTGAAGAAATTCAACGTTTACAGCATGGATGTGCTGCATAGTTCCTCATACGCCGATTGAACCAATTAAGTCGACTGGTTCAATATTTGGTGGCTGTTGTTACTGTTTGAATGCTGTAAACAGCAGCCAGCAGTGATTGCCGGATGTGAGCCTCACAAGCATCACTCACGCTCCTATAATACAAACGTACTCTATTACCCCCTGCCGCGTAATTCATAAACTTTGAAGTTGTGCATAGTCTTTGCAAATATATTATTGACGTTCATCAAACACAAATTTAGATTCGCAGGTCAAAGGTAAATCGATTCCTTTGACACAAAATGAGGTCATAAATAGGGTACGGTTGGTAGTGACGGATAGGTGCAGAAGTTGGAGGGAGTGGTACTCATTGTGATTAAGTGCCAATTAAAAATGGTGGATAACGAGCGCCTGCTTGAGAGATGAGTGTTGGGTTGAAAGGATAGCCAGGCTAGGGGGTCTGATGTGGGAGTGGATAGGTAGGAGGAAGGGAGAGATGGTTTGAGGAGAGAATAAAGTGGAGGGAAGAGGTAGTTGGCGGGTACATAGTGGGCGGAGAGGAGAGGCAGGTAAAAGAGAGTTGTAAGTGGATGGAAGAGGAAGGGGGAGGTAAGTAGAGGGGAACGATACGAGGAGGCAAGAGGTAAGAGGAGGTGAGAGGTAGACGGGAGAGGTAGGTGGAGGGGATAGGTTAGATGAGGGGAGATGAAGGTGGAGGGGAAAGGTGGTAGAAGGTGGAGGGGCAATGCGAGTGAAGGGAGCGGTGGGTTGTGGGGGAATGGTTTGTGTCGGGGAGTGAGTGGTACGTTGAGAGGTATGATTGGTCGAGGTGAGTGGTAGGTCTAGGTGAGTCGTAAGTGGAGTTATATTGTAGGTGATGAGGAGATCTGGGCGGATATAAGATCGGTTAAGGGATAGGTGAAGGGGAGAGGTAGGAGGGGTGAGGTGAGTGGAGGGTGGTAAATGTGGCGGGTACTGGACAGTGTAGAGGTGGCAGTTCGATATGTGGAATGCGGCAGACATTCGTCTTATGTGGGATGTCATGACGTCACTAGGTCGGCCCTTAAAATGGTCGTTCCTGTATTGAATGCATGTCAAAAGAAATCGTCTATTTGATTTATAATTATACCCATTCTCAAAAAAAATAATCATAAGAGCTGCGTTCCGCTGGTAAACACGTACATCGTACATTAGAATTGGATCAATATTTATTCATTTACGAGCATTTTTGACACGGCTGCGCAGGATGCCACAGCAAACCATACGATGAATGGCTACT
Organism: Urechis unicinctus; assembly: GCA_034190875.2. Lineage (NCBI taxonomy): Eukaryota > Metazoa > Annelida > Polychaeta > Xenopneusta > Urechidae > Urechis > Urechis unicinctus. Next base: position 57,944,024 of record CM067349.1, on the reverse strand, counting down.
TATAGTTCATACATGAAACACAGCACAGCTAAGTATATTTTATACTATTGTTCCAAACAATAATGAACATGATAATCATTCATTTATAAATGCAAAATATATAACGTATAGATGTTACAGATATGACCACCGAGGAAACTGGGTAGTTCCAGTGGCGTGACCTTTCACTGTTAACATTATTAAAAAAAATCATCTACAGAGCAGAGATGTTCTTGTGAATTGTTAACATGGTAACCAGTGACTTCGGCCCTCAGTGATTTTAGCCTTCTGTTCAGATTTATATTTAATTCTGATTATGAGTTAATAAACCTCCGGGTCGAAATCACCCACGGTCTAAATCACCTGCATGCGTCAACATAACCCAACTTTATCTACACTCGTGACATTCAGGTAAATAATGAATATAAAAGGTATGGCTTGCATGTGGACAAAAATAATGCGGGACGAACGAGTGACGGTCCACATCTGATAGGGCCAAACGAGTGACGGTCCGAACCTGATAAGGGCCAAACGGGTGACGATCCGAACCTGATAAGGGCCGAACGGGTGACGGTCTGAACCTGATAAGGGCCAAACGGGTGACTGTCCGAACCTGATAAGGGCTGAATGGGTGACGGTCCGCACCTGATAAGGGCCAAACGGGTGACGGTCCGAACCTGATAAGGGCCGAATGGGGACGGTCCGCACCTGATAAGGGCCGAATAGGTGACGGTACAAATGACTAATTCTTTTGTGGTATAATTTTGTGAATGATGGAGGAGCTGCAGTAAGAAAGTGACAGTGACATTGTGGAATATTATATTGACAAAGTCGCTCTATTTTATCTGGTGGGGAGGCAAAACCAATGCGATTGCAACTATTTGATTCTGAGCGACGTAAATAATCGTATATCAGGGGGACGGAGATTGGATTGTATTGATTGCCTACGAAAATTCGGGCTGATGATCATAAAAAACGTGCCCACGGATTCCTATCGACACGAAATACGACTCCCTCCAATATGCTAATCACACCTGTCGTGACTCTGTAGCTGAAAGCACAAAACGGAACAATCGATCGATTTATGCGTTGCATCAAGCTATGGCGATTAAATTCGGATACACACGTGGCTATAAATGTCCAAAGATGCAGGTTCTCTCTCCGATCAAGCGTAAATCAATTCAAGCTTAATGATTGCATTCAGTATGTACGCATGGATGCTTTTCGGGGTAATTTCCTCACCATGTTCAATGAGTAGAGCTTATGTGACCCGTCGTATCCAAACAACCGCTGTGGACGGAGACTGCTGTGGGAATGTCACCAAGCTCTGTTACTACGCTTTATTGGTTCGAACTGACTCACCCATTCAGACATCAGGATAATGAGCACCATGATTGAGAGGCAGAAAATGAATGGTCCTGTATTCATATTAATGAGAACGTCATCGTAACGGTTATGCGATGGATAAATTACACATGTCTGGCAGTAAATCAAAGTGAAGGAGTCGATATGACTGGCTGGCAGTGTCTCTCGCTACTTGTCACGTACACATGTATCGATATTTAAAATCATTTTCAGCATCATTCAGCACAAAACCGCCACAAACAAGACGTCAAGTTATCAATAAAACAAGTTGTCAATTAAACAAGAGTCAACTGTTTCATAAATAAAAACAATGCTCTGCCATGTCGGTGATTGCACTACAAAGCGTCTAAATATTCAAACGCTTGTAACCATTTATGATAAGGACCCTATGTTTATTCTGTATCCAATCATTGTTTATGGTTTAGATTGAAACAAATTGTGTGGTAACAGGGAAAAAACACGAAAATAAAACACGCCCCTACACTGATCATGTACCTCTCCACGTAACTGACACAAATATAACACGCTCTTACACTGATCATGTACCTCTCCACATAACTGACACAACTATAACACGCTCTTACACTGATCATGTACCTCTCCACGTAACTGACACAAATATAACACGCTCTTACACTGATCATGTACCTCTCAACGTAACTGACACAAATATAACACGCTCTTACACTGATCATGTACCTCTTCACGTAACTGACACAAATATAATACGCTCTTACACTGATCATGTACCTCTTCACGTAACTGACACAAATATAATACGCTCTTACACTGATCATGTACCTCTCCACATAACTGACACAAATATAACACGCTCTTACACTGATCATGTACCTCTTCACGTATCTGACACAAATATAACACGCTCGTACACTGATCATGTACCTCTCCACGTAACTGACACTTCCAGCAATAACAAGACGATCACAGCCATAACAGCCCCAGATGACATGCAGCAACCAACGGTTACAGTTAAGCACACACAATTGTTGCAGTTTCTTAGCAAATTCACTTCACAGCAACCAATAAGCACTGCAATATATTTACAAAACGATGGCTTTATCCAATAAAATCATTTTAAAACCATTATTGGAACTAAAGACTGGAACGAATCTAACTGAATCAATCTCTTCTTGCGCCAACTCGTGGCTTTAAAGCGGTGCCATGATCACCCTACTATTACGTCATGCTATCATAAGCAACTATCAAATCGAAAAGGACCGAAGGAGGGATAACAACATTTTGTTCACCGCATTTGTGTATCAGCTTAATTTCAGTTTTTCACCAAATTCCAGTACAACGTATTTTGTGTCATAAACAGTAGAGCCAAAGAAATATTTTAACAAGATTTGCTTTTCAATCCAACACTATGATGAAATAACCAATTATGTACATTCATAAGGAGCGTGTTACTTGGGTCAATGCAATAGATTATTTTTAATGAAGGGGGTATGAAAAGAAGAGTTCCTATACAACAATTACTGATCTTTGAAAGAAACTCTGAACCGTCCTGTCATGTTAAAATCCCTGTTAGCCCTAATGGCTGCACATGTTACAATCTGGCATACATTTGAGCATTTGAATAATTACGCTGTAATAGCTACCACTTGCATCATGTCATATTAAGCTGGCGTGTCACAAACAAATCATCAATTCATTAATCACAAAAGTCATGATACATTGCTAACGGTGTTGGCTAATTTTGCATAGAATTTAACATATGTTCAAAGTTGTTTCTGAATCAAAATCTGCAGAAAACGGAATCACATAATGAAAAGTTTAAGACAACTGAATACAACCATCTTGGATAAATTAGTTGCATCCCGGCATCCAATATTAGGCCACCAAAATATCCGCCTGATCGCGGTTTGTCATGTTAAACAGTGCTTTATGGCGTAGGCATTCCACGAAGAGCCTGGTGGACAATGTATAATGCTTCGTCGTTATCGATTCTAAAGAATATTTGCAACAAATATAGACACCAAAAAACTTGAATTATTAGTTGACTTGGCTATGCGTCATAATTGCAACAATCGGTTTTTAGATGTATGGATTCGTGCTATGTAAGCATAAATAACGCGCGATGAATGGATTGTGAGCTGTGCACTGCAACATTCCTGCCGGCTCAGTAGGTACACTCTAGCCCCAAATACGCTTCATTTCAATCATTCCGCGAAGGAATGTAATATAAAGATCCATACCAGACACTGTTCCATGACCACTCAGCCGGGGGTCCCATTACGTATAAACCGATCACGGCACTGTATAATATCCTACTGGCAAATATGGACAGTGATATATATCCGCTTTTTACTGCAGGTCTCATGAATGATTGGCGATTGCGTTCTCATATCAGTCAACATATGGTGGGGCCGTATACATAATCTAACGACCTATGGATCAGCTTCGTGCGATGGCGTGTGTTGACATAAAAGATATGGCGGCTCTCTGTGTTGAAAGGAACTACGTTATGAATAATGAACAAACGTGTTTTACGGGGTATAACGGATCACCTGAAGGGCCATTTACGTGGCCTGGCGACCATAGCGATTGCCTTGCAATGCGACTTCAGTACTTGGGTGTTGTCATAGCATGGCTAAAGGGAAACTAGAAACTTGGCATCATTAAAGCTCTATGGAGATTTATGGCCACTCGCAGGTGAATGACAATACACTATTAACATGTATCGTTCAATATTCAGTTTTGCTTCTAACATAGGGGCTGGGCTTGAACCGACAAGATATAGCTTGTCAATATCTATTTGTGTTACCAGAGAAGATTAATCAAGCCATGATTAACACAGCCAGCATTGTGAAAACAAGCTCTATGTTCTTTTTATCGTATTGTTTTAAGTAATGTTTCAACCGGATTGAACGGCATGCCACATGATATTGCATTTATTTACCGTAACCGTCCAGCTTAAAAAACTTAAATTTGTTAAAATTACATAAAATTTAGCTTCAGAGTCATTTATTAGAGAACATGAGGAAGCATTAATGCATGATTGGGCACTTTTATTAAAATTATTTGCCTGCCGATCACATATAATACACACATGCAACTCTTTTCCGTTCTCCTGGCCAATGTTTTGGTCGGAATGCGGCTGTCAAATGGCAGCTGTCTTTCTCTAAAATCCGTTTTGGCATAATTTCAATTTGCAAAAAAAAAAAAACAGCACCATTAAGAGCAACTTTTTGAGTGCTATAGAGACAAACACTCCAATCTCTACATCTCTGTTTTTATTGAACATTATACGTTGTTGAACAAACGTGAGACGGTTTTACAATATCCTTTGTTCTTGACGTTTGGTCTGTCGAGGTCGCCCGTTTTTACGTTGCAATTATTAGTCTTTACAGAAGTACCACTCATTGAGTACCCTATTAACCGTACATTGCACTTTTAGCAAGAAAGCTTTCTGGTTGCTCATATCGGTCATTGACCGAACTCGATCTCTTGATCCACGCAATTATCTAAACATTCTGGTACAGAATGCAAAGCTACCGAATTGGAATAATCAATCAGAGGAAGTCAATTAATATTTGATTGCCATTTTTATAGATATGAATTTTCTATCACATAACAGTAACTGCCATCATAATTGCTTTATGATAATGAGTTTCCCCTGAAACGTACCATGGCGAAGGCGTCAGACAGCGGAGGTTGGAAGTAATGAAAACTCGTTCTAAAAGGAAGCGAATGATGAAAGTTGACATTTATGATTACGCTGCGTGCGAACTGGCCTGTATTATTGAAACTGTACTTACCGGAAACCAATCGATGAATAAACTTATTATAGATCAAAGGCCTGAACTTTTTAAATCACTGGCCATCGCGCATATACCCGTTTGTGGTGTTGTGTATGACTTTTCTGCTTGCACCCGGATTTAAATTTCTCTTTACGCCCCTCAATGACCATGCCGCATCCAATCAGAATGTGCGTTACGTTAGAACACAACGGCAGTGAGTCAACTCGGGCGGCGATTCAACATGGTATGTCAACGCAATCTAATTTGATGACTGGTTCAGCCTGTCCACAATTCGCCTCAGTCATCCGTCAGTTCCAGTCCTCGCCTGGACGATGAGTTGGCTCTGCCTGTCATAATGGGGTAGAGAACGTATGGGTATGTGTAAAGATATCCCCGATTTGAGTACCACATTCGTAACACCAATTACGAACCAGAGTATGGGATAGAAGCTTCTATGTGCATGTTATGTAAGACAAACATGATTAGGTGACCTTTATCCTGTTACTATCAGGAGTCGGATATTGAACCTACTAGGCTCAATATTACACTTTATCCACCCGCTAGGTCCACTATGTTGAATTATTTAAGAATTCCATAGTTCACCACTAGAGTGTTACACATATCTAGTGCTTGTTCAGATTGTAGTGACAAATCATCCAATATGCAATATTTTTATTTAATTGAATTATCTCTCTTGAATGTTCGTTGGAGGATGACCATATGAAACACCCACTCGATAGCATGTTGTTATTAACCACAGGGAGAAAATGTGTCTACTCATTTGGTTGAGGCAATGTCAAACAAGGTGTAGCTGAAGTATCGGTCTACGTTGCCAGTATCAATAATTATCATTTCATGCGATAGCATGACCGGGAGACTATGTTTATATCTATCGATAACAGCTTTGATGGATTGCTGTTTCCCCCCTAAAGCTTATTGATGATGTCGCCTAATGCACACCGTGAGGTTTTGCACTTCGTAAGTTTGCTACAAGTATCGGTTATATTGGGGCTTCGCATCACTTTCAACAAAGAGGTGATATCGCGACAGTGATGGATGCGGATGATTGGACAGCTTCCCTGTAGTGCTGCCTTTCTATGTACATCAATATTGCCATAGTACCTTAAGACAGCAGCACTAGAACCATGTATTGTGTTTTTCCCAACTTGCATTTTGTTTCATTTGGTAACAGAACAACTACCATCGAAATCCATGTCATTTAGTGAAAGACAAACATGACAATATGAATGTATTGAAATGTGTCTTCAAACCAGCGCATCCCCAGCAACATAAACTTTATCCGCGCTTTGTACGAAATAGGCTTTCATTACTAAGTACCATTACCATCTGCCATATCTGCTACGCTAATGGAATCGAGTTGTTAATGGTGTGGCATCCTAATGGCCGGGAAGTGCTTGGATACATCAATTGGATGACATGAATACGATGCATAACGTTGATCGACATCATGTGCATCATGTGCTAGGTGCGGTGGTGGGATCGTACTACAAATAGCTACGCCGATCTAGAATTTGTAAACTCCCGTGGTTAATATCAGCCTATATGACGATCACCACAATGACAAGGCTATGTCTAATACTTTCATGGATAGCATTAGAAACAGATTAGCATAAGATGTAAGCAGTTTATATAATAGAAGTAAACAAAAGCAAAAACCTCGAACTCTATATACATGTTGCACATCGTTTATGCCAACGTCTTTAATTGTAGAATCATCGGGCAATAAATGTAAAGAAATTCATACAATATTTCAAATACATTTTCCGTAATCTCATGCGAATTTTATTTTGGTTCCATCTATGACCAGTCGACGATAAGACACAATTTCTTGGTACTTGAACACCAAACCGCCGATAACTTAGCAATGGAAGCGCGTTCAAAGTAGCCGCCCGACTTTGTATACAAAATCTACCATTAAACAGCGAATGGGTCAAGTAATTCCGAATGCCTGAGAATTAGTTCACTACGTGCCAGATGCCGGTTATGAATGGTTGCGATGGATTTCTTTTGAACACATCAATGTGCAGTACCAATAGAACCGTATTCTTAAGTTGTGTCTGGTCTCTCGAATTTTAAGTCTAGGACCCATGGTGTGTACTCCATGTCTGATATATATCCCTGAACAATATAACATGTCAGCAGAGGCGACTGGAAAATATTTAGACTTTGTATCATTGAAATATATTCATTGTATCAGAATAGCACTGCATACCCTAACGACGACCTTGATAGAAAAAAACCTTTGATTAAGTGAGTCGATCAGAGACGGAGCCGAATAGATAACCCATGTATCATAAACTGTTGTATAATTATGCTAGGTTTTTAAAATTAGGCTCAAATTTACTATGTTGCGATCAATCAGCCGCCTTTACCATGTCACATGAATAATACGAAAGAGTGCGCCAGCCAATATGATGTCGTCATGGCAACAACGACACAGTGTTCTGTGTTTCCTTGAATGTTTATGATTGAATGTGGTTGGCTCTGTGTGTGCCCAATAAAAATACATATATCAATGTGTTTACACTACATTATCTGTCGTACACAATATTACGTAATGGAGGCTTCATACCGATAGCTGCACATCATGAAGTGGCCTAATGCGCAGCCTGAGTGCGATGTTTAGATACTTTTTGCATCATATCTACTGAACATTGCGTTAGTCTTAGTATGTTGTGTAACTGGCATCAAATATTTGTATATGTATGTATTACCATTCAAATCGCCCTGTAGCGTTTTACACCTGATGACTGGGTTGTTTTGTCATATAACGCACCCTAGACAGATTATATTCACAATTATGGTTCAAAATGTTGACTTAGGTAATATATCTTGTGCTAAACATTACATTCTGCGTGTCTTAAACCATTGATCTTAAAAAAGGAAGGCGATGGCGGGAATTGATATATGTATTGAGTTATATTTGTTTCTTGTCATTTCTTCTTCATCCTGTGGAAAATGATGCTATATGAGATCCAAACGAGGTGTATTGATAGTATGTGCATTTACAAGGTTTATATATTAACATACAGCTTCAAAGTCCAGTTAAATCATGCTTAGCACATGTTTAGTTCTTATAAAAAGAGCTCCGCATTTTAAATATTCCTATTGTGGATGAATATATGTAATTACACTGGAACAAGAACGCATTTTAATGAAAATATAATCTTCCAGAGACATTAACATTAGACCAGTTGTCTTTTAATGCTGCTGTTTTAAGGCAATGCTTTCATTGCAGTTACAAGATACCACGCCTAGACAGAACATGCTTAATTAGACTTTTACAAGACTGCCATAAACGAATTTATTGGTCGAACTGGCCCAAAATCTATAACATACTGTAAGCAGATGGGAAGGAGTATAAAATCTCTAAAGGAATGAGAAAATTCTCCAATATGCAGTAGCAATCTCGGTCAATCTTGCTCGAAAGAAGATATCACTCTATAAATAAATATATTACAACTCAATTGGTTCAATAAAACAATACTAAGAGACCTATTGGCATGGTATATGACACAAACAGTAACAGTAAACAATATGCCATTTACGGGGTGGTGTCCTTGGGCGCTAACGCCCTAATGGAAACACCTTGCCATTAACAATAAGTGACGAAAACAGTTTGCTTAATAATATTACTCATTAAAGGAAAATTGAATGGTAAATAATTAATCAATAGCGATGCTGCATTTAAATAGCACATATGGTGATTTATGATGCTGATTAGAGTACTTGCAAATGCTTCACCATTCCCTTTGGTGTGAAGTCATATGATCTTAATTTAAATTGATCATATTATAATATGGCCACTTAGTCGAGTTAACCAGCAAGCATTATTTATTGACCATGTCTGACGAAGATTCAGTATCTTATATATCAGACCGGCCGTGTTCCGATTATATATTATTTCGCATTTTATCACTCCTTTATATATTGTTATCACTCAATTTGCTACCAATAATTAAAATTGGTTTGCAATATCGCTGTTATTTGTCAGAATCCTCATAAAATAATTGAAAAGTAAAACGTTGAACCATGATTGAATACCACTTGCTCACTACCGCCTAAATTTAGGTTTAAGTTTGCATTTATATCCGTACTGTGATCGTTTACGTCATGCACAGTACACAAATAACCTAAACTATAGATTGAGGAATAATTAATGTCAATGCAACCGCAAAGTTGAAACTATACTGAATGCCATATATTAATAATTAATTAAAATATTTTCTTGGGATTCACCACTATCAAAATAGCCAACCAATGGGAGTAAAAATCGATGGACCGGGTTAAGGTTTAGGGAAATATCTTCAAATCTCCCTCGTGTAACAAACGGCATAGCTTACGTGACAAGCCAGATGCATAAATATTGGCTAATACCAATTACACATTCGAAACTAATATCTTTTTAACGCGAATAAGATCACCAACAGCAACCTCATAGTAATGAGTAGCCTGTGTGGATATCATTGTCCAATATTGATTTTACAATTGATCGTCATTTAGGTACAATTTAAACCTTCTTGGTTTCTTTCAATTGTAACTTGTTAAGCAGCTTTATTTAGGCGGTGGTCGAGTCAAGCAAGGCACGTAAGTCGCCAGATTTTAGGGATTTAATCATTGCACACTTTGCAATGAGGCAAACATTTAGACCATTTAATATAAACAGACGTGATAGCTTTATGATAACTCGTGTTAATAACCTACTGATGGTGAATTACTGTACAATAATAATGAGAACAAAAAAAATGTACAATCGTAATAGCACCATGGACCAAGTTGTTGTCAAAGCTACATTATGGTTAGCCTAGCATTCACAAACCTATATTTTTATATGAGTTAGGCTCAATAGTTAAAATAAATACAGATGAGACCGGTAAACATTAATCATATATAATGTTTGTCTGTAATTTATATCTTCTATCCAACACATGTCACGAATCAGTAAGTCAGCCACCTTGATTGCGCATCATACAATGGGGCTCAATTAATTAATTTCGAAAACTCACTTTCTCATCAATAACATTGTCGCAGAGGATAAAAATAAACTATTTTTTGTCAAATATTCTGGATAAGGAATAATTAATTCTCGGAATAGATGTTTCTGCTTGATTGCATTTTCACACAAATTCTTGTACAGCGATCTTTCCTTCATAAATGCTAGAGCCAAGTTTATGTCTTTAAATATTTGGTTTTAAATCAAAAGATGCTGATGAATGATAATGAATTAATCAATCGACTCTATTATTGCGTATTATATTTCTGATATCAATGACCTTCTCTCGTCAATCTATTGAACAATGATACTGCTGCGCTATATTGACCAGTACATCACGATGTTCTCTCGTTAGTCTGCTAGTAGCGGTCGATTCGTAGCTGCATTAATCAACACCAATATAGAACCCATGATGGATATCATAGCCTGACTTTATCATCATTTGATTCGTTACGATAGCATATTTTCAACAAATGATGACGGACAATCAGTGTTGATTCATGATGATTTCTTATCAATGAGTATTGATGCAAAATATTTATTCATCAATGGGTTCTTCTATCAACTATATAGCAATGCGGCTATTTAAGCCATTATAATATGCATAAGGTGTTGTCTGAATTTTCTTGTTGCGTTTACTCCGGTCTCGGAATTAATATATACAGCCAACAGCATACTATCCTATTCATGTTGACATATAAACGTAAACTGTAGGTGTACATCTTGAGATAAGTCGGAATACTTTTCATTCTGTATCGTTGTAAGAATTTGATTGACTTAATTCGCTTGCCTCTGGTTTGTCACAAGAATATGCCCTTCTTTGGAGGAGTTATGCGTCCAAAGCAGTTTTAAGTTGATATTGTGGTCCATATGTTTGTACTGCTTATTTATTAACTGCTGTTAGTGTGCACCATGCATTGTTAAGTTACGTATATATAATCGCACATTAGTCTATCTATCATCCGGATATTTATACCTGTGCATCTACCATGGCTACCTTGGACCATCAAATACTACGATAACCATGTATAATAATAATGAGTAACTGTTGTAGCTACCAGCTTGAAGATTTACACAAAATGGCCCTATACATCGAGCTTGGTGGTTTGTTTATAGCGTAGTTAAGCAGTTATGCGAAGAATTAGGTTGCGAGTAATTTTTATGAAAGTGTTTTTATGGTATTTTGTTCGGGTAAACAGTTGTAAAGCAACTTTGGTTCGATGCAACATGATGTAAGTGTATATTACAGATGGACACAACGAAGCAGCAGTCATGTGACCTTAATGCATCTTATGAAAAATTGCAAATCGTGACCTTTTCAAGTAAGGTATCGTGGATTCACTTGGCGGAAATATGGCTTGTTACGTTTGAAACATTTCTTGTCATGTGTCTTTTTCATGCATGTTAAGAGCAAAAAGGATTGGGTGACTGTATTGCTACACTGGCCAGATTAAGGGACACCATTTTTACTCACTATAATGTGCCGTGCATTAATAAAGCAACCTACGTTTACCTATTATGCTGTGCAGTCATGAACATATTATGCACAAAGCAGTGAACTATGGCAGTGTTGCTTGGACGATATCACTTAACTGGTGTATACTTAGCAGCACTGACAGATTCGCACATCCAGATTATAGATAGAATGAAAATACATACGATATAAAAGGTTCATTTTGAATGGAACTAAGTTGGATTAGATAACAAACAGTATCATGGAATATTTCAAGGTTCTTTAATGTGGCTTGGCTACAATGACGATTGTATTGTGATCCGATTGTGATGCTAGAGGTTTGTCCTTAAATGACTGATTTCTTGCTGCATTTCTGATATTTCTACAGTCTTTTTTATTAGATACGCTACTTGTCTGGGTAAAGGTGGCAGCGAATGCCCAATTGATTGTTTGCTTATGGTGGTAGACCGTCCAAAGCTCGATACCTAATGCATGGAATTACTTTATAAGAAAAGCTTGCTTCGTTGTATAATGTCATTTTCTATATCAGCGACTGTCACAAAATTCAACAACATCTGATTTTAGTGGGTTTGTTTTCATTCACTAAAATTTCATTTAGACACAAATAGCATATTTAAAAAACATAATGCTGTCGCCATACGACCACGGCCTCCTTGTGATATCTTTACTAACATAACTCTCTCTGATATAGTACAAGCTCCGCTTTCTGCAATGCGTGACAACATCAATGACGTTTTTTGTGCGTTATGGGCTGTTGAGCATTCTTGATCGTCGCTTTTTCGAGGTCGCCCATTATTTACCTCGCACTTATAGATCCTGTCAGTAGTCACAGTCACAAACTATAAGAACACGCGCTAATCATAAATTGCGTTATTCTGAAGAGAAATCCTTTCACTGCGTAAAAAGGTCACCGACCGCAATGTCTTGATCTGCTACTGCAACCCGACCATTCAGCAGTTGTGCGGTAACGGTAACATATCACAACGTTACCAAATAGGAATAATCAATTTTATAGGAAGTCAATGACTATTACATCGCCTCTCGTTGATGTAAAACATATTCAACGCAGAAACCGTAACTGTCGTTATAATTACTTTATGATTATATATAGTTTCCCCTTAAATGCACCATGTTTAATGTATCAAGCGTTAGGCAACTGAGGTTGGAAGTAATAAAAACGCCAGTTTACAGGAAGCTGTTGATTAACGTTGACATTTATGATAACACTGCGTGTGAACTGGCCTGCAGTTATTGAAACACTTACAAATCAATATCTAATCCCATTTATGATCTAAGATGAGAAATTATTAGATCTATGGCCAATCTGTATTTTGCCAATCGTGTTTTTCACCTGTGTACGGACTTGAGGTTCGAGTAACAGCGCCATTCAATGATTGGCGTGTCAAACAAGGAGAGAGATTATTAAGTGATGCGTCAAAGGATCGTCATTTGTATGGTTAATATCCCAATATCACCCAGATGTAACGATAACCACTGTGTATGGTATGTATGGCATTCGTTACACTACAACCTTTGACAATCAAGCGTCAGATATTGGACCTACTAGGCTCACATAATATGCAGGTTAATCACTCACCCGTTACGCCCACTATGCCTCCATACCTTGATGCATTATGTAAAAATTATATAATTCAACAATAAAGCGAAACACATTTGATTCATCAGAAATGCGATATTTGTAAAGCACCTATATTTCAAACGTTATGAATTATCTGTCTTCACTGTTGATAATTCTGCTCGTCTGTTATTATCTAAGGAGGATGAGTTCACTGTTGAGGAAAATATATTGTATGTGACACCCTGTCATGTATTTGTGGGTGTCAACCACACGAGAAAATGTAATAACTCAGTTGCACAATATAATTATTTGACAAATCTCATATCTTTGGGAATTGGTGAATCACGGCACTTTTTGTGATAGAACAGGATTTAGCTGAAGTATTGCATACGTAACAAGCATCAATAATTAACGCGCCGAGCAATCGCATATACAGGAAACTGCATTGTTATTCATAAGCATATTGATTATGCCACCACACACATCTCCTGCAAGTCATCAGTAATGTTTTAGTGCTTAGTATTGTGTGGTTTTGTGCCTCTCTAGTTTTCTGTGTTTATTATGGCATATTAGGTTAATATTACTCAAAATTTCCAACCAGAGACTCAAAGCTTGGGCGCCGCCGCTCAATCAGCATTTGATTAATGAAGCTGCTTTAACAAATTAAAGGATAAAAGGTACAAACAATTGTTGCCTTTCATGGAACAGTCCTTTGGTGAGCTGCACCAGTATAGTACGTTTCTTCTTTGGGATCGTGATAAGCCAATTTGAATACCCCGAACCCCATATGCTATCACAGTTGTCATGTGTATACTGATTTCATCCAACACACTTGGATTCTATATTGCTACAGAAGTTTATTGATAGAAACAAATGTTCCTTCAAACAGACATTGCTTCATTTTCAGTGTATCATATAAGCTTAAATGTGTCGTTTTGGAGGGTTATTGTTAACTTTGGTTACTATTTCGACCTTAATGATAAGTTCTCCGTCGCCAAAAGCGCGTTATTCTTATGACGTTGATAAGCGTGGTCCTTTCGTCTGCGTACATCAGTGTGATATTATGGTCATCTATCCGACAGCAAGTCTCGGCTAATGAAATAAGTACAATTGAATTAAAATGATATTCAATTTATCACCTACTAGACAATGGCCTTTAATGTCGTTGTAGCAACATCGAAATCAATCATTGCAATTAATATAATATGTAAAGGCCAAGTTTTATGTTGCTCTAATGTAAGAATGGAGTGGCATCTCAGTTCCATTCATTTTCATGTAGACAATACGCCATGTCACCAGAGAGAGAAATCATTCGATGCATACTAAATGAACTGCATCTTCGAAGGCGACTGGTCATGTGTCAGTTGTGATATCATCGGGCTGAATAGTTGAGTGAATAGATATGCCGTGCAATTAACATGCTCTTTCAATCGCTAAGTGGGTATTATTTGCCATTAAACAGGCTGCATGGTTGAGTAAATGGCCATGTTGGGTCGGCATAAAGCTGCATCATTGAGTGAATAAGAATGCTGTCCTAATTAATCAGTCACTGAAGACCAATGCCCTACTGAGATAGTTCCTTGATGCTATCTAACATGCAGGATTTACCTATCGTGCTGTCCCTATTCAGCTGAAGCATAATACTAACACATCATCTGATTGGGGACACATGTATTGAAATTTTTTTCAACTGGAAGAGATCATCCTGTTACCCAATAGCCCAAACTGAGAATGTTTATTCATGTCATGCACCCTGATAACCATCTTGTTATATTGCAAGTCTGGTCCTGATAGCGCCAGGTTGGTAGTATGCCTTAGCTGGCGGTGGGTCGAATGGAAGAGGTGGATGTATGCTGTCATTAGTGCGGTCGTAGATTGCGGCCTCGTGTGTCTTCTCGACGTGGGAAGCAATTGTCAGCTTTCTTCTCTAACGAAGGAGCCTGTAAGCGCTAGCGTCGGGAAATTGTGCACTGACAACAGTAGTAGCTGCCAGCATTCCCGAATTCTCCCACCACTTATTAAGCTTTGATTTTAGAAGAATCTTCTCCTAAATGATATGAGCGGACTGGTTGTATAGTGCCCCAGGAGGTGGATTCCCCAGAGGTCTTTGACCAATACACGCTACTGGACCACGGCCTTTGGCCTAACGACCCCGCATGGGGTGTAGATTATTAACCTAACACCTGTACTGTCACATTCTTCTACGCCTGGACACCGATTTACCTACATAGTCACACAACCACCTGCTTCCATGCCTATATAGCCACATGTTAACATGGCTACACAACTACTTGCAACCATGCCCCTCACAAGCACCTGCTTCCCTGCACCCGCAACCACCTATTTCCATGTGCTCGAACCACCTGTTTGCATGTCAGTTCAACCACAGGCTTCCATGCCCGTCGGACCCCCTGTTGTGTTCACTATGCGATTACATGCTTCCACGCCCTAGTAGCAACATGATTTCATACCACACTATGATGTCCACACAATGATGTACATCTTTGTCCATTGTTTTTGTAATGATTCCTGTACCCCGAGCAACGTTTGCAGTTTCGATTGTGCTGCATAGTAACGTAAGCATAGGAGCACATGAGGCCTTGGTGTCAATTTGGTCTATTTGTCTTTTCTAACAAGTCATATATAATATTATTTGCATTACAAAAGTAAAATGCTCTTTCGCGCTTCGCTAAGTTGGACCACAGACTGCCTTTGTATGCTTATCATTATTGCGTACCTATATTAGCGCCGTGCTTGAACGATATAATCCTTTGATTCCACATGCATACAATATTGCATTTAATGATATAATAACTACTATCATAATCCATGTCAGTAAGTGAATGACAATACATGTGTATGGTGATAATTTCACTGATGTGTGTATGAACGATCCTTTCTGCCATTCATACTAAATACCGTCTGTCATCTTGATTGGCGACGCATGGTCTGCAAGTGCCAGTAAATGAAGCTGTATATTATAAGCACAAGCAAACGCCTTTATATGGCCTCAAGGTGTGACTGTTTGGGCAGTTTGTTAGCGAGATTATGCTGACACTGCAGGATTTCGAGTCTGTCAATGTGGTGACTTTGAACAAAACAACACAGAATTCCCTGCAATGTGTTGTGACATTCTATTGTTAGTCACTGTCTTTGTTCCCTCAATGAAAAGGATTCGATCATTTTCATATGATAGCTCGATGATGTAAAACATCACCATTATTGGAATATCTTTTAGGAGTGTACAGTGGAAGTAGTATTATCAAGAACTACACTATGAATGGTGCGAGCTACTTAAGTGTAATAAATGATTCTGCTTATGGTTGTAACTAGGTTCGATCTGGCACTTGGTGTACAGCAAAAAACATGTTATGTAAACCAATCATTTTACTTGCTTATGTGCATTTCTATTTTCCAGTAAACCAGCAACGTTAGCTAATTGGCGACATATCATGAATAATTATCCGATGGCAAAACCTCACCAACAAAAGCACAGAGGTCTTTCAAGTTACATGACGTTAAATATTTATACCGAAACAAGCTTCTGTCAATATCCTTTGCCCCTTTCACGTATTGCCAAACACAAGGTTTTTGAAGCACTTCACTGAGACGCACAGTAGTTAAAAGTCATTGGCGCATGTTTGCTTATAACAAAGGAACGATCTATTCATCAAAGATCGTTCCTGTTTGTTCTGACTAGGACGTTCTTGCTCAAACCACAGGTAAATGACAAAGTCAATTATAAAGTAAATATGTTACAAAAGCAAAACTATTACGATTTACAGCATTAAGGTCGCCGCTTTTTAATTAGTACATCTACCATCGGCTTGCTTTGTTTTGATCAAAGCCTGTTCTTGCAAGAGAATATAATGTTTTTGACAAACTCATGAATACATTATTCTATGCTCGCACATCAATTTGATATCATTCTAGAACTTGCCCTTATGCTTACGCAATCGGTTGCTGCGATGCTTATTCCCCTGAAATTTCTGGGCATGGAGAAAAAGCAAGGTCTAACACGTAGATAAAATGTAATCGTGAAGTATGTGATGATTCAAAGTACCCTTTATTTATTGTGGGTTTTTGCAATATTGATAATATGTGCGGAACTGTTTTTGCTCCATGCGGATGTGGCCACCCACACAAATCAATGGTCAGGGAAAGACACCATTAAACCATAAACACACGTGTCTAAGTTAATGCTTTTAAAATATCCAATAAATCTAGGTACAAAACTATTCCCGCGATTAGTAACCGGTACCGCCATGTGTTTCCTTAGACTTCAAAATATACCCAAGATGTTGGTTAAGTTTTGCATCAGTGAAACAAGTTCAACAAGCGAATTTGCTCTGCACGGACCACGAGCAACACGATAAGGTTCTAAACACTAATGATTGATTGTATCCACCGTTGCTTAAATTATATTGACGAGTGGCAATATTTGGTTGCTATTATCAGTAGTTGGTTTGTCTCACAACTGAAATATGTGACAAAAATTATTTTTTCATTAAAATCTAATCAACAAAACTGACGATAGATGCTCATTCTTGGTAAACGCATGGACAAGTGAGCGATGATTCCGGTTTGATTTTCTGAACTTAAGAACAATAAGAGACGCATCTCTTCAATAACTAGTACCGGAACGCAATACGTTTTCCCCTTTGTAACTTCATATAAACAATATACAGCTAAAAGGGATTTCGGTCCATTCAATATTCCACAAATATAATTTGTCATGTTTTTCTCAATTAACGACATGAATATAGATTAATAACTCTATTCACATGATGTCATTTTACAATAATCGATGATTCAGAAGAATTGTGCTGGGTTTTGTTTGATGCTTATAAGCGGAATATTTCAATATAGTTGGTGCATATATCTAGCACAACCATTCATAAGCCCAATTAAGAAAAAGGTGCTGTCTCACTCCTAATGGGTTCGATTAATATAAGACCAATGTTTCAAAACCAGCATCACATGGCACCTTGTGCAACGTCAGACGGTCCAGGTTTTGTTAACTTTGACGAGATCACGAGAATAGCAGTGTGGTTTTCTCAATGATGATCACTTACCATCGCTATGAGGTCACATTAAATGCCGCATAATTAATACATTGTTAATAAAATCATCATGATGAAATCATTGGCACGGTTTGCAGCCAGCCATTCTATTACATACTCACCCACCCAGACAATCTCATATCCACATCATTACGACCTCGGCAATATCTCGTGCACAGTCACCAACTGTCTAGCCACTTCCCATGCCGGCTGTGTGAGAGTGTGCCGTCAGCATACAACATGGACACCGGATGACATGTTTTCCGACTTTCAACAATGGAAAATGATGTAATATGAACGCGATGTGAAGATATATTGATGGCCTATGAGGATGTGGCCATACATCAGCCAGTTCCGAGCTGCTGTGCGAGTGGCACCGTGACAATATCAATGCTTGAGTCATCGAGCTAATGTTATCCGTTGCACGGTAGGTTCTTATTGCGACTTGCGAGATGACATCCATATTACGCATCGTATCTTCAAAGGGTGCGAAATATCAGAATCGATATTTGCCTGAATCTCCAAATGGTTTCTCTCACAAGAGTAGGGCCCAATTTAAGGTCGTATTACCCAATGACATATCTCAACAAATTGGTCTGAGAAATAACAATATGCTTCATTACTCATTCGTTTAATCAATTCACGCATCCAGCGCCTATTCGGCTTGATAGGATGTGCCATGCGTTGTTTGGTAAGAGTAAACACCTTTCACTGTTAGGCCCTTGTGTGAGCTTGTATGTGTTCGCCATCGATTTCAATATAATAAAGGTTATTTCCTGATAAAGCTACCATGGCCGCTACACAAGAGACTATAAAGGCCTTGGCATTCACGGCCATTGTAAAGGAAAACAGGACCGATATACTAGGTAGATCGATGGCTTAGTTTTCACGCTGACATATAAACACACATACACACACACACAAATATAATATATATATATATATATATATATATATATATATATATATATATATATATATATATATATATATATATATATATATATATATATATATATATATATATATATATATATATATATATATATATATATATATATATATATATATATATGTACATGAGCATTTTACATAGGTAGATGGTAAGAAATATGCGCGTTAGAGATCGCATTTCAATAGACATGTAATGTATATCTACACCACAAACATTATTCCTTGTGTAATGTGGTCGGTTAGTGTCCTATCTATATAACACACAATACATTGTGGCTGTACAATACCATGTTGACTGTTTAGAACAAAGTTTACATTACAACTCATACAATATTTGCATGTGAAGAGTAGGGGCAAATATTGGATTCTAAGAAATACTTGGCCAGTGATCGCAAAAGGTGCCCATGGCTTGACTTGCGATACACATTTCAGAGCAGGGCGTGAAACCCGTAATCGATTAGGTTATGCATTGAATCAAATAGTTGGTAGAATATTGCGCTCGGATTCAAATGCGCACATCACAATCAAACCCCAAGGTGCCTATCCGATCGAGCGTAAATTAGTTCCAATTAAATCACAGCATTTAGTATGAATGCATGGATGCTTTCCTGAATAATTTCTCATTTTGTTCTATGAGAAGGCGCCTCCCTTTCAAGACTACCTTTGCCGTTGCCGACAGTGACAGCTGTCTCAATGCAAACTCGTTTTGTCACTACAAACTGACTAACCCAGTTAGACAACAGGAAACTGAAGGGTCTTATTTTAAGATAAATGTGAACGATTGCAGGAGGCATCAAAGGGACATCATAGCGGTTGTTTGATTCATTAATTACACATGTCATGCCGAATTGATGTCACTGGTTTGCTGTGTGTTGCTTTTCATGCGCCCGATAATTGCACAGTGTCCACATAAGTGCCCTATACATCATCGTCACACCGACTGAATCTCATATTTCCCCTGATGATTACCAATTGCCACCTAGTCAGACTGTGGTGCATCAATGCTTATCAAACTTACAATCATTCTCCGTATCAAACCGTAGCCAATAAAATTACAATGACTTAATCAATGGAACAACAGTAACTGTTTAGTATCAATCAGGTACTGGTGCGGCACCCAACAAGCTGACAACGCTACTGGAGATTATTGGTGTAACCATGTTTTTTCAGCTGCTTAAAGATGCCTTTTCGGCGATTTGGTGCATACTTTGAATGCTGCCATATTTGTGCAGCTGTTAAAATTTCTTTTTATACTCGCCTGCTATTTGGAACACCAATGAGGTGAATTGAAAGCAGCATCAAGATAAGATCAAATTATTCACACATAAATTTCTGTTCTACAATGACGAATATGACAATAATAATACTGATAACAATATTATTAATAATAATAAAAACGTAACAGGAAAAAATATTCCGTATATATATATATATATATATATATATATATATATATATATATATATATATATATATATATATATATATATATATATATATATATATATATATATATATATATATATATATATATATATATATGCGTAACTCGGGCCCAATAATAGTATGTAACGACGATGGATAATATCACGCCATCCTAAGATTAAATCTGACCTGTTACAGAATTCCTGTTCTTTCTTACAAGTTTTGTGGAACCAATCAGTAACAAATTAAGCAATCTGAATTAAGTCAAGACAATTATATAACCTTCTTTATTTCGCCAATTCATA
This sequence comes from Urechis unicinctus, assembly GCA_034190875.2. Classification (NCBI taxonomy): domain Eukaryota; kingdom Metazoa; phylum Annelida; class Polychaeta; order Xenopneusta; family Urechidae; genus Urechis; species Urechis unicinctus. The sequence goes on along the minus strand of CM067349.1, from coordinate 57,923,102 downwards.
ATCAAAGTCGTCGCAATCTTATGCTTTATACGTCATATTTGGATAGATTTGCATGTAGATATGTAGAAATCAGTCAATATGATAATAAAAAGAGAACAACCATTAGTGCTTAATTCCAACAGGTATACTTCCATTACGCATTGACACCACACGATACTGTATAAGATATTACAGGCAAATATTTATCTGGGATAGACTTGAGATATGCATAACAACAAAAAATAACCAGCCATCACGTACTGCGATTCGGAGCTAACATATTGATAAGCACGAACAATACACTTAGGCTTTATATCACTTCCTGGGTATGAATACATCCTCTCACTGTTCCAAGTGTCATAAATATTTGATAGACCATTCAATACACGGTTGGGTTGTCTCTACAATGTTACGACCGATTGTTCAGCTCTGTGCTATGGCAGGTGTCGTGGTACTCCATTTTGATTGGAACTAACTTCTGAATAATTCGCAAACGGAAGCAATGTTTTGTAAGGTATGATGGAATACTTGAAGGGTCATAGAAGTCGCTTGACTGCAATGACGATTGTGACGCTTGATCGTTGTCTTGACATGATTGAATTGGAACTAGAAACTTGCCATTCTTCAAGGCGTTTGTTTCTTCAATTCAGACTCTAATATGAACGTTGCTGCGTTTCAGTACATGCGCTGCATATCTGATTTATAATGGATGCGAATGATCTTTTGAATGTTAGCTATGATCATACAGATTTAGGTACCATATTTAATGCACTGTACAACCATTTTTTAAAGATATCGCATCCTGTGTCAACAACTATAACACAATTAAATAATTTCTTATTTGATATGCCTTACGCAGGTGATGAATGCTAGTACAGTGCTCAGTATATTGAAATGTTCAACAATCGCTCAGTTAAAGTAGAAACTTGAGTCACTGCATATCTTTCTCAAAATTCACCATACAGTCTATGTATGTCATCGGTTCAGTATCACGGTTTCTGCTTAAATCGCTTTGCAATGGCAGGCGGTATCGGGTCAATTCGCCCCCGGGACGGTTCGCCCCCGCTGGGACAGTTTGCCCCCGGGTCAGTTCGCCCTCGCTGGGTCAGTTCGCCCCCGAAATACTACGCCCATGTTTTACAGAAAGGAATATATTGAATGCTGCATATTTCATTCAATAAAGGAACAGTATTAATGAATTTAAAGCATTATGTCTACCGTCCATCGTCCCCGGATAGAGTGCTGTAAGGGCGTTTGGACTCGGCAGCCAGTGCATTTGGCCGGGCCGTCGTTTCGGGACGATATGCCCCTTGAACAAAACGCGTACAGATACAGAAACCGAGCACCAGATGAATGTGTGGTATATTTTATTATGGCAGTAGCATATGTTATAATTGATCACTTAAAAAAATCTGTAAAATAAAACAAGAATACGAAGTAAATAGAGGAATACGAACTTAAAGCGCACACAAAAATACATATAACTCAATACGACACGGGCTCTTTATTCAACATTCATAAAACATACATCAAAACAAACCAGTGAAATAAAACAAGAATACGAAATAAATAGAGGAATATTAACCTAAAAACGCACACATGCTTACACAACTCAGGCTCTTTATTCAACATTAATAAGACATACATGACAAGAATATAAGAATAGAGGAATATGAACTAAAAGCGCACACATGTACTCAATACAACCTGGGCTCTGTATTCAACATTCATAAAACATACATGACAAGAATACAAGAAGTAAATAGAGGAATATGATACAAGTCGGACTCTACATTCATACAATTACCCATTTGCATTTTGAAAGATGGAGTAGATAGGCTGAGCCCGTGGGATAAGATCAAAGTGCTCTGCGACATGACACGTGGTGAGTTGTGAGCGGGAAGCGTCATGAGTACAAAGCACATCGCGACGTGACACTTGGTGAGTTGTGAGCGGGAAGCGTCAAGAATGCTGTGACCTGGTATGCTTCCCTATATAAGATACTGACGTACTAACACTCTTCCTTTATAAAATGAAATATGTAGCATTCAATATATTCCTTTCTGTAAAACATGGGCGTAGCAATTCGGGGGCGTATCGTCCCGGGGGCGAACTGTCCCAGCGAGGGCGAACTGATCCGGGGGCGAACTGTCCCAGTGGGGGCGAACCGTCCCGGGGGCGAACTGACCCGCAACCGCATATTCATCTATTCGGCCATTAGGTGGCAAATACTAATTCAATTATGACGATTGAATACTTCATCTAATACAGGGTCATCATTATCACACTCAAGCGAATTGAGGTAACCTATTTCACGGTATGCAATCGTATCTTTTGCATCTATCTGTGTTTGCGTGTTATTAAGTGACCTGCAACGACAAACACGTAAATATTTAATCGATGGGGTTTTTTTTGGAGGAAACCTATGATATCATTGATATAATATATAATTGATCAACCGCGGATGTATTATTGATGTTGTGATGTCATTGAGGCTGCGGATAAACAGCACGGCTGTGTCCAGACCCAAAACACAGCACATTCGATTAGGGCATTTTGCACTGGTAATGGTAGTTGTCATCATAATGGCAATAATCATTTTGATCACCATCGGGATCATCACCATCATGATAAGTATGATCATCATAATCATCACCATCATGATAAGTATGATCATCATCACCATCAACAACATCAGGATCATCATCACCATCACCATTGACTTCATGTAATGACTTCCTGCATTACATTGTCGTCAGCTACCACGTTGCACCCACTGTCACTACGACCACCAAACCATTGCCACTGCCACTGCTGCATAGTAAAATGGGATTGAAGTATTGGCATTTGCCAGTTCAATATGCGTCATGTAATGACAACGGCAGACCAGCTCTAGAGTTTTCTAATCCTGTAACCTCTTCACTTTGTTACGTAATGAATACCACAATGGCAATGTTTCAAAAACAATATGTACAACTGTTTCCATTGGCCTTTTAATATTCTTTACCTGAGTACTGAGTGATATTTTCAGAACAAAGGAAAGCAATGACTTTTATTTCACTGTAGACCATGTCATAAATATTCATCTCCTTCAGGTTGCATTCGAGGGTAAAAATAAAGAGCAACAACCATAGTTAATCATCGGATCATTTGATCTAAATTGATGCTGACCAGACTTCCATCCCAACCGCTCTTCAGCAGAAACAAGTCACTTTGGGTAATCCTGCATTCAGTTCTTCATGGTGTGCTGACATCATGAGGATCGGCTAAAGGTAGGTGATAAAGTACTCGGCGCAAAAAAATGCAATGTCTCCAGCTTCTGAGTAATAGATCTTTTACAGGCTAAAGCATTGTGAACAATTGTCATCCATATACCGTAGATTGGTGTATAACGCCCTGGTTATATACTTCTGAGTATAGTGGGGCTAACGGTTTCGTCAGGTCAGCAATAAAATGTACCTGTTATATTTGTGGATGATTAAGTGTCGCTCATATCGTTAATATATATATTGAAGCAACGCCAAACTTCATCATCTCGACATATGAGCCTTTGCAATGTTTTACTCATCATATGTAACCTAGAGGATTTCCTTAGATAGATGTCGTCAACAATATTGTTATCGTGTCAAACTATAACGCTATGCCTTAGGCAGGAGCACGAATGACGACAATAGGCTTGGATGTAACCCGTTTTTTTTTTTACGTTTTTTATGAGATTCGCAACACTCTATGTAGTTTCCTTATGGTCGCCTATGTTCGTCTCTTACAATCCTTCCTCTATATAACATGACGTTGCGGCATTATTTAGTATGTTCATAATCATCAATGATAGTAGCATTACTCAAGTGATGACAGCCTGACGTTGCATGATATCGATGGGTAATTCTCCATCAACGACGACCGTTAACATCTGCTTTCAAGGAACGGTGCCAGGATGGCTGTCCACAAACACATTAAAAAACACCATTAATATTCATTGTAATAACTGCAATGACGCAGCACGCCTATACGAAATGCAGCTTGTGACGTAATCCTACAAAGTAAAGCTTCATAAAAACGCATCCTGCCATATGCAGCTGATATACAGAAATGTGAGGGGGACAATTTCAAGACACCTTAAGATGTGCAGCTATCAATAAGAGACCAGAAATCAATACCATATGTACCACAAAGAATCTCAATAACAACAGTGTCGTAAAAGCATTCCTAAATTGATTTCATCAGGCGCCTGCAAAACAAGCCATAAGCAATCGTACACAACATTATGGAACGCCAGCAGACCGTGTCGCTGTTGCCATAACGACATCATTATGAATGGCGCATACATCATGGGTTTTGTCAGATCACGTATACTTAATTCGTTTTCCCGAGATGCACAGACATAGTGCCTGAATGCGTCCACATAATAACCGGCTGTCTGTACCTTTTCGACAAAGTTAAAGATTCGCATATGATAAGACTGGTTGGTCGATTAAAATTGTAGTCTGCGGATTCTTTGTTCCAGTTGTTGAATCTCCCTAACAGTCACATTCAACAGTCAATCACATTCATTGAAGCTCTGATTAAGCATGCACCACGAACCAGAAGTGATTTCCTGAATACCGAGTGGTGTTTGCTTTAATTCAAAAGCACATGCTCCATACACCGAACAACAAAATTCACATGAAATGTGCTGAAAAAGGTTTTCTACTTGGGTAGTATCAATCTCCCTTTGTTGTAATCGATCATAGCAGATGTTTACAAAATAACAGTCGTTACTCCATTGTGTCTGGCGATTAAGAAGCTGTGGCTTATCTACTTACCACGCTGTTCACATCCAATCGTCGTTTTCAAAGCATTTTAAGTCATTTCCACATAGACATTTTTCGTAAAATGTTCAATCGCCTATAAAATCGTGAATATTGGTTTCATAGTGATACAAATTGGACGAGTAGATGTTATAGACAGCGCGAATCTAATCCTTAAATTTTATGGACGTCGCTGGAGTCACTTTTGGTTACGAACGAATCAAAGTTAAATCGGGATTGAAATCTTAAGTTAACGTGTCATTTCTCCTCGTAAATGGTCGTATCGTAATTTGGTTTTGACTCAAAGAAAGCCCATTTATTTCAAACATAAATCTTAAATTGTTTATAGTAAATAATCTATAGTTTTCTCACAAAAAAATGCTTCAAGTACAGCGAGTGCCATTTCTTCTGGGGTTTCACTCGTTTGTTGACAGCAGCCTACACATCATGCTGTACAAAGATGGTCGCTACTCTCTGCTCGCCTCACCAGTACCGCCATCCTAATAGTTAAACCAAGCTCTTAGTAAATTGGCGGTACGAAAATTGAAAAAAACTGTTGAAAAATATTTTACCGGGATTTGAACATCGATTTCTTGAATGAAAGGTCGAAAGCTCCACCCCTTGCGCAACGAATAATAGGCTAACTTAGGTTATATATGTCAAAAGGTACACTAGGTGCCTACATTGGGTTAAACCTTGGAACTCTTCAGTATGATAACGTTCAGGATTATTGAACTGCGCTGCTTTTTGCATTACCTCCTCGCTGACGATGAAAATGAAAATTAAGTAGATGCTTTCGAACTTATCAAATACTTTGAAGTTAAATGGGAAATATAAGTCGAAGTTCTTAATCATGAAACATATATTTATTGCAATTGTATTTCTTCGGTCATGTCAGACAAGATTGTTTCATCAAGTGATAGTTTTGGCGACCACATCTGATGTAGCATATGAATTGAAGAATCCCTACATGATGACTCACTTTGATGCTGAAGATGGGATCGGATGGAGCTGATTGATCTGATCAATTTGGTCATCAAGGTAGCATTTATTAATAACAATCGAAATCATCCTCATCAAATCAATTTTAAAGTGAATTGATTGGTTTATTATATGATTAAAGGACTCAATTCAGAAATCGTTTTTTCCCATTACTACAGCATAGCCAGACTGTTGTCATGTTGATATCCTAGCAACCACTGCCATTAGCAACAACGACGGTCTGTGAATGATATGAAGATCAATATCCACGTATTAGGGAATCAAGCTAACGCACTATTTCAAACATCAGGAAGTAGTACACCATGATTGAGAGACAGCATCTCACGAATCTATTGGCCCTTAATGGCCGTGAACAAATTAAAAAAGGCGATGCGATTGTAACAAAAGAAACCATTAATCAAATCATGGAATATAACAAAACGAACTGACATTGGTGTGGCTATTTGTGGTTGTGACGTTCATTCTGTGCCCACGCAAGTACCTCGTCTTCATCATTACATCAAGGTGATAAATGTCATATAACCATAGGCTGACAATTCTAAATTATAGATGGCAAGGTAAGGGTGGTTTAGGGAAATAGGGGTGAGGGATGTTCTCTGTAGTATCAAGGAACCATTCGGGCAATACCCTTGACAGAAACATGAATATTTATGAAAACGTCGATGATGATGTCAGCAACATGATTATTCTGTCACAAAACTACAATTTATGGCACAGCTTCAAAGGCATCTAGGTGCTTGAGTAAATTCGGAAGCGCAACCTTATTGGTTTTCATTGTAGATGCCATAACACGTAAGCGAAATATATCATCATCATCCAAAAGATCTGCATTTGACATGAATATGCCTGAGCATTCAGCAAACTCTCGACGACGCTTAATTAACCCTACGCGGTGAAATCCAGCAATTAGAATTCATTAGTGGCAGCTATTTATATAGTTATTTGTAACAAGAAAATAGAAATGGTACACTGATAACGGGCATTCAGTGATTGACCTGTCTAGTGTTTGACAAAGTGAACACCTCTGTGATTAATAACAAACACTGCTCTGTGATCGAAAAATTAATACCGGAATTGATAATGAACACTCATCTGTGATTGACAATGAAAACCCCTCTCTGATTGTTACAGATAGGCCCTCAGTTCTTGACAAAGAAAATCCCTCTGTGATTGACGATTAAACCCTCTGTGATTGACAACGAAATCTACTCTTTGATGGACAAAGAAAACCCCTATGTGATAATAAAAGAACTTCCCCTTTGTGATTGACAAAGAAAACCCTTCTGTGATTGACAAAGAACACACCTCTGTGATTGTCAAATAAAACCCCTTCCGACATAAGGTAAACGTGCATTGTCATGTTTAGACCAATCAGTAAGTATTTAGAAACAAGCAGACGAATTCACGCTAGGAATATAGCTAGCGGTAAAAGTGAAAGAATGTTGCCATTGGTATCACTAGCAATATCAACAACTGATAAACGGACTTCCATTTACCAGTAGCTTATAATTATTCCAAATATTAAGCAGAGCTTTATTATGCAATGAACTCTGTGGAGCTTCGGCATCTGAAACAATGATGCTTTATGTTGAATCGGGGTCCTCAATCTGATCTAACCGGAGGCTGCATTTATTGTGTTATATAGTTTAAGTATAACCAAAGATAGCAAGCATGCGCATATAAGTTACAATTGTGGTCTAGCATATAAATATGCTTTGGCTTATTTTCAGCCATGCAACATGTAATACAGGTCCAAGACAAAAATTCTGAATAAACCGACAAATATGAGATTACAGCCATGTTGTGTTGTGTTGTGGTAACGAATGCACAGTGGAACTGTATATTGGTCAATGTGTATAGAACGCATTAGAAATAAATGTGGAAAGTGACATGGTATTGTATTCCATACATTGAAATGTTTCTCACTGTTATTATGCAGCTACCGTATTATACAGCCAATGAAAATGTCAGGGGGCTAGAAAGGTACCATACAATGCTTTACGCCAGATATGGGAACAGGACACATGTAATATACCCATGTCAATATGCATGCTGATATACAAAGGATATCCTATAGCACTTGTCCCCGCTGCAGCTAGCCTATCCGTCTGTATCTGTGTTATCACCTGCCAACCATATCAATCTCGGCTCCATACTTATCAATCCATTATAGGTATGAGTGTTTTATCTCTGCTAAAGAATAGCTGTCGGCAATGGCTGTTATAGTCACATCTCTCAAAAACCTAACATGATGCATCATTCGCGTGTATTCAATATGATCGATGACTGTGGTTTTGTATGGTGAAAGAAATGGGTCATCTTGTGGTTATTTATATTGTTTTTATGGAGAGTCATTGTTAATGAATTGTGAAAATATGAGACCTCGACCTCATGGTTGGATTTATTAAGGGATTTTGATGTTCAAGATTCTGGCAACTGTAGTTCTTTATTGTCGATTATTTAACTTGAAGCAGCAATGTTAGAATTGTTTTAATTTTGGGAGACACTTTCTCTGTGGCAGGATGATGGGGGTAGTATTTTGTTCTTGGTCATTCACATATATCAGCAAGTGTATTCTTAACGGAAATGCCTTTTGATATTTGAAACTGATATTTGATACACATCTTATCTAAGCATTTTTAAAATTGATTTATCTGCTAGTCTGGCACGTATCAAGAACCCAGGGAAGCATTGAAACTTGCCGACAGAGATATGGGGTCCATATCAGCATAGCTTATTAATGATCAGGACGTTTTTGAGTACATATAATTAGACACCATACAACTTAGTTGTGTAAGTCTGCAGTTAAACCTTATAAATACCTTGAAGAAATACAAAGATGTGTAACTATCTGTAACAATCTAAAACTTACTTTTATCAAATGGTTGGGTTTTTTTTCGTCTCGGCAGAAAACCTTGCTATCATGCTCAATATTATGCCACACATTAACGTTCGACTGAGCGACGTCCACATCACCATGTATTGAAGATATGACGTTGCCCGTTGTTTTTGCTTAAGCATGATGTAATATATCATCATAGGGTTACCGATGCCGACATTATACAGTATCTTATTCAAAAGAACGATGCTACAGTGGCGAATGTACGTCATCAAGTAAGCAAGTGGAAACCTTATACATGACATACTACACGTATCATTATTTAACCAGGGATGGTCATTTGCTTTCGACACATTTCAGTCAGGACGTGGCTGTGCGATTCCGAATGATATGTTTGTTCTTTTCCTTAAACGCTTTTGAATCGCACAGCACATTTAGCTATTTGCTACATAAGCTAGGAAAAATCGCACTACAACAAATGCGATGCACAAAATGTACGCCTCCACAACTCCAGGCATTATTATGAAGTCATAGGTCTGGAAACAATACCAAGTTAACCAGGTTAATGGAAGCGGCAACATCCCTTTCAGTTATGCACCATAATTGTTTTCGGAATTTTCAAAGGTTGATATTCATGTGATGATTATCTTCATATGAGCAATGCGTAATCTTTTAATTTTGTTTTTGGGAAAAGCTGATTCATCATATGTAATCTTGAGGATTTGAATATTTTTCTTGGTCGATTCCGTGTCAACTACATTGCTATCATGGCAAACTATTCGCAGCGAAAAAGAGGACAATGTGCCATGATTTAAAAGATCCAACCTTTCTCTACGTTTTCGATATGGCTTATAAACGAAATTAAATTTTAACAAATAACGTTCTATGACATTACCTGATAACCTCAATATTTTACTAACAACTATATACACTTTGGCCCAAATGGGTAAATAATGATTAAACATGAGCGTAAAAAATATTTTACTTGAATTTTTAATAATTAGATTTTTTTTGTAATTTTAATACCGAAAAACTGATTTTTTTTTCATTATTCGTCTATCTTCAACTTGGAATAAGTTCGCAAAACGCTGCGAATGGATCATGATGATCATATCTAGAACAAATAATATAATTCTAATCCATAATGACGGAAAATGATTTCTAAATTTCTGTATTCCGCAAATATAAACAAATATATATGGGTACGAAATGTTGCATTCATACGTATAAATTAGTATCTTGACCATTCGTGGACGACCTTTAGAGGACCAAAAGTATATACCGGGATTATAAAGTGACGAAAATATTTTTATTTGCATTAAACGTTTTCATTATATTATTAAAGATATGCCTAATTAATAATAAAAAAGTAATTATAGTAAAAAATTACTTTAATAATTTGTCCACGAGAGGTTGTAGTCCACGAATGGTTGTAATCGTCAGTATATATTTAACAATATATATATATATATATATATATATATATATATATATATATATATATATATATATATATATATATATATATATATATAATATATATATATATATATATATATATATATATAAATATATATAATATATATATATTTAAATATATGTATATATATATATATGTGTATATATATATATATATATATAGAGAGAGAGAGAGAGAGAGAGAGAGAGAGAGAGAGAGAGAGAGAGAGAGAGAGAGAGAGAGAGAGAGAGAGAGAGAGAGAGAGAGAGAGAGAGAGAGAGAGAGAGAGAGAGAGAGAGAGAGAGAGAGAGAGAGATTGGGAACTATCCATCAAACGTATTCTTCGCTCAGTCGGTCAAAACAGGCTACCATGATTCTACTTCTAATTTAGAATAATGACTCCGCCAATGCTTGGCAATATATCTAGTTCATCAAATAAATACTCAGACAATTGAATCTAAAACACGAATGCACACTCGGTTGCAGTATAGAAAGCTATTGCCAACCAAGTGCTTTGATTATATGTGCATTTAAGTGGTTTACTTAATGTTATCGTGAGCTATATGATTGAGTTATGAAATGCTTAATAGAAATAGAAGCTCATTTCAATTGAGCTCAATAATTCCAATTTGCATCTTATATGCTGTATTTTACTTAAGGTCCCTGGAAAACATTCAGGGGCAGCAGCCAGTGTAATTTATTTCTGCACGAGACATACCTACAAGAAAAGGCCCATTGGGCTGATTGTGAAGTGTAACATCTAAGCGCAACACATTAATTGTCTTTGATGCCATGAAGGATTAGTGTACAATAGTCCACTGGCCCCCCTCCAAGATTAAACAATTCTGTGGAAGCGAAGCTTTTACATCCTGCACAGTATAAAATGTTGAACAGATATTTACACTTTGCACCTTGATTGGCATTATAGTTGTCTTCTTTGATGGGAGGCACGCTCCAAAGTTTAGTGTATAAAATTCCTTGTCGCAAATTTTCATCACCAGGCTTTTCCCTGCAGGCTCGGAAGTTGCTCTAAAAACTCGGTAAATAATAGATTGTAAAAGCATGATGCCAACAGACAGGGTTATTTTGCCAGCAGCGTTGTTGTCAACATAGGCTTGGAACTATTGAGCATACCTGACGCACACTTGAAGCACTCAATAATCAAAGTGACACACGACGGGATTCATTTGCTTCACATATGGGCTGTTTCTAAAACTTACACTTGTAGAATATCTGCTGTTTCTGCTAAGACTGATTCGCTCTTGATTTCGTCATAAAATACATGTTTTAGTATGTCCTGACCAACCACACATCTAACCCTTCCTCATCTTTATCTCCTCATCTGCCGATCCTCATCCACATCTTCATAATCCACTCCTCAACAATCAACCCCTCCTCATCTACATCCTCTTCATCATCCCCTCCTGTTCCAGACCCTTCTCATCCATTTGCTCTTCAAACAGTCCCCTATCTTCCAAACCCTTTTTTCCACACCCTACTCGTCCACGACTCTTGTTCAACAACCTTGTAATCCACATGCTTCTCACCAACCCCTCCTGTTCCAAACCCCTTATAATCCGCATGGTCCTTATTCACTCCTGCTCCACAACCTTGTAATCCATATGCTACTCATCCACCCCTCCTGTTCCACACCCTTCTCATCCATTTGCTCCTAATCCATTCCTCCTGTTCCACACCCTCCTCACCCACCCCTCCTGTTCCACAACCCTGTAATCCACAAGTTCCCCATCCATCTCTCCTGTTCCACGCCTTTCTCATCCATTTACTCTCTGTATGATCTTATCGATCAAGTTCAATTGAAGCTTGTGCTTGGTTTAAGGGTCACACAATATTGGTTGCTTTTCTGCTTCCTCTTTTGAATGTAGCATGTTGTATTCCAATACTGACACACCATATCTTGTAGTCTTACTTCATCATACAGTATAATGGTTGAATAGACAGATTTACGAAGATGAGTAGCAATTTAAATAAAGGTAGGTGCTCTCGCCCTATGTATAAGACATAATTACTGACGCTCAGTCAACATAAAGAACTCTAGTGCAACAAAATATCAAAATGACCTCTTACGGGCCTCAAGGACGAACAGGAGAGGCCACTTGCTAATTGGATGGGCATAAATAACAAAGATTAGGGCATACAACTTATCGGACCTTTTCAGAGGCTTGATGTAGCCAGGGGGGCATCAGTGTCTCTCTTTAGACGCCCATTTCATGGCGTATGGTGACAGACACGCTGGAGTTGGTTACACGCGGAAAGGCGACATTTGATGTCAATTCGTACCACATTCGATTATTTGTTTACTTTAAAACAGCAATGAATTAAATGTCTCATTAAATACGTATCTTAGGGCGTAAATATTGTCAATTATATCGAAGAACAATATTGGTGGCTGCTAGTGAAACTGGGGCAGCAGCTGGCTCCACTTAAACAGCAATTATTAACTTACATGCGTAGGTATTACTCGCACTGCAGTAATAAGAGGTCCTGCCTATGCCAATTCCATTTTCAGTGTTCCCGGTCTCCCTTGGTAAAAGAGGCCATCTGAGAGTTGGTGCATGTTGTTCCATCTCTCTGGCTTTTGAATAAGAAGCTTTTTCTATCAAATATCTGGAGAACATTTCATTCATTGGGGCATAGCGACAACTCAAGCACTATCAAAAGGTTGTTGACGTAAGGAATGCTAGATATCTAAAATTGATAAAAATGGATTCCTAGGGACGCCACGCTCAGTCAAATGGATAACATTTAAACAGGTAGATATGGAACGGTTCTGACGGCTATGGTCATGTCTTCATCAGAACATTACACGGGAGTAAAGGTAGATAGAAGTACTGCACCGACCAAGCAGCGGTATATATTCTAAACAATTGTCATCGGAACGCAAGTAAGACCAACTACAGCAACCTCACGATAATGGCCAGTGATGGTATTGGTCAAGTATTATTGATGATACAGCTCTTCGCTATCAAAGGTACACCTTACATCTCGTCGTTTTTCATGCAGTTGTGTGACGTTGAAGTATATATGTCTGACCAGTGGAAGTTGTATGTTGTCTGGTTTTCCAATATGAAAGCTAAGCGCACGTTCGGAAACAGACAATGTTATCATGAATATATATATATATATATATATATATATATATATATATATATAGAGATATATATATATATATATATATATATATATATATATATATATATATATATATATATATATATATATATATATATATACATCTCTCTCTCTATATATATATATATATATATATATATATATATATATATATATATATATATATATATATATATATATATATATATATATATATATCTCTCATATCTATAGATATATATATATATATATATATATATATATATATATATATATATATATATATATATATATATATATATATATATATATATATATATATATATATTTATACATAATTTGTAACCCCTAGCCGCTAATGGGTCAATTGTGTCCATCAGCTTCGCTCGCTATGTATATTGAATAGCTTTTCTCAATCGAAGGTTCTTTTTTTGCAGCAACGCCTCCAAGCGTTTGCATCAATCCCTTTGATGCGAGTTATTTAGGCACAGTCAATGTCACCTGGACAGGAATCCAGTGTCTGAGGTAACGAATTGAAATGTATTACAGCAGTGTTGCCAGCGGGCCTTATGTGCCTCTGTACTCAGGATATCATAATTACATTAAACGGTAGCTTTGCAATTCGAAAAATGATGAGACGTTCTCATATCAATATTTGCACCAAGTGAATTAGTTGGAGGAATATTAGTTAATCTATTTCGTTTATGATATCAATGTTCGGTTCAGCATATAAACCATCCATTATATTATACATGATTCGACAATATCAATGTGCTATAAAGATGGGATGGAAATCACGACCACTGCGACTTCATGGCTGATGCAGCCAACTACTGTCGAAATCCTTGTGGCGAGAAACGGATTCCCTGGTGTTACATAAATGATGCCAATGTCAAAAGTGACTTCTGCAATATCACCATTTGTGACACGGGTGAGTAGTTTACACGCAAATTGTTCATTCCAGCTTGTATTCAAAAGCGTAGCTAACCTTTAAGTGCTAACGGTATCATTTATATTAAGGGCGCCAACACGATTCTGGCTGCATAGGAAAACCTTTCGGTTTGAACTATGGTGGGAACATGAACGTCTCTGTAAATGGCTATGATTGTCTGAGGTAGGAGTTATTCCTTGAGCTATTTTGCAATCAGCGATATCTTCGATCATAATATGGAAAAAAGATTGACTACATGTCTATCAAATACAGTGACCGTGCTCGAACATTTTAGTCATGTCAATTTTGAGCAGATTCTTAATGGACATGGACCAGCTACTCCAATAATCAAGAGTGATTTAGAGTATAATAATATGCTCTATGTGCTCTATGCCATAAGGTGATACAATGAAGCGATAATTGTAGGTGGGGAATTACCAACGGAACTGTCACAGCATGGGACATATTTCTCAGAGAGAATGTCTTCAGAAGCGGATTAGTTCCTGACGCTGAGAACTTCTGCCGCAACATTAATCCTTATGAAGGCATGATGCCGTGGTGTTTCGTCATGGATGACATTCACGGTTTATCCGTGGACTACTGTGACATTCCCTGGTGTGATGAAGCAGGTAAACTATTCATGTGATAAGTGAAACATATTGGAACGACAAGGCGTACAAATTTTCATACATTTACTCAATCATCCTAAGCCACAATAGATATCACAAATATTCACCCTAGATGACAGTATGCAGGACACATGTAAATCTTGCAGATGACTCTTTGGCTTTTGAGTGGATAACGCCGTTAACTGGGATGAATTACGTCGGACATGAGTCAAAGACCAAAGAAGGAAAGACATGTCAGAGGTACCGGTAGTAAAACAGTCTGCATCGTTGTAGATTTGTTGTTGATCACGTGTCAAATATCTTTGCATGAATAGAACTATCGAATTGATATAAAATCATTGGTGTGCGTCTTATTAGCATAATGACATATACATAATTGCGCCTTGTCAATTTTGATGTATACACCAACTCGGATATAGGTGGGACAGCAATTACCCTCACAGAAAGAATGCGGTTTTTTCGGTCCCCAACAACTTCCCTGATGGTGATCTATTTGCTGCTGAGAACTACTGTAGGTCACCAGCGTTCACAGAACACCGTCCGTGGTGCTACACGACGGACCCCAACGACCGGTGGGGCTCTGCGATATCCCATTTTACAGTGCGGAGCATATCCCAGGTGAAACAATTCACACAATAGAAGCTTAATTGTAAGAGCAGCCGGTTTTCGTTACATTACCCCCTCTGTGTTTATGAAAATAATATGAAGCTATATTTTATACAGCACATATAATGCCCTAGGTGAAAGGGCACCGTATATCACACTCGTGTTGCTGCGCCTGTATGTGCTAATTCTAATATATATATCTGCGCTGTTCGCACTTTTCTACCTCAGCGTGTATTGGTTCACCAGGTCACCGCTCAGCCTCATCAACATATTCAGCGATGACGTCATCAGGGGGTCTCTCATCTTTTCATGCGTGATTCGTGGTCGGCGTCTACGTGTACCTATACATAAAAGCTATGACAGATTCAGCCGTTCAGATTGCATCACTTCTTGTATGATCAACATGTGGTGCGAATCGTTCAACTACAGCGAGCATCAGCATGTCTGTGAATTAACCCGCGTCTGGATATCGAGCGTCATCCCTCTCACTTGGAACACACACTACGAGTTCTGGAGCAAAAACATTTGCCTGTGACACAATTACAGATGTGTGGAAAATAATTGGACAATAATGCTTACTCTGTTGTACACTGCTGGGTGGCAGCGTTTCGTTAATAACGTTAGTTCTGTGTATCTGGTCATTATGTCAACATGGTCGCTGCGACAGACTTGCTCTTGATTAAATGCTAGATAACGCTTGTTTAAAAGTCGATCATCGAATAGATGCTAATAAGCTCCAGAAATACTAATCATAATGTATGATGTCCCGAGTGAAAGACATATATTTCGTTTAGGAATGAGGGAATGGTGAAAAAGCAGTAGCCATCTTGTTTCATGTCTTGTTGTAATATATCGAAAAAAAGAATAGGCGATCGGAAGCAGCTTGGCGCTCGGAAGCTAGGCATTCAGTACCGAGCGCCTGTGTTTACTACTACTTCTATGTTTTTTTTTTTTTGCCCTGAAGCCTGATGACAGCACCAGCACTGAATCATCGTAATACGCATTGTAGCTGACATACGCACCCAAGAAGTGTGTTCAATTTATTTATATTGCATGCTGTATCATACACTTGTGAATAAGGTGTTATATTGTGCATTCACCTTCTACTTGTTTATTCTGTTTGATGTTTATATGAATAACTACCCGTCTAACTTTGTGTTGAATGGGACTCTTTTCATTCTTAATTTCACCAGTAGATGTTCTGGCATAGAATTCAATTAATTAAGTATTCGATTCGGCTTGTTTTTCTCTGTAATGACAGCAACATGGCACATTACAGACACACACTCACCCGAGAAGCACGCGTCTGATTGGTCATCCCTTTCCGTGGATGCTGCATCAGCGCATGTTCTTGTTCTCGTCCCTTTAGCGCAATACTCAGTACCTTAATCATGCAAATGTCCTGCGCCCAGGGGCTAGGAGACTTTGACTGGTATTGACACCTCAGATGAAGGAAACACAACCAAGATAGAGTTTGGAGAAGATGACATGTACGAATCAGAAGAGGCAGACAAGGCCATCACAGACGCCTATGAAGTCTTTGAGTTGCTGGAGAGCCACATGGTGTTCTACCAGAGCGGCCTTGATGGTGAGCTAATATAGGACCTGACAATCTACGATAATTCATGGGTTATGAAATCCAATGCTAGCTTGAACATTGTGAGTATTAGCCTGAAGTATTAACCGGTTGCACAGCCAGCACTGGCTTAGGATATTTGTAGGATATATGCTTGGTGCCACTCCATTTATTATGAAGATGTTCTGCGCCTCAGCAAAATGGGCATGAGCAAGAAAGACCGAATACAGAAGGTCCCATAACCAAGTCCAGTTAATTTATCAAAGACATGATGAGGTTAGTCGAGGGGCTTGCAGCTGCCCATGTCCGTAATATGAAGCCATTCTTCAATCACCCAGGTCGAGGCCATCATTGAGAGCGTACCAAACCAGCTGTACGTGGAATAAGTGCCTACCAAGCATGAAATGAGCACTTTGACCCATGCTCTATCAGCAAGCGGTGTCCCCTTTTGGCAAATGTTTGAAAGGACCTGCAGCTTTCAACCGTCACGAAATGTCAACAAAACAGAAAAAAACAATTGTATTTGAAACACTGGATGCAAACAAATATGGTGGCGTTATACGCATTACTGTATTGATTTTATCTTGCGCCCACAACCAAAATCATAACCAATCACAAACATTTCACTGACAACAGAAGACCCTTTTGCTGTGGCCGGGGCCACATCATACAGACTGGTCTATACACCATTAGATTGTCAGGTAGCGATTCCTAATTGTTAATGAGATGAACAAACACGTTGCTAGGACGTTGCCACATAGTAACAAGCACATTGCACCATTTCCATACCGTTTGAGGAATCGCTTAGGATATGGACTCAGGAATACACAAATGGTCTGTGTGCTGATGTATGCACATTCAGTTACTCAATTTGACACTTTGCTACTTGCTATATAATTAATGGCTCCAAAATTCTGCAAAAGACAATTGCTGGAGTGGCATAGGAGGAGTTTAATTAGAGTGTTTTATATGCCAAATCGACTTTTGAACCGTGCATATTACCATCAGCTGATATATCCTAAACAATAGTTTAGTATGCTTGACCTAGATTATACTAGCTGGGCAAACCTATTATTTCAGCCATTGAATTTAATCATGAATACAATCAAAGCTTGAGAGTTATAAGCCAATATAGGCAGGTAATTAATGCACGAAGTGATTCGTTCATGATTGTTACACGATCGTTTTTAAACAATTGTTTAAAATGTAATATATATGATAGATATAAAGATATGTATGTGATAAACAGAAATATATAAGGACATAAATCTATGTATATATATGTATATATATATACTCATAAATAAATACAGATGTACATGCGCATATATATAAATAAACAAGTGTATATAAAATATCTTATATATATATATATATTAATACATGTATATATATATATATGAATATGCTTATATATATATATATATATCAATAACTAAATAAACATATTTATATATATATATAAGTATATTTAATTAACCGTATATATATATATATTATATATATATATATATATATGCATAAACATACACATATATATATATACATATATATATATTTATATAAATATATTTATATTTATGAATAAATATATATATAGATATGTACATATATATACATATATTAATATATATAAATATTTATATATATATATGTATATTAGTATATAGTTATATATATATATATATATATATGTATATCTATATACATATATACACACATATTTATATATATATAAATTATATATCTAAATGTTATATATATATATATATTATATATATATCTCTATATATATATATATATCTCTCTCTATATATCTATATCTCTCTATATATATATATCTCTATATATATATACGCTTTGTAATGTGCATGGTAATGCTCGTGGGTTGAAATTTTGCCAAGGGCGCTTAGGTTGTAACTTTTTGCAGCATGGAACCGGTGGGGGTTAGTTATTCTAATGAAGTAAACAAATTTTTATTGATTTTTACGAATGGAGCTCTGGCAAATATTGGGTGAGGAATGTCGCTGTTAGGAAATGATTCACGGCCGATTTTGAGAAGTTACTATGATGGATATGCATCACAATTCGGCATTGGCAGTTGCTAGCACACAAGGTATATAAAGACATAGGTTGTCAACTACTTACAAGCAGTGTTCTTTTACATCCGTTTACTCATTATTTTGTAGGTCGGCTAGTCTATGTATATATTGATGCAGCAACATTCGCAGCACTGACACTAACCGCAGACTTCGCTTGAGTATTCCTTCCGTTGGGTATAAAATAAAACCAGAAATAATGACTTGACACAACTCGCGTTGGGTCGACTTGATAGTGCAAAATGTTTTTATTCCCGAAAACCCACAAAACCCAAAACGAGACCATTGTCAAAAGCTATTTGATTATTGATTATTACACTAAAAGCTTTTTGATTTATAGTTATAACACTCCTCCATCCTCAGTCCTTTGGTTAACACATACAAGTCCATCAAATGGACGCACACGATCAGAATGTCTTCGAGTAATACGTCCATCGTCTAGCTGTATGTCATAAGACACAGGTCCATTTTGTTGAATTACTTCTCCTGGTATCCATTGTTTATTCCCAGTTAAGTTTATCACATAAACTATATTACCTGGATCTTGATTGCGAACACTTGCATTGCGGTTATGGTATTTAGTCTGTCTCTGTTGTTCTTTCTCCAAACGTCTGTTGATATCTGGATGGACCAAATCTATTTTACTCCTCAATTGTCTTCCCATTAGGAGTTGGCATGGTGACTGCCCAGTTGAAGCATGGGGCATAATTCTGTATGAAAAAAGGAAATTGTGAAATTTGGTGGTTAAATCTCCAGACATTTTCTTCATTGCTACCTAGAATGTTTGGACTGAACGTTCAGCTAACCCATTTGTTGCAGGGTGATATGGAGCACTACGTCTTACACAATAGTTTCTGGTAGTCCATGTTTGGTGAAAAGTCTCCTTAGCTCGTCAATGGTTTTCTTAGAGTTTGCTGTCTGTCCAACCGGTTATACTTCGAGCCATTTGGAGTGTGCATCAGTAACTACCAAAAACATCTGTCCAAAGAATGGACCAGCATAGTCTATGTGTAATCTTGACCAAGGTCTTCGGGGCCACTCCCATGGAAACAATGGAGCTGAAGATGATGAATTTCTGTTTTCCTGACATGAGTCATAGGCTCGAACAGTTTCCTCAATCATCATGTCAATCATTGGCCACCACACATAGCATCTAGCTAAACTTTTCATTCTTGAAATTCCTGGGTGAGCTTGATGGAGTTCATCTAGTATCGCTTTGTGACCTTGTTGTGGCACCACTAATCTTGACCCCCAGAGTATGCAACCATCTTGTAAAGTAAGTTCATTCCTTCTCTTGACGAATAGCGAGAGATCTGGGTCATCACAGTCATTTTTCCAGCCACTCATTGCAAATGTCTTTACTCTTGATAGAACTGGATCTCTAGATATCCACTGTCTGATCTTGTCACTGTTTAGCATCTCATGTTTGTCCAGATGGTTGACTAACAATACAATTTCTTCAGAGGTGTCTCCTCAGATTCCTGTGAAGCGGGTAGTCGACTTAAAGCATCTGCATTAAGATGATTCTTGCCTGGTTTGTAGGCCATCTTGTAGTCATATCCAGACAATGTAAGCGCCCAATATTTAATTCTTCCGGAAGCCATTTGTTGAATATGTTTGTCTTCTCCCAGCAGTCCCAGTAATGGTTAATGGTCTGTGACAATAGTAAAACGCCTTCCAAACAAATATGAATGGAATTTCTTGACTCCAAACACAACAGCTAAGCCTTCCTTATCTATTTGGGCATAATTTCTTTCTGCATTTGTAAGAGTTCTGGACGCATACGCAATTGGTCTTTCTGCACCATCTTCCATGATGTGCGAAATCACCGCTCCCACTCCATATGGCGAAGCATCACAAAACAACACTAGAGGTTTTGACATGTCATAGTGTACCAAGACATGATCTGACATCAATTCTTCCTTGATTTTGTTGATCGCGTCCTGTTCTCTTCCCCCTCCCCCTCCCCCCAACGCCATTGTACATTCTTTTTCAGCAGTGTATGAAGCGGTTCAAGAATTTAAGCAAGCTGCGGTATATATTTACCATAGTAGTTTGCTAACCCCAGGAATGAACGAAGCTCCTTTCCGGAGTTTCAGGCCTGCATTCTGTAGTTGTTCTAACACTTCTTCCAGTGTTTTAAGATGCTCACTCTCTGTACGACCTTTGATGATAATATCGTCCATTCTGGCCTGAGCAAACTTGATAGCAAATTTTCAATAGTTCTTTGGTATAATCCTCGATGAGTGTTGATTGTAGTGTACTCCTAACAGTTCTCATCAAGTTCAAGCTGTAATTAAGCATGGCTCATATCAAGTTTTGTAAATGAATTTCCACCGCTCAATTTTGCCAGCAAATCTTCAGTTCTAGGAATAGGGTAACAGTCGGTTTTTGAGGCAATGTTGACTGTCTTTTTGTAGTCACCACATATCCTTATGCTGCCATCCCTTTTCACAACTGGTACAATTGGTGCTGCCCACAATGCAAAGGATATTGGTTCAATAATTTTCTCATGTAACAGTCTATCCAACTCTTTATCCACTCTCTAAGTGAATAAGGAACTGACCGTGCTTTGCAGAACTTTGGAGTTGCATTCGTATCTACTTGAATTTTTGCTTTCACATTCTCTAATTTTCCCAACTTCTCATCAAACACAGTTTCATATTTCTTCAGTATTTGACTGGCTGATTTTTCCTCTAGGTAAAATAAGATGTCCCTGTGTCAATTTCCATTTTCACTTTATGTCCTTGATATCTGCTATGTACGGTTTGACTTTGGTGTGGCTGAATTTGAACATATTTTATACCGTTTCTGTCTCTGATGTCTCCTCTTCCAGGACATAAGTATTGCCTGATTTGGTATCTCTCACCTCTTTCTGTTGATAGTCACCTGATTTATGATTCGCTCTTCTAGCTCTGCATTTGACAGCAATGTGACCCGTTTTGTGACAATAGTTACATTCAGCAGTTCTAAATTTACAGCTTAAAGGTGTATGGTTGGTACCTCCACATCGGTAACATTCAAACTCTTTCTGTTGTTTGCAGAATAGTTGCTTCTGATGGCTGACTTTGTTGATACTGGCCAGTTGTATACCCCTTAGATCTATTGCATTTTTATTCGCAAGCTCCATAGCTGAAGTTAGTTTGAATGCTATTTTGAATGTGAGGTGGTGTTCTGACAATAATCTCCTCTGCATCCTGTCATCCTGAATGCCACACACTAGTCGATCCCTCAACATGTCTTCGAGTCTGTCTTCGAATTCACAGTGTTCGGCGAGGCTACGTTATTCTGATACGTACTTTGATATTGTCTCTGCCGACTGTCTGTGTCGAGAGTTGAACTTAAACTGTTGCACAATAACTGACAGTTTTGGGCATTGGTGGTCAGCTACGGCTGTGACAATGTCTTCATATCATTTTCATTTGGCTTTGCGGGCGCGTGTAGATTTCTAATTAACATGTAAGTAGTTTTTCCGAAGACGGACAATAGTAATGCTCGTTTTCTATCTGCCTTTTCGATATTGTTGGCAGCAAAATAACAAGTTACGAGGAATATTTGACGTTTGCTCGAACCAATGGTTAATTTACTATCTTTTTGTGATACCGCTGCAAATCGAATAAGCCAAATCAATTCATTATTTTCTATTGATTTCATTGTATGCCAAGAATGCATGCATCTTAAACCTCAAAACAAAACGAAATTTAGTCCCAGTTAAAACAAACTAAAACAGTTGTGATGCACATAGCGATAAAACAGAAATACATCGATAATGCCATAATGCTACATAACACATAATGCACTTCAAAATCGGTGTATCACAAAGGATATGCGGCCATTCAATTTTAACACTGGTTTCTTTGTCGCGATGGTCAGCAATGTGCAATGCGTAAAACCACACAATCCACATTGTGATCCAACTCTCAGTTCAAATACAAATGATGACCTCACTTATGACATTACCAACATTCAGAAGTGTGTTTGCAATCAGAAACCAATTACCACATAGACTTATCAATAAGTAAACACAATGGGTCAAACGATCAACTTCACAGCGCAGCATCAACTCTTGCTCCAATCTGACCATTTCTGGCTTTCATATGTTTTCAAGGCCTGCGTAGTACACCGGTCCGGGACACAACAAGCGTCCACTTTCTCCGCTCACTTATCTGAGGTAGCCACGCGGATTGGAATCATCTGTAATCAAGACATGCCTTGAAATATCAGAAACAAGGGCATGAAACATATCAGATTGCTCAATCAACTAAGACCAATCAGAGTAAACACGCTATATCAATAACAAGTAGTTACGATAAAAAGTGAAACGATTATAGCCATTCTATTGTACTCTGAGTGTCTGCTCTCATCATTTTTGTGACATTAAATCATCCCACAAGCTTGGCGATATATAGATAACCCCAGTAACATAGTGATGTTACACCAACCAGAACCATACACATAAATGTGATCTTAAAGACGATCTCAGTAAGGCGGTATTATAATCCTGCTTAGCATTATACATCTAAAATCGTTTTCAAACATCATACAAAATGAGGAATGTTTAGCAGACTTGTAGTCGGTGTTCTTAGTGAGAGATTATTCAGCCTCGGTTTGATTCCAATCCACTCTGATACTAGCTGTAGTAAAATGATTTATATCGATTATGATGCAGTCTAGATGTCTAGATGATGCAGTCTAGATGTCTAGATGATGCAGTCTAGATGTCTAGATGATGCAGTCTATATAGCTCAAAGCTATATTCAGTCTGACAGTCATAACGCAATTGTACAAATATATTATGTAGGATATGCAGTCAATTAGATAATAATGTAAGCAAAGTACACAAAATTCATGATAATTCAAAGAGATATATTTAAACTAAACTTAATTTTATACAATACAAGCTACCTCATGCATATGACAGACAGTAATGAATTCACCAGGTAAATGGTGGTGGTGTTGGTGTTGATGGTGGTGGTGTTGGTGTTGATGGTGGTGGTGTTGGTGGTGGTGGTGGTGATGGTGGTAGTGGTAGTGGCGGTGGTGGTGGTGGCGTCCTTACTGGGCCGTGTACTGCACAAAGGGGTACAGAAGACCCTTAGCTTATAATCGCTATGAATTATTCAATGAAAGGCAGCATCGAATGAGGACGCAAGTGGATTATCAGCATTTTATTGACCTTTATGTCCTTGAGTCTTGCATCAACACATTAGCATATGCATCTATTTGGCCATTAGGAGGCAAATGCAAATTCAATTAGTACGATTGAGAACTTCTTCAAATGCAGGGTCATCATTATCATTGTAATTGCGCGTTATTAAGTGACCTGCAACGACAAACATGTAAATAGTTAAACGATTTTTTTATTTTAGGAAACCTGTGATATCATTGAGATAATATATAATTGATCAACCGAATTTTGTCTTACACCATGGAACATTCACCGCATAACTAACATTGATCATCTTTAGGAGAATGACTGCGGATGCATTATTGATGCAGTGATGCCATTGAGGTCGCGAATAAACAGCACGGTTGTGTCCAGATTCAAAACACAGCACATTCGATGAGGGGATCATCACCATCATTATAAGTATGATCATCATAATCATCACCATCATTATAAGTATGATCATCATAATCATCACCATCAACAACATCAGGATCATCATCACCATCACCATTGATTTCTTGTTATGACTTCCTGCATTACATTGTCGTCAGCTACCACGTCGCACCCATTGTCACCTCTACCACTGCTGCATAGTCAAATGGGATTGAAGTGTTGGCATTTGCCAGTTCAATAGGCGTCATGAAATGACAACGGCTGATCAGCTCTAGTGTTTTCGCATCATGTAACCTCTTCACTTTGTATAAGTAATGAATACCACAATGACAATGTTTCAAAAACAAGATGCTTGACTGTTTCCATTGGGTAGGTGTTGTGAGTTCCCGACAACTACATCTTGAAGAACTTCAACGTTTACAGCATGGATGTGCAGCATAGTTCCTCATACGCCGATTGAACCAATTAAGTCGACTGGTTCAATATTTGGTGGCTGTTGTTACTGTTTGAATGCTGTAAACAGCAGCCAGCAGTGATTGCCGGATGTGAGCCTCACAAGCATCACTCACGCTCCTATAATACAAACGTACTCTATTACCCCCTGCCGCGTAATTCATAAACTTTGAAGTTGTGCATAGTCTTTGCAAATATATTATTGACGTTCATCAAACACAAATTTAGATTCGCAGGTCAAAGGTAAATCGATTCCTTTGACACAAAATGAGGTCATAAATAGGGTACGGTTGGTAGTGACGGATAGGTGCAGAAGTTGGAGGGAGTGGTACTCATTGTGATTAAGTGCCAATTAAAAATGGTGGATAACGAGCGCCTGCTTGAGAGATGAGTGTTGGGTTGAAAGGATAGCCAGGCTAGGGGGTCTGATGTGGGAGTGGATAGATAGGAGGAAGGGAGAGATGGTTTGAGGAGAGAATAAAGTGGAGGGAAGAGGTAGTTGGCGGGTACATAGTGGGCGGAGAGGAGAGGCAGGTAAAAGAGAGTTGTAAGTGGAGGGAAGATAGATGGGGTAGGTGTGGAAACTGTATCAAATGGTAAGATGGAGGGGAGAGGTAAGAGTTGGCGATATGAACGTGGTGGGGAGGTACGAGGAGGCAAGACGAAGGTAAGGAAGAAGGAAGGAGGAAGGTGGAAGGGAGAGGTAAGTAGAGGGGAAAGATACGAGGAGGCAAGAGGTAAGAGGAGGTGAGAGGTAGACGGGAGAGGCAAGTGGAGGGGAGAGGTAGGTGAGGCGAGATTAATGTGGAGGGGAAAGGTGGTAGAAGGTGGAGGGGCAATGTGAGTGAAGGGAGCGGTGGGTTGTGGGGGAATGATTTGTGTCGGGGAGTGAGTGGTACGTTGAGAGGTATGATTGGTCGAGGTGAGTGGTAGGTCTAGGTGAGTCGTAAGTGGAGTAATATTGTAGGTGATGAGGAGATCTGGGCGGATATAAGATTGGTTACGGGATAGGTGAAGGGGAGAGGTAGGAGGGGCGAGGTGAGTAGAGGGTGGTAAATGTGGCGGGTACTGGTTAGTTTAGAGGTGGCAGTTCGATATGTGGAATGCGGCAGACATTCGTCTTATGTGGGAAGTCATGACGTCACTAGGTCGGCCTTAAAATGGTCGTTCCTGTATTGAATGCATGTCAAAAGAAATCGTCTATTTGATTAATAATTATACCCATTCTCAAAAACAATAATCATAAGAGCTGCGTTCCGCTGGTAAACACGTACATCGTACATTAGTATTGGATCAATATTTATTCATTTACAACATTTTTGACACGGATGCGCTGGATGCCACAGCAAACCATACGATGAATGGCTACTTATAGTTCATACATGAAACACAGCACAGCTAAGTATATTTTATACTATTGTTCCAAACAATAATGAACATGATAATCATTCATTTATAAATGCAAAACATATAACGTATATATGTTACAGATATGACCACCGAGGAAACTGGGTAGTTCCAGTGGCGTGACCTTTCACTGTTAACATAATTTAAAAAAATCATCTACAGAGCAGAGATGTTCTTGTGAATTGTTAACATGGTAACCAGTGACTTCGGCCCTCAGTGATTTTAGCCTTCTGTTCAGATTTATATTTAATTCTGATTATGAGTTAATAAACCTCCGGGACGAAATCACCCAGGGTCTAAATCACCTGCATGCGTCAACATAACCCAACTTTATCTACACTCGTGACATTCAGGTAAATAATGAATATAAAAGGTATGGCTTGCGTGTGGACAAAACTAATGCGGGACGAACGAGTGACGGTCCACATCTGAGAGGGCCAAACGAGTGACGGTCTGAACCTGATAAGGGCCAAACGGGTGACGGTCCGAACCTGATAAGGGCCAAACGAGTGACGGTCCGAACCTGATAAGGGCCAAACGGGTGACTGTCCGAACCTGATAAGGGCCGAACGGGTGACGGTCCGAACCTGATAAGGGCCAAACGGGTGACTGTCCGAACCTGATAAGGGCCGAACGGGTGACGGTCCGAACCTGATAAGGGCCGAATGGGTGACGGTCCGCACCTGATAAGGGCCAAACGGGCGACGGTCCGCACCTGATAAGGGCCGAATGGGGACGGTCCGCACCTGATAAGGGCCGAATGGGGACGGTCCGAACCTGATAAGGGCCGAATAGGTGGTATAATTTTGTGAATGATGGAGGAGCTGCAGTAAGAAAGTGACAGTGACATGGTGGAATATTATATTGACAAAGTCGCTCTATTTTATCTGGTGGGGAGGCAAAACCAATGCGATTGCAACTATTTGATTCTGAGCGACGTAAATAATCGCATATCAGGGGGACGGAGATTGGATTGTATTGATTGCCTACGAAAATTCGGGCTGATGATCATAAAAAACGTGCCCACGGATTCCTATCGATACGAAATACGACTCCCTCCAATATGCTAATTACACCTGTCGTGACTCTGTAGATGAAAGCATAGAACGGAACAATCGATCGATTTATGCGTTGAATCAAGCTATGGCGATTAAATTCGGATACACACGTGGCTATAAATGTCCAAGGATGCAGGTTCTCTCTCCGATCAAGCGTAAATCAATTCAAGCTTAATGATTGCATTCAGTATGAGCGCATGGATGCTTTTCGAGGTAATTTCCTCACCGTGTTCTATGAGTAGAGCTAATGTTTAGTGACCCGTCGTATCCAAACAATCGCTGTGGACGGAGACTGCTGTGGGAATGTCACCAAGCTCTGTTACTACGCTTTATTGGTTCGAACTGACTCACCCATTCAGACATCAGGATAATGAGCACCATGATTGAGAGGCAGAAAATGAATGGTCCTGTATTCATATTAATGAGAACGTCATCGTAACGGTTATGCGATGGATAAATTACACATGTCTGGCAGTAAATCAAAGTGAAGGAGTCGATATGACTGGCTGGCAGTGTCTCTCGCTACTTGTCACGTACACATGTATCGATATTTAAAATCATTTTCAGCATCATTCAGCACAAAACCGCCACAAACAAGACGTCAAGTTATCAATAAAACAAGTTGTCAATTAAACAAGAGTCAACTGTTTCATAAATAAAAACAGTGCTCTGCCATGTCGGTGATTGCACTACAAAGCGTCTAAATATTCAAACGCTTGTAACCATTTATGATAAGGACCCTATGTTTATTCTGTATCCAATCATTGTTTATGGTTTAGATTGAAACAAATTGTGTGGTAACAGGGAAAAAACACGAAAATAAAACACGCCCCTACACTGATCATGTACCTCTCCACGTAACTGACACAAATATAACACGCTCTTACACTGATCATGTACCTCTCCACATAACTGACACAACTATAAAACGCTCTTACACTGATCATGTACCTCTCCACGTAACTGACACAAATATAACACGCTCTGACACTGATCATGTACCTCTTCACGTAACTGACACAAATATAACACGCTCTTACACTGATCATGTACCTCTTCACGTAACTGACACAAATATAACACGCTCTTACACTGATCATGTACCTCTTCACGTAACTGACACAAATATAATACGCTCTTACACTGATCATGTACCTCTACACGTAACTGACACAAATATAACACGCTCTTACACTGATCATGTACCTCTTCACGTATCTGACACAAATATAACACGCTCGTACACTGATCATGTACCTCTCCACGTAACTGACACTTCCAGCAATAACAAGACGATCACAGCCATAACAGCCCCAGATGACATGCAGCAACCAACAGTTACAGTTAAGCACACACAATTGTTGCAGTTTCTTAGCAAATTCACTTCACAGCAACCAATAAGCACTGCAATATATTTACAAAACGATGGCTTTATCCAATAAAATCATTTTAAAACCATTATTGGAACTAAAGACTGGAACGAATCTAACTGAATCAATCTCTTCTTGCGCCAACTCGTGGCTTTAAAGCGGTGCCATGATCACCCTACTATTACGTCATGCTATCATAAGCAACTATCAAATCGAAAAGGACCGAAGGAGGGATAACAACATTTTGTTCACCGCATTTGTGTATCAGCTTAATTTCAGTTTTTCACCAAATTCCAGTACAACGTATTTTGTGTCATAAACAGTAGAGCCAAAGAAATATTTTAACAAGATTTGCTTTTCAATCCAACACTATGATGAAATAACCAATTATGTACATTCATAAGGAGCGTGTTACTTGGGCCAATGCAATAGATTATTTTTAATGAAGGGGGTATGAAAAGAAGAGTTCCTATACAACAATTACTGATCTTTGAAAGAAACTCTGAACCGTCCTGTCATGTTAAAATCCCTGTTAGCCCTAATGGCTGCACATGTTACAATCTGGCATACAGTTGAGCATTTGAATAATTACGCTGTAATAGCTACCACTTGCATCATGTCATATTAAGCTGGCGTGTCACAAACAAATCATCAATTCATTAATCACAAAAGTCATGATACATTGCTAACGGTGTTGGCTAATTTTGCGTGGAATTTAACATATGTTCAAAGTTGGTTCTGAATCAAAATCTGCAGAAAACGGAATCACATAATGTTTAAGACAACTGAATACAACCATCTTGGATAAATTAGTTGCATCCCGGCATCCAATATTAGGCCACCCAAAAATCCGCCTGATCGCGGTTTGTCATGTTAAGCAGTGCTTTATGGCGTAGGCATTCCACAAAGAGCCTGGTGGACAATGTATAATGCTTCGTCGTTATCGATTCGAAAGAATATTTGCAACAAATAAAGACACCAAAAAACTTGAATTATTAGTTGACTTGGCTATGCGTCATAATTGCAACAATCGGTTTTTAGATGTATGGATTCGTGCTATGTAAGCATAAATAACGAGCGATGAATGGATTGTGAGCTGTGCACTCCAACATTCCAGTCGGCTCAGTAGGTACACTCTAGCCCCAAATACGCTTCATTTCAATCATTCCGCGAAGGAATGTAATATAAAGATCCATACCAGACACTGTTCCATGACCACTCAGCCGGGGGTCCCATTACGTATAAACCGATCACGGCACTGTATAATATCCTACTGGCAAATATGGACAGTGATATATATCCGCTTTTTACTGCAGGTCTCATGAATGATTGGCGATTGCGTTCTCATATCAGTCAACATATGGTGGGGCCGTATACATAATCTAACGACCTATGGATCAGCTTCGTGCGATGGCGTGTGTTGACATAAAAGATATGGCGGCTCTCTGTGTTGAATGGAACTACGTTATGAATAATGAAACAAACGTGTTTTACGGGGTATAACGGATCACCTGAAGGGCCATTTACGTGGCCTGGCGACCATAGCGATTGCCTTGCAATGCGACTTCAGTACTTGGGTGTTGTCATAGCATGGCTAAAGGGAAACTAGAAACTTGGCATCATTAAAGCTCTATGGAGATTTATGGCCACTCGCAGGTGAATGACAATACACTATTAACATGTATCGTTCAATATTCAGTTTTGCTTCTAACATAGGGGCTGGGCTTGAACCGACAAGATATAGCTTGTCAATATCTATTTGTGTTACCAGAGAAGATTAATCAAGCCATGATTAACACAGCCAGCATTGTGAAAACAAGCTCTATGTTTTTTTTATCGTATTGTTTTAAGTAATGTTTCAACCGGATTGAACGGCATGCCACATGATATTGCATTTATTTACCGTAACCGTCCAGCTTTTAAACTTAAATTTGTTAAAATTACATAAAATTTAGCTTCAGAGTCATTTATTAGAGAACATGAGGAAGCATTAATGCATGATTGGGCACTTTTATTAAAATTATTTGCCTGCCGATCACATATAATACACACATGCAACTCTTTTCCGTTCTCCTGGCCAATGTTTTGGTCGGAATGCGGCTGTCAAATGGCAGCTGTCTTTCTCTAAAATCCGTTTTGGCATAATTTCAATTTGCAAAAAAAAAACAGCACCATTAAGAGCAACTTTTTGAGTGCTATAGAGACAAACACTCCAATCTCTACATCTCTGTTTTTATTGAACATTATACGTTGTTGAACAAACGTGAGAGGTTTTACAATATCCTTTGTTCTTGACGTTTGGTCTGTCGAGGTCGCCCGTTTTTTACGTGGCAATTATTAGTCTTTACAGAAGTACCACTCATTGAGTACCCTATTAACCGTACATTGCACTTTTAGCAAGAAAGCTTTCTGGTTGCTCATATCGGTCATTGACCGAACTCGATCTCTTGATCCACGCAATTATCTAAACATTCTGGTACAGAATGCAAAGCTACCGAATTGGAATAATCAATCAGAGGAAGTCAATTAATATTTGATTGCCATTTTTATAGATATGAATTTTCTATCACATTACAGTAACTGCCATCATAATTGCTTTAGGATAATGAGTTTCCCCTGAAACGTACCATGGCGAAGGCGTCAGACAGCGGAGGTTGGAAGTAATGAAAACTCGTTCTAAAAGGAAGCGAATGATGAAAGTTGACATTTATGATTACGCTGCGTGCGAACTGGCCTGTATTATTGAAACTGTACTTACCGGAAACCAATCGATGAATAAACTTATTATAGATCAAAGACCTGAACTTTTTAAATCACTGGCCATCGCGCATATACCCGTTTGTGGTGTTGTGTATGACTTTTCTGCTTGCACCCGGATTTAAATTTCTCTTTACGCCCCTCAATGACCATGCCGCATCCAATCAGAATGTGCGTTACGTTAGACCACAACGGCAGTGAGTCAACTCGGGCGGCGATTCAACATGGTATGTCAACGCAATCTAATTTGATGACTGGTTCAGCCTGTCCACAATTCGCCTCAGTCATCCGTCAGTTCCAGTCCTCGCCTGGACGATGAGTTGGCTCTGCCTGTCAAAATGGGGTAATGGGGTATCAGAACGTATGGGTATGTGTAAAGATATCCCCGATTTGAGTACCACATTCGTAACACCAATTACGAACCAGAGTATGGGATAGAAGCTTCTATGTGCATGTTATGTAAGACAAACATGATTAGGTGACCTTTATCCTGTTACTATCAGGAGTCGGATATTAAACCTACTAGGCTCAATATTACACTTTATACAACCGCTAGGTCCACTATGTTGAATTATTTAAGAATTCCATAGTTCACCACTAGAGTGTTACACATATCTAGTGCTTGTTCAGATTGTAGTGACAAATCATCCAATATGCAATATTTTTATTTAATTGAATTATCCCTCTTGAATGTTCGTTGGAGGATGACCATATGAGACACCCACTCGATAGCATGTTGTTATTAACCACAGGGAGAAAATGTGTCTACTCATTTGGTTGAGGCAATGTCAAACAAGGTGTAGCTTAAGTATCGGTCTACGTTGCCAGTATCAATAGTTATCATTTCATGCGATAGCATGACCGGGATACCATGTTTATATCTATCGATAACAGCTTTGATGGATTGCTGTTCCCCCCTAAAGCTTATTGATGATGTCACCTAATGCACACCGTGAGGTTTTGCACTTCGTAAGTTTGCTACAAGTATCGGTTATATTGGGGCTTCGCATCACTTTCAACAAAGAGGTGATATC
Source organism: Urechis unicinctus (assembly GCA_034190875.2). Taxonomy (NCBI): domain Eukaryota; kingdom Metazoa; phylum Annelida; class Polychaeta; order Xenopneusta; family Urechidae; genus Urechis; species Urechis unicinctus. The sequence goes on along the minus strand of CM067349.1, from coordinate 57,890,421 downwards.
GCGACAGTGATGGATGCGGATGATTGGACAGCTTCCCTGTAGTGCTGCCTTTCTATGTACATCAAAATTGCCAAAAGTACCTTAAGACAGCAGCACTAGAACCATGTATTGGTTTTTCCCACTTGCATTTTTGTTTTCATTTGGTAACAGAACAACTACCATCGAAATCCATGTCATTTAGTGAAAGACAAACATGACAATATGAATGTATTGAAATGTGTCTTCAAACCAGCGCATCCCCAGCAACATAAACTTTATCCGCGCTTTGTAACGAAATAGGCTTTCATTACTAAGTACCATTACCATCTGCCAATCTGCTACGCTAATGGAATCGAGTTGTTAATGGTGGTGGCATCCTAATGGCCAGGAAGTGCTTGGATACATCAATTGGATGTCATGAATACGATGCATAACGTTGATCGACATCATGTGCATCATGTGCTAGGAGCGGTGGTGGGATCGTACTACAAATAGCTACGCCGATCTAGAATTTGTAAACTCCCCGTGGTTAATATCAGCCTATACTGACGATCACCACAATGACAAGGCTATGTCTAATACTTTCATGGATAGCATTAGAAACAGATTAGCATAAGATGTAAGCAGTTTATATAATAGAAGTAAACAAAAGCA
>CM067349.1:57876033-57882357 GCA_034190875.2 Urechis unicinctus | reverse complement strand
TACATTAAACGGTAGCTTTGCAATTCGAAAAATGATGAGACGTTCTCATATCAATATTTGCACCAAGTGAATTAGTTGGAGGAATATTAGTTAATCTATTTCGTTTATGATATCAATGTTCGGTTCAGCATATAAACCATCCATTATATTATACATGATTCGACAATATCAATGTGCTATAAAGATGGGATGGAAATCACGACCACTGCGACTTCATGGCTGATGCAGCCAACTACTGTCGAAATCCTTGTGGCGAGAAACGGATTCCCTGGTGTTACATAAATGATGCCAATGTCAAAAGTGACTTCTGCAATATCACCATTTGTGACACGGGTGAGTAGTTTACACGCAAATTGTTCATTCCAGCTTGTTTTCAAAAGCGTAGCTAACCTTTAAGTGCTAACGGTATCATTTATATATAAGGGCGCCAACACGATTCTGGCTGCATAGGAAAACCTTTCGGTTTGAACTATGGTGGGAACATGGACGTCTCTGTAAATGGCTATGACTGTCTGAGGTAGGAGTTATTCTTTGAGCTATTTTGCTGTCAGCGATAGCTTTGATCATAATATGGAAAACAGAATGACTACTCTTTTTTGCACTTTGCGATAAGGTGATACAATGAAGCGATAATTGTAGGTGGGGAAGTACTAACGGAACTGTTACAGCATGGGACATGTATTACCGAAATAATGTCTTCAGAAGCGGAATAGTTCCTGACGCGGAGAACTTCTGCCGCAACATTAATCCTTATGAAGGCATGATGCCGTGGTGTTTCGTCATGGATGACATTCACGGTTTATCCGTGGACTACTGTGACATTCCCTGGTGTGATGAAGCCGGTAAACTATTCATGTGATAAGTGAAACATATTGGAACGACAAGGCGTACAAATTTACTCAATCACCCTAAGCCACAATAGATATCACAAATATTCAACCTAGATGACAGCATGCAGGACACATGTAAAATCTTGCAGATGACTCTTTGGCTTTTGAGTGGATAACGCCGTTAACTGGGATGAATTACGTCGGACATGAGTCAAAGACCAAAGAAGGAAAGACATGTCAGAGGTACCACTAGTAAAACAGTCTGCATCGTTGTAGATTTGTTGATCACGTGTCAAATATCTTTGCATGAATAGAACTATCGAATTGATATAAAATCATTGGTGTGCGATCTTATTAGCATAATGACATATACATAATTGCGCCTTGTCAATTTTGATGTATACACCAACTCGGATATAGGTGGGACAGCAATTACCCTCACAGAAAGAATGCGGTTTTTTCGGTCCCCAACAACTTCCCTGATGGTGATCTATTTGCTGCTGAGAACTACTGTAGGTCACCAGCGTTCACAGAACCGCGTCCGTGGTGCTACACGACGGACCCCAACGACCGTTGGGGCTTCTGCGATATCCCATTTTACAGTGCGGAGCATATCCCAGGTGAAACAATTCACACAATAGAAGCTTAATTGTAAGAGCAGCCGGTTTTCGTTACATTACCCCCTCTAGGTTTATGAATAATATGAAGCTATATTTTTTACTGCACATATAAATGCCCTAGGTGAAAGGGCACCGTATATCACACTCGTGTTGCTGCGCCATTTAGCTCCACACGTATGTGCTAATTCTAATATATATATCTGCACGCTGTTCGCACTTTTATACCTCAGCGTGTATTGGTTCACCAGGTCACCGCTCAGCCTCATCAACATATTCAGCGATGACGTCATCAGGGTCTCTCATCTTTTCATGCGTGATTCGTGGTCGGCGTCTACGTGTACCTATACATAAAAGCTATGACAGATTCAGCCGTTCAGATTGCATCACTTCTTGTATGATCAACATGTGGTGCGAATCGTTCAACTACAGCGAGCATCAGCATGTCTGTGAATTAACCCGCGTCTGGATATCGAGCGTCATCCCTCTCACTTGGAACAAACACTACGAGTTCTGGAGCAAAAACATTTGCCTGTGACACAATTACAGATGTGTGGAAAATAACAGGACAATAATGCTTACTCTGTTGTACACTGCTGGGTGGCAGCGTTTCGTTAATAACGTTAGTTCTGTGTATCTGGTCATTATGTCAACATGGTCGCTGCGACAGACTTGCTCTTGATTAAATGCTAGATAACGCTTGTTTGAAAGTCGATCATCGTATAGATGCTAATAAGCTTCAGAAATACTAATCATAATGTATGATGTCCCGAGTGAAAGACATATATTTCGTTTAGGAATGAGGGAATGGTGAAAAAGCAGCAGCCATCTTGTTTCATGTCTTGTTGTAATATATCGAAAAAAAGAATAGGCGATCGGAAGCAGCTTGGCGCTCGGAAGCTAGGCATTCAGTACCGAGCGCCTGTGTTTACTACTACTTCTATGTTTGTTTTTTTGCCCTGAAGCCTGATGACAGCACCAGCCCTGAATCATCGTAATACGCATTGTAGCTGACATACGCACCCAAGTAGTGTGTTCAATTTATTTATATTATATGCTGTATCAAGACACTTGTGTATAAGGTGTTATATTGTGCCTTTGGTTGCTACTTGTTAATTCTGTTTGATGTTTATATGAATAACTACCCGTCTAACTTTGTGTTGAAAGGGACTGTTTTCATTCTTAACTTCATCAGTATATGTTCTGGCATAGAATTCATTAATTGTGGAAGTATTCGATTCTGCATGTTTTTCTCTGTAATGGCAGCAACATAGTACATAACAGACAAAGACTCAACACATACCAGCGACTATGGAAACCACACACAGCCCAAGACACCCGACAATTGGTTGTAAAACTTTAAAGCATCTACTGATCAACTCTATCAACTCTAAGTAGAATTCCATAATCTAAGCAGTATCGATATCCCACATGGAACAGTTTGCATGGCTTTCACTTTTCACAGAGGAAAAACATGACGTGCAATTGTCAGAACAAAGTGACCGAGACCGCACTGGCTTAGAATATAGGTAGCCACACCATTTATCATGAAGATGTTCTGCGCCTCGGCACAATGAGAATGATGATGCAGATGTATACCGCTTTTGCAACTTCCTCTGAAAGACCATCCAGGGGAGAGCCAATGCACGTTACCAGGATCATCATGTTTTGTGTCAAATTGGCAAAAAATCTAAGGTGAAAAATGTTCAACCTGAGAAGAGTGACAGCACCCGAGAATCAAGAATCACGGCTTCTGATTGGTCATCCTTTTCCGTGGATGCTGCATCAGCGCATGTTCTTGTTCTCGCCCCTTTAGCGCAATACTCAATACCTTAATCATGCAAATGTCCTGCGCCCAGGTGCTAGGAGACTTTGACTGGTATTGACAACTCAGATGAAGGAAATACGACAAAGATAGTGTTTGGAGAAGATGACAAATACGAATCAGAAGAGGCAGACAAGGCCATCACAGACGCCTTTGACGTCTTTGAGATGCTGGAGACCCACATGTCAATCATTAAAATTCTTACAACGATACAGAATGAAAAGCACTCCGACTAATCTCAAGATGTATACCTACAGGTTACGTTTAACGTATGTCAACATGTATAGCCGCATCGCCATATTGTTGATAGAAGAACCCAATGATGAGTAAATATTTTGCATCAATACTCATTGATAAGAAGTCATCATGGATCAATACTGATTGTCCGTCATCATCTATTGAAAATATGTTATTGTTATGAATCAAATGACAATAAAGTCAGGCTATGATATCCATCATGGGTTCTATATTCGTGTTGATTAATGCAGCCGCTACTAGCAGACTAACGAGAAAATATCGTGATGTACTGGTCAATATAGTACCACAGTATCATTGTTCAATAGATTCACGAGAGAAGGTCATTGATATCAGAAATATATTACGCAGTAATAGAGTCGATTGATTGATTCATTAGCATTTGTCAATATCTTTTGATTTAAAACCAAATATTGTAAAAACATAAACTTGGCTCTAGCATTTATGAAGGAAATGTACAAGAATTTGTGTGAAAATGCAATCAAGCAGAAACATTCTATTCCGAGAATGAATTATTCTTTATCCAGAATATTTGACAATGAGTAGTTTATTTTTATCCTCTGTGACAATGTTATTGATGAGAAGTGAGTTTGTACAATATATCAACCTACGATAGCATGACGTAAATGCCAAAAACTTCGAAGCATATCTTCAACTGGTGAACAAATGCTTTAATAAATTGAGCCCCATTGTATGATGCGCAATCAAGGTGGCTGACTTACTGATTCGTGACATCTGTTGGATAGAAGATATAAGTTACAGACAAACATTATATATGATTAATGTTTACCGGTCTCATTTGTATTTATTTTAACTATTGAGCCTAACTCATATGAAAATATAAGTTTGTGATTGCTATGCTAACCATAATGTAGCTTTGACAAAAACTTGGTCCATGTTGCTACTACGGTTGTTCAATTTGTTTGTTCTTATTATTATTGTGTAGTAATCCAATCAGTAGGTTATTAACATGAGTTGTCATAAAGCTATGTCTGTTTATATTTACTGGTCTAAATGTTTGCCTCAATGCAAAGTGTGCAATGATTAGATCCCTAAAATCTGGCGACTTACGTGCCTTGCTTGACTCGGCCTCTACCCGAATAAAACTACTTAACAAATTAAAATTTGAAGGAAACCAAGAAGATTTAAATTTTATCTAAATGACGATAAATTGTGAAATCAATATTGCACAATGCTATCAACACAGGCTACTCATTACTGTCAGGTTGCTGTTGGTGATCTTATTCGCGCTAAAAAGATAATGGTTTCGAATGTGTAATTGGCATTAGCCAGTATTTCTATTCAAGCATCCGGCTTGTCACATAAACTATGCCGTTTGTTACACGAGAGAGATTTTAAGATATTTCCCTAAAACTTAACCTGGTCCATCGACCCATGGGTTGGCTTTTTTGATAGTGTGAATCCTACAGCTGGTAGCTACAACAGTTGGGTTGGCTATTTTGACAGTGTGAAAATATTTTAATTAATTATTGATATATAGCATTCAGTATAGTATCAACTTTGTAGTTGTGTTCAAGTAGTTGGTATGACTTAGGAACAGAAATATTGTTGTACTAGACCCCAAGACGCGCCTGACGCCAAGGAAGACAGAGTGCAACATGTATGTTAGGATTCAGAGCAGTTGTTATATGCATCAGCTCATTATGTCGGAATCTGCGATTGTGATGGCTATGTGCATGACGTAAACGATCACAGTTAGTATATAAATGCATACTAAAACCTAAATTTAGGCGGTATTGAGCAAGTGTTATTCAATTATGGTTTAACGTTTGCAACTTTGCTTCTCAATTATTGTATGAGGATTTTGACAAATAACAGCGATATTTCAAACCAATCTTGATTATTGGTAGCAAGTTGTGTGATAACAATATATAAAGGAGCGATTAAATGCGAAATAATTTATAATCTGAACACGGTCGAACATACTGAATCTTCGTTAAATTATGCTTGCTTGTTAGCTTGACAAAGTGGCCATATGCACGAAATTAAATTATGATCGTATGACTTCACACCAAAGGGAATGGTGAAGCATTCGGAAGTACTCTGATCAGCATCATAAATCACCATAGATGCTATTTTAACGCAGCATCGCTATTGATTAATTATTTACCATACATTTTTCTTTTATGAGTAATATTATTCAGCGAACGTTTTTCGTCAGTTATTGTTAGCGGCAAGGTGTTTTCATTAGGGCGTCAGCGCCAAAGGACACCACCCTGTAAATGGCATATTGTTTACTGTTACTGTTTGTGTCACAAACCATGCCAATTTGTCTCTTAGTATTGTTTTTTTTAACCAATTGAGTTGTAATATCTTTATTGATAGAGTGATCTCTTCTTTCGAGCAAGACTGACCGAGATTGCTACTGCATATTGGAGAATTTTTTCATTCCTTTAGAGGTGTTATACTCCTTCCCATCTGCTTATAGTATGTTATAGATTTTGGAAAATGCCAGTGTACACTTGTACAATTATCAGTTATCATGGGAAGGTTGCTTTGTTTGTTGTGTTCGAATATAACCCTTGACGACTTATTTTGGAGTGACTACTACATCATCTCAAGTGTGGCAGGGTATTCTTTGGCTCCAGTTCTACCTAGAAATTCGTTTATGGCAGTCTTGTAAAAGTCTAATTAAGCATGTTCTGTCTAGGCGTGGCAACTGCAATGAAAGCATTGCCTAAAAACAGCAGCATTAAAAGACAACTGGTCTAATGTTAATGTCTCTGGAAGATTGTATTTTCATTAAAATGCGTTCTTGTTCCAGTGTAATTACATA
>CM067349.1:57846033-57871033 GCA_034190875.2 Urechis unicinctus | reverse complement strand
ATCGCCCAAATATGACAGCCTGTAAATGGCATAACACAATTATGGATATGTATATAATAACCATTCACCTGTATGGTCCATCTAATATGTATCAGTTCAAGCGCTAATCGCTGTTGGTTGTGGTCAAGAAAATTCTTAGCAAATAATAAGTGGCAAGTCGTGATATCTAAATGACTGAGAATCTCAATGATGTGCTTGTGATCGATAATAAAATGGCTGATCACTGCTTTCTTATATTTGAGAACGTGTATCAGAAATCCTAGTCATTTACATAGTTTGCTGTAAGCAGTGATTGATTTGGTGCTGCTGGAATGGCAGGTTATCGAAGGCCATTGTCCAGTAGATGATTCGACACCTTTTAGCCAGGACTTTTTGCAGGGAGGTTTATTTAAAATCACACAGATAGCTGGTTTGTAGGAGTCGACGAGAGAAGAGATAAACGGAATGCAGGTTGTGGGTTCGATACCAAATTATGAAAACCTGACTGGTTCCTTGTGACTCGGATGATCACGTTAAATGGCACTCTCCTCTCTGATAAGGGATGCACCCGATATGGTATCTCAATAGTACCGTGCTGGACCTGCATCCCAGCGGCGTGGGCTTCGCAGCCTGGTCTGGGCAACGGGTTAGTGCCAAATGGGCGATGGCTTTACATCGAAGCTGTCCAAGCATCACAATCATCCGCATCCATCACTGTCGCGATATCACCTCTTTGTTGAAAGTGATGCGAAGCCCCAATATAACCGATACTTGTAGCAAACTTACGAAGTGCAAAACCTCACGGTGTGCATTAGGCGACATCATCAATAAGCTTTAGGGGGAAAACAGCAATCCATCAAAGCTGTTATCGATAGATATAAACATAGTCTCCCGGTCATGCTATCGCATGAAATGATAACTATTGATACTGGCAACGTAGACCGATACTTCAGCTACACTTTGTTTGACAGCCTCAACCAAATGAGTAGACACATTTTCTCCGTGTGGTTAATAACAACATGCTAACGCATGGGTTATCCTCCATCGAACATGTTAGAGAGATAATTCATTTAAATAAAGATATTATATATTGGATGATTTGTCAATACAATCTGAACAAGCACTAGACATGTGAACTATGGAATTCTTAAATAATTCATGATAGTGGACCTAGCGGGTGGAAAAAAAGTATAATATTGAGCCTAGTAGGTTCAATATCCGACTATCCTGATAGTAACAGGATAAAGGTCACCTAATCAAGTTTGTCTTACATAACATGCACATGGAAGCTTCTATCCCATAATGCGCCGGTTCGTAATTGGTGTTAGAATGTGGTATTCAAATTATAGGCAGACAGTGATAATCATTGCATCTGTGATCATGATGATGCATTTGGGATATTGTCCATATAAATAACACATCGGTGATATTTTAACACATACCCATCGTTCTCTACCCCATTTTGACAGGCAGAGCCAACTCATCGTCCAGGCGAGGACTGGAACTGACGGATGACTGAGGCGAATTGTGGACAGGCCGAACCAGTCATCAAATTAGATTGCATTGGCATACCATGTTGAATCGCCGCCCGAGTTAACTCACTGCCGTTGTGTTCTAACGTAACGCACATTCTGATTGGATGCAAGCAGAAAAGTCATACACAACACCACAAACGGGAATATGCGCGATGGCCAGTGATTTAATAAGTTCAGGCCTTTGATCTATAATAAGTTTATTCATCGATTGGTTTACGGTAAGTACGAAGTACAGTTTCAATAATACAGGCCAGTTCGCACGCAGCGTAATCATAAATGTCAACTTTCATCATTCTCTTCCTTTTAGAACGAGTTTTCATTACTTATAACCTCTGTCTGACGCCTTCACCATGGTACGTTTCAGAGGAAACTCATTATCATAAAGCAATTATGATGGCAGTTACTGTTATGTGATGGAAAATTCATATCTATAAAAATGGCAATCAAATATTAATTGACTTCCTCTGATTGATTATTCCAATTCGGTAGCTTTGCATTCTGTACCAGAATGTTTAGATAATTGCGTGGATCAAGAGATCGAGTCCGGTCAATGACCGATATGAGCAACCAGAAAGCTTTCTTGCTAAAAGTGCAATGTACGGTTAATAGGGTACTCAATGAGTGGTACTTCTGTAAAGACTAATTATTGCCACGTAAAAAACGGGCGACCTCGACAGACCACACGTCAAGAACAAAGGATATTGTAAAACCTCTCACGTTTGTTCAACAACGTATAATTTTCAATAAAAACAGAGATGTAGAGATTGGAGTGTTTGTCTCTATAGCACTCAATAAGTTGCTCTTTATGGTGCTGTTTTTTTTTGGCAAATTGAAATTATGCCAAAACGGATTTTAGAGAAAGACAGCTGCCATTTGACAGCCGCATTCCGACCAAAACATAGGCCAGGAGAACGGAAAAGAGTTGCATGTGTGTATTCGGCTGGCAAATAATTTTAATATAAGTGCGCAATCATGCATTAATTGACTCTGAAGCTAAATTTTATGTAATTTTAACAAATTTACGGTTGACAGCTGGACGGTTACAGTAAATAAATGCAATATCATGTGGCATGCCGTTCAATCCGGTTGAAACATTACTTAAAACAATACGATAAAAAGAACATAGAGCTTGTTTTCAAAATGCTGGTTGTGTTAATCATGGCTCGATAAATCTTCTCTGGTAACACAAATAGATATTGATAAGCTATTTCTTGTCGGTTCAAGTCCAGCCCCTATGTTAGAAGCAAAACTGAATATTGAAGGATACATGTTAATAGTGTATTGTCGTTCACCTGCGAGTGGCAATAAATCTCCTTAGAGCTTTAATGATGCCAAGTTTCTAGTTTCCCTTTAGCCATGCTATGACAACACCCAAGTACTGTAGTCGCATTGCAAGGCAATCGCTATGGTCGCCAGGCCACGTAAATGGCCCTTCAGGTGATCCGTTATACCCCGTAAAACACGTTTGTTCATTATTCATAACGTAGTTCCATTCAACACAGAGAGCCGCCATATCTTTTATGTCAACACACGCCATCGCACGAAGCTGATCCATAGGTCGTTAGATTATGTATAGGACCCCACCATATGTTGACTGATATGAGAACGCAATCGCCAATCATTCATGAGACCTATCATATATATCACTGTCCATATTTGCCAGTAGGATATTATACAGTGCAGTGATCGGTTTATACGTAATGGGACCCCCGGCTGAGTGTACCGTGGTCATGGAACAGTGTCTGGTATGGATCTTAATATTACATTCCTTCACGGAATGATTGAAATGAAGCGTATTTGAGGCTAGAGTGTACCTAAGGAGCCGACAGGAATGTTGCAGTGCATAGCTCACAATCCATTCATCGCGCCATTCTTTATGCTTATATAGCACGAATGCATACACCTAAAAACCGATTGTTGCAATTATGACGCAAAGCCAAGTCAACTAATAATTCAAGTTTTTTGGTGTCTATATTTGTTGCAAATATTCTTTAGAATCGATAACGACGAAGCATTATACATTGTCCACCAGGCTCTTCGTGAAATGCCTACACCATAAAGCACTGTTTAACATGACAAACCGCGATCAGGCGGATTTTTGGGTGGCCTAATATTGGATGCCGGGGTGCAACTAATCTATCCAAGATGTTTATATTTAGCCGTTTTAAACTTTGGTCATAATGTTATTCCGTTTTCTGCAGATATTGATTCAAAAACTACTTTGAACATATGTTAAATTCCACGCAAAATTAGCCAACACCGTTAGCAATGTATCATGACTTTTGTAATTAATGAATTGATGATTTGTTTGTGACACGCCAGCTTAATATGACATAGCCCTACAAGACGTCAGTAGACGTCTTACTTTCTCAGAAAACGACGCAATGAAAAATAATTGAGATCGATTCAGACAACTACCAAACACCAAACATACCCAAGTGATGGAGTTATAGAATGCAATGATGCTTTACGGACAATTTTATCCCTTTTCGGCGGGGGATTTCATCCATGGTAATTATTTATAGTCCGATCAATTTGGGAAGCGGTAAAAAGTCCGAAACACAGCAACATGTTTGTTTTCAAGTTCAAGACCACGTACATCGCGCATGCTCAGAATGACGACAAACGTTAAGCCCGGGGGGGGGGGCACTTAAGTTTATAGAGGTATTATACATGTGCCGCGCGACCGGGTATGTTTTTTCGGCCTCTCGTTTTGTACGACGGTTTATACATTCGCATTATACCTTGTACGACGGGGTATACTTTTTGCCATTCCCAACTTGTACAACAGGTACGGGTTTTCGAGGTCCCGCGGTACACCCCTATCCGAGTTAGAGTCAAGTGCCCCCCCAGGATGCTACAGCAATGCAAATGAGGCGGCGGGAAATCACGCGACCCAATATTTTTCCAAAATGGCGATCATGGTATCTGGACTTTTAGTAAATGTTGTATTGATGGCATTTCTTGAAGAATAGCGTCGAGTTGGTATAAGTATTTTGGACCGTGAAGATTGCTTGTTGTACAGGCTCTTGATATATGTTACTTTTTGGATCCGTAATGGAACACCCAAAACCGTGAAGACCAAAACGTGTTCTTTCATGAAGCGCTCAAACCGTCGTATCGTAACGGTATAAATTCATGTTACCGTTATGACCGGAGCTAAATATGACATGATGCAAGTGGTAGCTATTACTGCGTAATTATTCAAATGCTCAACTGTATGCAAGATTGTAACATGTGCAGCCATTAGGTCTAACAACGATTTTTAACATGACAGGACGGTTCAGAGCTTCTCTCAAAGATCAGTAATTGTTGTATAGGAATTCTACTTTTCATACCCCCTTCATTAAAAATAATCTATTGCATTGACTCAAGTAACACGCTCCTTATGAATTTACATGACTGTTTATTTTATCATAGAGTTGATTGAAAAGCAAATCTTGTTAAAATATTTCTTTGGCTCTACTGTTATGACACAAAATACGTTGTACTGGAATTAGGTGAAAAAACTAAAAATTAAGCTGATACACAAATGTTGTTATCTCTCTTTCGGTCCTTTTCGAATTGATAGTTGCTTATGATAGCTTGACGTAATAGTAGGGTAATCATGGCACCGCTTTAAAGCCACGACTTGGCGCAAGAAGAGATTGATTCAGTTAGATTCGTTCCAGTCTTTAGTTCCAATAATGGTTTTAAAATGATTTTATTGGATAAAGCCTTCGTTTTGTAAATATATTGCGGTGCTTATTGGTTACTGTGAAGTAAATTTGCTAAGAAACTGCAACTATATTATTGTGTGTTTAACTGTAACCTTTGGTTGCTGCATGTGATCTGGGGCTGTTATGGCTGTGATTGTCTTGTTACTGCTTGAAGTGTCAGTTACGTGGAGAGGTACATGATCAGTGTAGGAGCGTGTTATATTTGTGTCAGATACATGGAGAGGTACATGATCAGCAGTGTAGGAGCGTGTTATATTTTCGTGTTTTTTCCCTGTTACCACAAAATTTGTTTCAATCTAAACCATAAACAATGATTGGATACAGAATAAACATAGGGTCCTTATCATAAATGGTTACAAGCGTCTGAATATTGAGACGCTTTGTAGTGCCATCACCGACATGGCAGAGCATTGTTTTTATTTATGAAACAGTTGACTCTTGTTTAATTGACAACTTGTTTTATTGATAACTTGACGTCTTGTTTGTGGCGGTTTTGAGCTGAATGATGCTGAAAATGATTTTAAATATCGATACACGTGTACGTGACAAGTACAGACACTGCCAGCCAGTCATATCGACTCCTTCACTTTGATTTACTGCCAGACATGTGTAATTTATCCATCGCATAACCGTTACGATGACGTTCTCATTAATATGAATACTGGACCATTCATTTTCTGCCTCTCAATCATGGTGCTCATTATCCTGATGTCTGAATGGGTGAGTCAGTTTGAACCAATAAAGCGTAGTAACAGAGCTTAGTGACATTCCCACAGCAGTTTCCGTCCACAGCGGTTGTTTGGATACGACGGGTCACTAAACATTAGCTCTACTCATAGAACACGGCGAGGAAATTACCTCGAAAAGCATCCATGCGTTCATACTGAAAGCAATCATTAAGCTTGAATTGATTTACGCTTGATCGGAGAGAGAACCTGCATCCTTGGACATTTATAGCCACATGTGTATCCGAATTAAATCGCCATAGCTTGATTCAACGCATAAATCGATCGATTGTTCCGTTCTGTGCTTTCATCTACATAGTCACGACAGGTGTAATTAGCATATTGGAGGGAGTCGTATTTCGTGTCAATAGGAATCCGTGGGCACTTTTTTTATGATTATCAGCCCGAATTACCGTAGGCAATCAATACAATCCAATCTCCATCCCCCTGATATGCGATTATTTACGTCGCTCAGAATCAAATAGTTGCAATCACATTGGTTTTGCCTCCCCACCAGATAAAATAGAGCGACTTTGTCAATATAATATTCCTCCATGTCACTGTCACTTTTCTTACTGCAGCTCCTCCATCATTCACAAAATTATACCACAAAAGAATTACAGTCATTTCGGACCGTCACCCATTTGGCCCTTATCAGGTTCGGACCGTCACCCGCTCGGCCCTTATCAGGCTCGGCCGTCACCCGTTTGGCCCTTATCAGGTTCGGTCCGTCACTCGTTTGGCCCTATCAGATGTGGACCGTCACTCGTTCGTCCCGCATTAGTTTTGTCCACATGCAAGCCATACCTTTTATATTCATTATTTACCTGATTGTCACGAGTGTAGATAAAGTTGGGTTATGTTGACGCATGCAGGTGATTTAGACCGTGGGTGATTTCGATCCGGAGGTTTATTTACTCATAATCAGAATTAAATATAAAACTGAACAGAAGGCCAAAATCACTGAGGGCCGAAATCACTGGTTACCATGTTACCAATTCACAAGAACATCTCTGCTCTGTAGATGGTTTTTTTTAATAATGTTAACAATGAAAGGTCACGCCACTGGAACTACCCAGTTTCCTCGGTGGTCATATCTGTAACATCTATACGTTATATATTTTGTATTTATAACTGAATGATTATCATGTTCATTATTGTTTGGAACAATAGTATGGTTTGCTGTAGCATCCAGCGCAGCCGTTTCAAAAATGTTTTAAATGAATAAATATTGTTCTAATTCTAATGTACGATGTACATATTTACCAGCGGAACGCAGCTCTGACGATTTTTTTTGAATGGGTACATTATTATTCAAATACAGGATTTCTTTTGACACCATTGTACCATTGTAAGGGCCAAACTAGTGACGTCATGACACAAAGGCGAATATTTGCCGCATTCCACATATCGAACTGCCACCTCTTCGCCGACCAGTTCCCGCCACATTCACCACCCTCAACTCACCTCGCTCTCCTACCTCTCCCCTTCACCTATCCCTCAACCGATCTTATATCCGCCCAGATCTCCTTATCACCTGCAATATTACTCCACTTACGACTCACCTAGACCTACCACTCACCTCGACAAATCATACCTCTCAACGTACCACTCACTCCCCGACACAAACCATTCCCCCCGACCCACCGTTCCCTTCACTCACATTGCCCCTCCACCTTCTACCACCTTTCCCCTCCACCTTCTTCTCGCCTCATCTAACCTATCCCCTCCACCTACCTCTCCCCTCCACTTGCCTCTCCGTCTACCTCTCGCCTCCTCTTACCTCTGGCCTCCTCGTATCTTTCCCCTCTACTTACCTCTCCCTTCCACCTTCCTCACGCCTCCTCTTACCTCTGGCCTCCTCGTATCTTTCCCCTCTACTTACCTTTCCTTTCCACCTTTCTCTCGCCTCCTCTTATCTCTTGCATCCTCGTATCTTTCCCCTCTACTTACCTCCCCCTTCCACCTTCCTCTCGCCTCCTCTTACCTCCTCTTGCCTCCTCCTCCTATCTCTCCTCTTCACCTACTGCTCCCCTCTACCTTCTTATTGCCTCCTCGTACCTCTCCACCACGTTCATATCGCCAACTCTTACCTCTCCCCTCCATCTTACCATTTGATACAGTTTCCACACCTACCCCATTCTATCTTCCCTCCACTTACAACTCTCTTTTACCTGCCTCTCCTCCGCCCACTATGTACCCGCCAACTACCTCTTCCCTCCACTTTATTCTCTCCTCAAACCATCTCTCCCTTCCTCCTACCTATCCACTCCCACATCAGACCCCCTAGCCTGGCTATCCTTTCAACCCAAAAATCATCTCTCAAGCAACCACTCTTTATCCGCCATTTTTTGGGGCACTTAACCACAATGAGTACCACTCCCTCCAACTTCTGCACCTATCCGTCACTACCAACCATACCCTTTTAATGACCTCATTTTGTGTCAAAGGAACCGATTTACCTTTGACCTGCGAATCTAAATTTGTGTTTGATGAACGTCAATAATATATTTGCAAAGACTATGCACAACTTCAAAGTTTATGAATTACGCGGCAGGGGGTAATAGAGTACGTTTGTATTATAGGAGCGTGAGTGATGCTTGTGACGCTCACATCCGGCAATCACTGCTGGCTGCTGTTTACAGCATTCAAACAGTAACAACAGCCACCAAATATTGAACCAGTCGACTTAATTGGTTCAATCGGCGTATGAGGAACTATGCTGCACATCCATGCTGTAAACGTTGAAGTTCTTCGAGATGTAGTTGTCGGGAACTCACAACACCTACCCAATGGAAACAGTCAATTATATTGTTTTCGAAACATTGACATTGTGGTATTCATTACTTATACAAAGTGAGGAGGTTACATGATGCAAAAACACTAGAGCTGATCAGCCGTTGTCATTTCATGACGCCTATTGAACTGGCAAATGCCAACACTTCAATCCCATTTGACTATGCAGCAATGGTAGAGGTGACAATGGGTGCGACGTGGTAGCTGACGACAATGTAATGCAGGAAGTCATAACAAGAAATCACTGGTGATGGTGATGATGATCCTGATGTTGTTGATGATTATGATGATCATACTTATAATGATGGTGATGATTATGATGATCATACTTATAATGATGGTGATGATCCCCTCATCGAATGTGCTGTGTTTTGAGTCTGGACACAGCCGTGCTGTTTATTCGCAACCTCAACGGCATCACTGCATCAATAATGCATCCGCAGTCATTCTCCTAAAGATGATCAATGTTAGTTATGTGGTGAATGTTCCATGTTGTGAGACAAAATTCGGTTGATCAATTATATATTATCTCAATGATATCATAGGTTTCCTAAAATTAAAAAGATCGTTTAACTATTCAATCGTCAGGTCAATTAAATTACGGCAATGATAATTGACCCTGCATTAATGAAGCCAAATAGAAGAATATGCCTCCTAATGGTAGATGAATATGCTAATGTGTTGATGCAAGACTCAAGGACATAAAGGTCAATAAAATGCTGATAATCCACTTGTGTCGTCATTCGATGCTGCCTTTCATTGAATAATTCATAGCGATTATAAGCTAAGGGTCTTCTGTACCCCTTTGTGCAGTACACGGTCCAGTAAGGATGCCACCACCACCACCTAGTAAATCATTTTACTAGAGCTAGTATCAGAGTGGACTGGAATCAAACCGAGGCTGAATAATCTCTCACTAAGAACACCGACCACAAGTCTGCTTAACATTCCTCATTTAGTATCATGTTTGAAAACGATTTTAGATGTATAATGCTAAGCAGGATTATAATACCGTCTTACTGAAAACGTCTTTAAGATCACATTTATGTGTATGGTTCTGGTTGGTGTAACATCACTATCTTACTGGGGTTATCTATATATCGCCAAGCTAGTGGGATGATTTAATGTCACAAATATGATGAGAGCAGACACTCAGAGTACAATAGAATGGCTATAATGGTTTCACTTTTTATCTTAACTACTAGTTATTGATATAGCGTGTTTACTCTGATTGGTCTTAGTTGATTGAGCATTCTGATATGTTTCATGCCCTGTTTCTGATATTTCAAGGCATGTCTTGACGACAGATGATTCCAATGCGTGTGGTTTCCTGAGATAAGTGAGCGGCGAATGTAGACGCTTGTTACAGCTTGGTTGACGTATCATATCGCTGCTCCTATCTAGATATTGTATACAGAAGAACTTATACTATGACTATTCACCCATGTGAGGTGTGTTAACTTGCTGAACGAGTTGTTACCGTCTGAATCAGTTACTATGTGTTGAAGCTATCGACTGTCAAAGCAATGGTGTGATACATGATAGAGAATAACGCTTGCCATGGGTTAAGACGATAATGAGTTTCATAAATCACAGCTGATTTATAATTCGGAAAATGATATAACACCTGGATTGATGGATTTTTTCAATTCAATTGCGCGTTTCATGGTTCCTGTATTTTCAGAATCGTCCAGGTTCCGCTGCCTCTCCCTCGACGGCTTCGTAAAAGTCACCAGCCACTATAACAATGCTCTATTGATTCTAACCGACGCACAATTTCAAATACCAGGAAATTAAACACAGTGATCGAAAAGCAAAAAGGCCCGATGAACCAATTTTAGCTAGACAGAAATTGTGTATTCTGTCTGCATGATTTGTGATTGCTAATGAGATCTGAAGAAACTAGAGACTGTATCCACGTTACATAGTGTTGTTTACTATGCCCCGTATCTTGTACTAAGTCCACAGTACCATTGTAAGATGGAATGCCTAATTTATCTTTTTCCCAAAGTCGAATGATGCACGACCATTCTCATTATCGGTCTATTATGATGTTCGTAATAAAATGTGAAGTGTGCATTAGAACAATAACGTGTCCACAACACACCGTATCATTTCTGATTTGATTTTATACCCGACGGAAGCAATACTCAAGCGAAGTCTACGGTTAGTGTCAGTGCTGTGAATGTTAGTGCATCAATATATACATAGACTAGCCGATCTAAACATTGATGTAAACGGACAGTATGTTAGTAGTTGACAACCTATATCTTTTTATACCTTGTGTGCCGGTGACTTGCCAATGTCGAATTGTGATAAATATCCATCATAGTAACATCTCAAAAACGGCCGTTGAAATGTTTGTGATTGGTTATGATTTGGGTTGTGGGCGGAAGCTAAAAATCAATTCAGCAATACTACTTCGTCGAATTAGGATTGGTCATTCCCTCCTAGGTTGGACCACATTAAGTCGAATGCCAGTGTGGTCGTGCTTACTGATCCTTGATCATGCCAAACATCGTTTGCAATGTCCACTGCATCATATCAAGTGCGTCAAAGCAGCTTTTGATTTTAGTTTGCCCTTGAAACTATTTTTCATTCAGCTAATGGCCGAAGAGAATTCTCACATAAGGTGCTTATTCAAATAGCTTAGCTCTTAACAAAAGATCTAGAACCTGCGCTTGGTATTTACCAGACCTAATACAATACAAAATAATCTCACAATGCAAGATAAGAATGTTCGATATGTGTTAACACTTGGTATAATTTTTGCTTCCACACTGCCAAAAAACAGCGCTCCGAGTGATTTTTTGAGCGTACGGACGGTTTAGAGTTAAAGTTATACTCTGTTTATATCAAATTAATATACTCTAGATAGTAGCTCAGCATACCATAGATATTCCACGGATTAATTCGCGGCATGATTTACGACGACTACTTGTATGTATTTGATTTTGGTATTGTACAGTACATTCGGAATTCACCTCAGCAGCTTAAATATCGGAGTGGTACTAGCTTTGACATTTTTCAACGATATTTTATATCTTAGGTAGCACTCATCAAGAAAGACCTTCACCAACATAGCCGTAGTCTCTAAGACATCAAAAGACCACGATAAAGATAACTGTACATGATATTATATGAGTAATAAAATGCTCCGAAATATGGGACTCAATAAACGCATCTCTACGTTATGATCTACGGAACCTGCTCAAGGATTCTAGAGGCCTAAACGATAGGTAAGTTGGTGTTCTTCTTGACAATCAATGGCACACAAACGAAACAGATTGAACGAAATATTTCATTGTTATTTCGGGCTACTTATCTGATTAATTTATTACTTGAGCACCCTGACCACTACGCTATCGGGTCCCACCGCCATAACTTAATTGTCAGTTTCGCCCAGAGCCTGTCGTCATGCGACAAACAACATTTGATCTACCACAGCAAGTTAGATGATGGTCTTATGCGTTTTGTGCCAGCATGAAAGTTAAACCTATAGGCAGGTGTATCATGCCTCGTGGTCACTGGTTGTTTGAACCATGTCCAGGATCACGGTCAAACACTTGATGTATCACGTATCTCAGCTCTCCATAATAAATGCTTCCATAGGTTTCGGATACGTGCCAGTCCAGCAGAACAAGTCATTGGAGCTAAACCCACGAAAGTGCAACACCTAAGTGATGCAGCAACATAGTTTCTGCAGCTATGGGTATGTTGTCTTGAGCTGCGATGCTTACACCAAGAAATGAATAGCAAAAGTCAATCCAAGTGATGAAAATTGAAATCCAGGCTCATTGGTCATTGTCGCAGAGCAGCTCAGACTGTACAATTGTAAGCACAACACTAGATCTGTAATAGCTTAGACGTCTTTCCAGTACTGCTGGCTTTCGTGGTCTGTTGCATCCTTGCCTCGGAAGTTTGCTTATATTTTCCATTAGTAGTTCCCTGCTAACTACCATTGAAGTGTCCTTCCGAAGCCAGTGCTGCTAGCCTTTCCGTCTTCCAGAGTTTTGATCCCTGCTCTAGATGGGAGCTTTCCTTAGGCTGTGAGTAAACGATACAGGAACTGGCTTCCTTTCAAGCAACTGGTCAATGAGCTCATCACAATTCATGATTTGATAAGCCAACAAGCCAACAAGCCAACAAGCCAACAAGCCAATCCTTTATATCTAAAGCAAGTCGCGGAGCAGTAGGGCAGTGAACGCTTCCTGGGTGGAGACTTCGTATTATTATTATTTGAAGAGAAACAAAGCCACCCAGCGAGTCTGCTAACAGAGGTCGCATACGACAGTGGTGTACTACCGCGTTAGGTCGCAATCATTTCGCTGTGCAAGCCACGCTCCGTTTAACAACGGTCGCCGATGATGTATACAGGGGTCTCCTTGAAACAGGATGAAGCAACATCTAAGGCTAATGCACATATTTCGTGACGGCTGAAAGCTGCAGGTCCTTTGAAATATTTGCCACAAAGGAACACCGCTTGTTGATAGGGCATGGGTCCAAGTGCTCATTTCATGCTTGGTAGGCACTTATCCCACGTACAGGTGGTTTGGTACGCTCGCAAAGATGGCCTCGACCTGGGTGGTTGAAGAATTGTTTCATATTACGGACATAAACAGCTGCAAACCCCTCGACTAGCCTCAACATGTATTTGACAAATTAACTGGACTTGGTTATGGGTCTTTCTTGCTCATTCTCATTGTGCCGAGGCGCAGAACATCTTCATGATAAATGGTGAGGCTACCAATATTCTAAGCCAGTGCTGGCTGCGCAACCGGTTAATACTAATACTCCAAATCTTCAAGCTAGCATTGACTTCGCCCGTGGATGTCATAACCCATGAATTATCGTAGATTGTCAGGTCCTCTATTAGTTCACCCGCGTTATGCGTCCAAAGCACATTAGTTTATCTATCATCCAGTATATTTATACCTATACATCTACCATGGCTACCTTGGATCATCAAATACTACGATAACCATATATCACAATAACAATGAATAACTGTTGTAGCTACCAGCTGTAGGATTTACACAAAATGGCCCTGTACAATGAACTTGGTGGTTTGTTTATAGCCTAGTTAAGCAGTTATGGGAAGAATTTAGTTGCTAGTAATTTTTATGAAAGTGTTTTTATGGTATTTTGTTTGGGAACTAAGTTGTATAGCAACTATGGTTCGATGCAACATGATGTAAATGTATATTACATATGGACACAGCGAAGCACCAGTTAAGTGACCTTAATGCATCTTATAAAATGAAAATAGCAAGTCGTGACCTCTTCAAGTAAGGTATCGTGGATGCCCGATTGATTGTTTGCTTATGGCAGTACACTGTCCAAAGCTCTATACCTAATGCATGGAATTACTTTATAAGAAAGCTTACTTCGTTGCATAATGTCATTTTCTATATAAGCGACACTCACAAAATTCAACAATATCTGAATTTAATGGGTTGTTCTCATTCACGAAAATTTCATTAAGCCACAAATAGCATATTAAAAAAACATGATACCGTCGCCATACAACCACGGCCTCCTTGTGATATCTTTACTAACATAACTCTCTCTATTAGCACTCAGCTCCTCACTGGCTGCTGATATAGTACAAACTTCGCTTTCTGCATTGCGTGACAACATTAATGACGTTTTTAGTGTGTTATGGGTTGTTGAGCATTCTGGATCGTCGCTTTTTCGAGGTCGCCCATTATTTACCTCGTACTTATAGATCCCATCAGTAATCACATTCACAAACTGTAAGAACACGTGCTTATCATAAATTCTGAAGAGAAATCCTTTCACTGCTTAAAAGGTCACCGAAGCAAGCGACCGCAATGTCTTGATCTGCTACTACAACCCGATCATTCAGCAGATGTGCTGTAACGGTAATGTATCACCAAGTTACCAAATAGGAATAATCAATCTTATAGGAAGTCAATGAATATTACATTGCCTCTCGTTGATGTAAAACATATTCAACGCAAAAACCGTAACTGTCGTTATAATTACTTTATGATTATATATAGTTTCCCTTAAAAGCACCATGTTTAAGGGAACAGTCCTTTGGTGAGCTGCACCAGTATAGTACGTTTCTTCTTTGGAATCGTGATAAGCCAATTTGAATACCCTGAACCACATATGCTATAACAGTTGCCATGTGTATACTGACTTCATCCAGCACACTTGCATTCTGTATTGCCGCAGAAGATTATTGATAGAAACAAATGTTCCTTCAAACAGACATTGTTTCATTTTCAGTGTATCATATAAGCTTGAAGGTGTCCTTTTGGATGGTTATTGTTACCTTTGGTTACTATAAAGACCCTAATACATGTAATCGGACTGGGAAGTTCTCCGTCGCGCGTTATTCTAATGACGTTGATATGCGTGGTACATCAGTGTGGTATTATGGTCATCTATCCGACAGCATGCCTCGGCTAATGAAATACGTACAATTGAATTAAAATGATATTATTTATCATCTACTAGACAATGGCCTTTAATGCCGTTGTAGCAGCATCAAAATCAATCACTGCAATTAATATAATATGTAAAGGCCAAGTTTTATGTTGCTCTAATGTAAGAATGGAGTGGCATCTAAGTTCCATTCATTTTCATGTAGACAATACGCTGTCACCAGAGAGAGAAACCATTCGACGCATACTAAATGAACTGCATCTTCGAAGGCGACTGGCCATGTGTCAGTTGTGATATCATCGGGCTGAATAGTTGAGTGAATAGATATGCCGTGCAATTAACATGCTCTTTCAGACGCTAAGTGGGTATTATTTGCCATTAAACAGGCTGCATGGTTGAGTAAATGACCTTGTTGGGCCCGCATAAAGCTGCATCATTGATTGAATTAGAATGCTGTCCTAATTAATCAGTCACTGAAGACCAATGCCCTACTGAGAAACTTCCTTGATGCTTTCTAACAAGCAGGTTTTACCTATCGTGCTGTCCCTGATCAGCTGAAGCGTAATACTAATGCATCAGCTGATTGGTGACTCATTCATGAACTTTGTTTCAACTGAAAGAGATCATCCTTTTACCTCAGAGCCCAAACTAAGAATGTTTATTCATGTCATGCACCCTGATAACCATCTTGTTATATTGCTAAACATCAACCTGCTTCCATACCTCTCTTAAGCTTCAATTTTAGAAGAATTTCTTCCTACGAAGACCCACTCATATTGTCCGCCAACAAACATAATATCAAATACTTGATTTGAATATGGAGGATATTTGAACTCGAGTAATTTAACAAATTTTGCGTTTTCCCGTCTTTGCATAAGGCTTGAGGGTTGCGGGAAGTTAAAGTTAAGGTGATAGCGGGAGGGGTGTTTTGTGTGCAGGAGGTACTATAGCCCAGCGGAAGGTCTGAATGGCCAATGGTAGTGTTACGGTCAACTCATTACAATGTAAAATATGTGTGACGTACTTACCAGTACAAGAAGATGAAGGGGGTATGTGGTTGTCATCTTGGAAGTCTGGTCCTGATAGCACCAGGTTGGTAGTATGCCTTAGCTTAGTCGAGTGGAAGAGACCGATGTACGCTGCCGTTGCCCTGAGTCATGATTGCGGTCGTAGGTTACAGCCTCGTGTGTCTTCTCCACGTGGGTAGCAATTGTCAGCTTTCTTCTCTAACGAAGGAGCGTGTAAGCGCTAGCGTCGATAAATTGCGTACTGAAAACAATAGAAGCTGCCAGCTCCCCGGATTCTCTCACCAGCTTTAATTTTAGAAGAATCTTCTCCCAAATGATATTAGCGGACTGGTTATATAGTGCCCCGGGAGTTGGATTCCCCAGAGACCTTTACCCAACCCACGCTATTGGACCACGGCCTCTGACCTAACGAGCCCGCATGGGGTGTACACTCGTTAACTATAAACCAATTGGATTTATCGTGGGTCATATCGTGCTATGATGTTCACACAATGATGTGCATCTTTCATATGTCCATTGTTTTTGTAATATTGCTGTAACCCCGAGCAACGTTTGTGGCTTCGATTGTGTTGCATGATAACGTAAGCATAGGAGCACATGAGACCTTGGTGTAAATTTGGTCTATCTGTCTTTCCTAACAAGTCATGAATAATATTATTTGCAACACAAAAGTAAAAATGCCTTAACTATATTAGCGCCGTGTTTGAACGATATAATCCGTTGATTCCACATGCATTCAATATTGCATTTAATGATTTAATAACTACCATCATAATCCATGTCAGTAAGTGAATGACAATACATGTCTATGGTGACACTTCCTCTGTAGTGTGTATGAACGAACCTTTCTGCCAATCATACTTAATACCGTTTTTCCTCATCATTAGCGACACATGGTCTGCAACTGCCAGTAAATGAAGCTGTTTATTATAAGCACAAAGCAAACGCTTTTATATGACCTCATGGTGTGACTGTTGGGCAGTTTGTTAGTGAGATGATGCTGACACTACAGGATTTCGAGTCTGTCCCATAGTACAATACTTGACAGTGTGACGAGATGCAATTGCATTTTATTTGTTAAAATCATGCATTTTTTTCAATATGGAATAAATAAGCTGTTGTAACAAATTCATATTAAACATTATGAAGTATTCAAGGAATGTCTCGTGATTTCCCGCCGCCTGATGCGCATTGCTTCCGTACTAAGCTTGCGAAGTACGTTGACACGCTTTGAATATCATCTGCTGTATCTTATCACATGGCTGTTTTTCTGACACGGAGCACCATCGCAATATTTTATCCAGCCATGGAGTTTCATACGCCTTGAAGCCAAGGCAGCTTGAAGCCATTAGTCATCTTTTGGCTGGAGATAATTTTTTTTGTATTTTGCCGACCGGTTTCGGTAAATCCGATATATATGGTTGGTATCCAACTTTGGTGGATCAGGTAAAGATTTGTTTTTTTAGTAATTATTCAATAACAAATTTGTTCCCACGATGCTATATTTAAATTCCTTGTGGTATTCATAACAAATATTAATATATTCTAATGGTATGGATCAAATGATACCATTTAGAAATTTCAAGAATTATATATACAATAAAAATTTCAATATTTAAATCAGCTTTAAATATACTTGCCATAACAAAACATTAAAATTTTCAATATTTTAATAATTTATAGATAATTTTTTTTTATTTTTACCCCAAAACAGGGGGTATGCATCAAATAACAACATTTAGATATATCAAGAATCATATTATATATTTTCCTTTGCAATATTAAATCAGCAAATCATCTCAGACTACAATGTTCCTGCTTTCCATAACAAAATATTTTGTTTTTACCCCAAAGGAAATTATTTATTATGTTGGGTAAAAAAAAATACGAAAATATTTTTCAGCGTTTCCAGTATGATGATATCATTGATCTGTAATAGGGTGGACGACCATTTTTTTCCAAATTGATACCACAGGAAATGTTCCTTCGAGAGCATTCTCTATCCAGTTTTGTGGTATGACCTTCCACTACTAAGCCATCACATATTTTCAGTGGGATCCACCCCACCATTATTCTAAACATCACTTACAATGAACTGTTGAGTGATGCTTTGCTTACATATAAACTAAGGTAATTCAAAAATGAAGATAAACGAATTAGAGTACCTTTTCGTAAGAAGTTGAGCCCTGGCACCACGTCAAGGTAGGTACTCAAGCCAGGGTACTTAATTATAGGGGTGATATAATACTGAAAAAATGTTGTACAATCATATCACCTCATCTTAACTACATCAATACTTAGCCAACATTAAGGTAAATAACTGAAACAACAGGCATATAACAGTTAAAAGCTTACATATGAAACAGCTTAACTAAAAAATAGTAAACAAAATGATACAGCACTTGGCATCTTGAAGTTAGTGTTGAGTCAAGGTAAGCACCCGGGATAACCGAGGTCCCGGCCATGCTTTGACGACCCAAATAAAAATTGAAAACTTAACTATACAGACATTGTTATATCTTAGGTAAGTAATAATTTGTTGTGGGATAAGAATGAAACAAAGAAGGAGAAAAAGTTAGGATTGAGTCGAGGTAAGCACCCGGGATAACCGTAGCTCCCGGCAATGCTTCTTAGAGGACCCAGATAATATAAAATCCATAAAGTTATTTTTTTAAAAATGCAGTCTATGCCGCAAATCAGCACTTATTATCTCTAAACCAAATGATGTTAAATGTAAGTTATGGCGTGAGTCAAAGCAATCAGATTTAATTGAGCCATCCTTATTCATAAATTTACCACTAAGAGAAATAAAGCAATAACCAAAGTGAGCCTTCAAGGAACTATTTGCCTCTTTTGTAATTGCGCGATACTGGTCTAACATTATTGGCAAAAGTGAAATTACTAATATTTTACAGAAAGGGTTGCTGAGATGAATTTGATCGCGCAATATATTATACCCTGTACAATTTCCTTCTGATGTCTGCCCTGCCCAAATGTTATTAGTCCCTATAATTAACACACAGACATCAGAAAATTTAACTCAACCTTTCTCTTAATTTTTGAGAAGTTATACCAGGGTTAACATGGAGAGATGTTTTGATAGGGGCTGTAGTTTCCTGGCTTTGGGACTTATAGAGAAAGAGGTACTCTGAGGAGAGTTAGGAAAAACCCAATCCCTTTGTGTTAAATGTGAATGCTCACTTGGCGTACAGTTAAGGAACTCAGGCATCTTCAAATCCCGCAACATAGAATCCCTTACCACGGACACTTTAAGCACACCTGTACCGGAAAGGAATAGATAAGTTAAATATTACAATTTTATGAATGTAAAACAAATTGAAAAAAAATCATATGAGTCAAAATACTTCAACAATCATTGTCTGAATCGCTTTCCGATCGTCCAAATTGTCTGAAACATCCACAGGGGCCAAATACACTATCTTTAACATTCTCAATACACGTTGAACAATGTAAGTGTACATGTGTTACTATGTGGTGCATGTCTTTATCGCCATTTTTAAAGGTACACGTGCGAGAGGAAAAAATGAATGGTTATCGGTCAGTTTTCAAGTAGTTCACGAACATGTAAATTATTCTCAGAATAACCATTCAAATGCCTATTTACAAACATTAAACAGCATCAGTTCTAATCAATCCCACCCTCACTGCGCGATATGTTGGAATCATCGTAAGTGCGGATTCTTTAACTTTTCATTAATTTTGCATAGTTTTAAGTCAGATATATTTATTAATAACTTACCTTTAGAAACTGATGCTATAGATGTCTGGGCCATGGCTGATTTTGATTACTTTAATGCAGTTAAATATCGAAAATGGGAGAAATTGCTGCGCACTGTGTTAAGCTCTCACGTGCCTGTGGCAAGAGGAAGCTCGCGCGCTATCGGGCAGTCACATGTTTTCTGCGGAGCGTACCATTTAATTCTTAGACCAATCAAAACGATTGTGTACGGAAGAGTCTGTTCTATGGATAACCTAGTGATAATCCGGATGGAGTATCGTTGGCCGTCAGTGTTCCTTTACTTGAGACTATCAAAATACCTAAAAATCGCCCTTTTCAAACGGTATCAGCGCCGCGTTTGTCCGTCCTCTGTTTTTTGTTACCACACTTTGAAATAATAATTTTACATCTCACCAAAATTAGATCAAGAATAAGGAAGGATCGATTTGCCTTATTGTGATCCCTCTTCGAACAATTAGCTGTGACCAGGCTTTAAGGTGGAACAAAGTGGGTATTAGTGCTGCAGTCATCCAGCAAAAGAGAGACATGGACCCAAGTACTGCTGAAGGTAAAAAAAATTACAAATGGTTTACGTCTTGCAGTTATACCAGGAAATTGACTTATTATTGCTGCGAGTTGCGAAATTTAAATTAATATATATATTATCAATTATTCTGTTATGTCTGTGGTAACATTAAGGAATAAAGCAAGGTAAATACCAGCTGGTATTTACTACACCAGAAGCTATAATGGAGAGAGGATGGCTACGTGTGGTTTCTGATCTTGCTACACGTATTTGCTTACTGGTAATGGATGAGGCACATTGCATAGATACATGGTGAGAAATGAAAATGCCAAAAATAATATCTATAAGACATCAAAACTTTTTATTACATACAAAGTTTTGTAAGATTATAACAGCTCTCAGAAACGTTCATTGATAGTGAAACAAAGACTTAAATATATAAAGTGACCTCAACCGGGCAATATGTGTCAATATGAATCCTACCACAGAGTGAGAGATTTGAGGCCAATTCTAGGCGAACAAGTCCCAGTAGTCTGCATGACAGGCACAGCCACAGAAAACCTTGTTGATGCAGTGAAGGAGGTCCTGTGCCTGGAAGAGGTTCAAATGGTTGTATCTGTCCCAAACAGGTTTGTTGTTGACATACTACAGTATGTGTATTGTAGCATCACAATAATTCTCATTTGTCATCGTGATAATATATTTGATAATTACAGCCAGAACATAACAAATAATGAAACTGTTACCCACATGTTTATTTACATAGCAAATCTAATAATCTACTCTTATCCTCTTTGTTTGAGGGCATGAACTTCATAACTCATAAACATTGATAACACAATGTGACTAGCACATCACTTGTATTGTTACAGGAGTAACATATACCTGGAGCTACATACAAGATCTCACCTGGCTCATCGACAATTTGGCTAAGAAAGGAGAAAATTCTCCAAAGACTGTCATGTACTGCAGGTACTACATTTGAATTGAAGTGAAGCAAAGTATATGCAAGTGTTAGTACACTAGGTAATGCCCAATACAAGTTCACAAATATGTTGACATTGTACAGAACCCTTGACAGTGTCGCTCGGGCATACAAGATGGTGGTGGGGGCGCTTAGGGTGGGTGGTTTTAGGGAAAGGGAAGTCCATGTGGAAATGTTCCATGGCCAATTTGACCCGGAGAGCGAACAGTACATCATGAGCGAGTTTGACAGACGAAATTTCCAGATTCGCCTCTTAATTTCAACTGTAGCATTTGGTATGGGGGTAGAGGTTCTAGATATAAAGTACATTGTTCATTGGGGGCCTGCTTCGTGTGTGTTATCATACTGGCAGGAGGTAGGCCGATGCGCTAGAGATGGCCACGAAGGTACGGCCATCTGTACATACCACCCAACTCAGCTGATAAACGCACTGTTTCAGCAGACATGCTGACACTATTGAAGGGGGACAGCTGTCTCAGGAAAGGGGTGCTTACAGCTCTGAAAGTCGAGGGTTTGACTGATGACGACATCAAAGAATGCTGTGGTGGGCCCAGGTGCTGTACCATCTGCACTGCAAATCCCTGAGACTAGCTGTCCTCTGCAATAGTTTCAACATTTCTTCTCAAACAGTGCATTTCATTAGGTGACTAGCTGTCGGCCTGCCACTGGCGTGGTCTGGGAATTTCGCTCTCCCTCCAGAAATCAAGGTCGTAACTCAGACTGTGGATGTGACGACCCAGCTTTTTTGGACTTCGCACTCGAGTTGACTTGGCTGCCTGACTTTTATAAGTGTCAACATTTCTATAGGCGCGAAGCACTTTCCTGGGTGAATTGTGCGAGGACAGGACAGTTTTATGACGCTTCGATGGTGTGCACTTAGGGGACTTCACAGGGGATAAGTATGGGAGTCTTTTTATGCTTGCTGGGGGATGATGATGGGGATGATGGGGATTTTGTGGATGGCCAGACACGTCTAGCTAAACGACATGTCGTATCTGGAACAGTCTTGGCCCATGCAACTTTCACGCAATCATTGCACAGGAATCCGGAAACCTCCTGAGCAAATACTTTGTTCAACGTATCAGGAGAACAAAGAGAAGAACATGAACGCCTACTGTAACCACGTTTCGTTTTGACAAACGGTGTGTTGCACGCGCCACAGAGGTCTGACATTTTTAATCTGAAAAGCACAGGAGCTGAAATATAATATGTGCGATGAAGAAGAGAGAAGGTTTGCTTCAACAATATTGACATTCATGGGATTAACAATTCTGAAATGTAATATAACTGGGAAATTATAGCAAACTGCACAAAAGAAATAGAAGCACTGTAATGAATGATAAAATTACACATGTACCATTAGAATGTACATATGGGAAAAAGGAGGAAAGTCAGCCATCCACACAAGGATTTTAACAAAATAATTTAGGGAAATGTCATAATTGTTGGAGATTGCAGTTCACAAAACATTCAATATCGCTCATAATACTGTTTCATTTTTCGTCATTTAGATTCTCAGAACCAATTTTTGTTTGTCAATACAAGAGGGGAGGCGTTACTACACCTTCAGTTACTTTTTGGGGGTGTGGGATAATAAACTATCATTTTTAATTTCATCGTTAATATTTCTGACAATTGATGACTAACTTACCAGTTCAGACGCAGGAAGCATTAGTCGTCGATAGGTCAGGCCATTCTGAGCATGCGCGACGTACGTGGCCTTGAACTTGTAAACAAACATGGTGCTGTCTTTTGGACTTTTACCGCTTCAAAACTGATCGAACTATAACTAATAACCATGGATGAAATCACTCGCTGCAATTTGATAAAATTGTCCGTGAACATCATTGCATTCTAAAACTCCAACGCTTGGGTATGTTTGGTGTTTGGTAGTTGTCTGAATCGATCTCAAGTTTTCTGAGAAAGTAAGACGTCTACTGACGTCTTGTAGGGCTACATTTAACTAGGAACACACGTGTCTAAGTTAATACTTAAATTTAGGTACAGAACTATTCTCGCGGTAGGTAACCGGTACCGCCATGTGTTTCCTTGACTCTTTCTTCACAAATATACCCAAGATGTAGGTTAAGTTTTGCATCAGTGAAACAAGTTCAACAAGCGGATTTGCTCTGCACGGACCACGAGCAACACGATAAAGGTTCTAAACACTAATGATTGATTGTATCCACCGTTGCTTAAATTATATTGACGAGTGGCAATATTTGGTTGCTATTATCAGTAGTTGGTTTGTCTCACAACTGACATATATGAAAAAAAAAAATTTCATTTATATCTAATCATCAAAACTGACGATAGATTCTCATTCTTGGAAAACGCATGGACAAGTGAGCGACGATTCCGGTTTGATTTTCTGAACTTAAGAACAATAAGAGACGCATCTCTTCAATAACTAGTACCGGAACGCAATACGTTTTCCCCTTTGTAACTTCATATAAACAATATACAGCTAAAGGGGATTTCGACCCATTCGATATTCCACATGTTTTTCTCAATGAACGACATGAATATCATTTCAATAACTCTATTCACACAATGTCATTTTACAATAATCGATGATTCAGAAGAATTGTGCTGGGTTTTATTTGATGCTTATAAGCGGAATATTTCAATATAGTTGGTGCATATATCTAGCACAACCATTCAGACGCCAATTAAGAACAAGGTGCTGTCTCTCTCCAAATGGGTTCGATTAATATAAGACCAATGTTTCCAAAACATCATCACATGACACCTTGTGCAACGTCAGACGGTCCAGGTTTTGTTAACTTTGATGAGATCACGAGAATAGCAGTGTGTTTTTCTCAATGATGATCACTTACCATTGCTATGAGGTCACATTAAATGCCGCATAATTAATACATTGTTAATACAATCGTCATGATGAAATCATTGGCACGGTTTGCAGCCAGCCATTCAATTACATACTCACCTCTATGACAATCTCATATCCACATCATTACGACCTCGGCAATCTCTCGTGCACAGTCACCAACTGTCTAGCCACTTCCCATGCCGGCTGTGTGAGAATGTGCCGTCAGCATACAACATGGACACCGGATGACATGTTTTCCGACTTTCAACAATGGAAAATGATGTAATATGAACGCGATGTGATGATATATTGATGGCCTATGAGGATGTGGCCATACATCAGCCAGTTCCGAGCTGCTGTGCGAGTGGCACCGTGACAATATCAATGCTTGAGTCATCGAGCTAATGTTATCCGTTGCACGGTAGGTTCTTATTGCGACTTGCGAGATGACATCCATAGAACGCATCGTATCTTCAAAGGGTGCGAAATATCAGAATCGATATTTGCCTGAATCTCCAAATGGTTTCACTCACAAGAGTAGGGCCCAATTTAACGTTTACGCTTTCGAGGTCGTTTTACCCAATGACATATCTCAACAAATTGGTCTGAGAAATAACAATTATAGAGACAAACTATCAACAATATGCTTCATTACTCATTCGTTTAGTCAATTCACGCATCCAGCGCCTATTCTGCTTGATAGGATGTGCCATGCGTT
>CM067349.1:57723533-57843533 GCA_034190875.2 Urechis unicinctus | reverse complement strand
TATCTCTTCCTGGGTATGAATACATCCTCACACTGTCCCAAGTGTCATAAATATTTGATAGACCATTCAATACACGGTTGGGTTGTCTCTACAATGTTACGACCGATTGTTCAGCTCTGGCTATGGCAGGTGTCGTGGTACTTCATTTTGATTGGAACTAACTTCTGAATAATTCACAAACGGAAGCGTGTTTTGCAAGGTATGATGGAATACTTGAAGGGTCATAGAAGTCGCTTGACTGCAATGACGATTGTGACGCTTGATCGTTGTCTTGACATGACTGAATTGGAACTAGAAACTTGCCATTCTTCAAGGCGTTTGTTTCTTCAATTCAGACTCTAATATGAACATTGCTGCGTTTCAGTACATGCGCTGCATATTGATTAATAATGGATGCGAATGATCTTTTGAATGTCAGCTATGATCATACAGATTTAAGTACCATATTTAATTCACTGTACAAGTATATCAACCATTTTTTAAAGATATCGCATCCTGTGTCAACAACTATAACACAATTAAATAATTTCTTATTTGACATGCCTTACGTAGGTGATGAATGCTAGTACAGTGCTCAGTATATTGAAATGTTCAACAAATCGCTCAGTTAAAGTAGAAGCTTGAGTCACTGCATATCTTTCTCAATAATCACCATGCAGTCTATGTATGTCATCAGTTCAGTATCAAGTGTAACACGGTTTCTGCTTAAATCGCTTTGAAATGGCAGACAATTGATCGACTCAATACTACCAACAAAAGTTAACCATTACACCCGAGCATCTCATCGTCATCTTGATGATTTACTGTCGACACGTATAAACATTTTATCATTTGCAGCAATTGCATATTGACACAAAAAGTATATTTATTGACTCCATGGACAATATTTGCTCACTTGTCCAGTTGCAGTGCACTGGAACAACTGTTCTTAGATCTGACAGCTAATGCAAATTATTTGCATATCAAGAACCATGAATATCGATTGCAACCCCCTTAAGCGGTAATATAACAGCTCTGGAGGAACAATGTTTGCACCATTTTGCAAATGATTATTTAAATCCCCACCATCATCGTTTTCATCGTTATCGTCATCATTTACCGCGTCAACATCCTAATCAGTATTGTTGTCGTCGTCACTATCATGGCCGCCTCAGCATTCAAAAGAATAACGTTGGTACTTTTATTAAGAACGCTTAAAGCTGTAAGGCCGACATGGTCCTTTGATCCATTGGATCATGTGATCTGGCAGTTCTAACTCCATTGTCCATGTGGCTGATTTCCGGTCGAACAAACACCACATCATGATGACAGCAGCGACAGATCACCGTCAGGAAATAACCCGCATTTTCATGGTGAACCACATCACGCAACAGCCAAATAGAACATAGCTCAAACCACTCACATGTCTAACGGAGCAGGAAACCGGCCTTAACAGGTAATATATTTCTTAAATAAAGCCTTCCTTCTATAGGTAAATGTATTTGTAAGGTTTAAATATTGAGGTTTCCTTGTGCGCAACAGGTAAAACCTACGCGCGTCAAATAGTTTGACTATATATGGTGTCTTTAAGACGAAGCATGAAGATGTGTTGGCTTAACAAGTATAAACGACCCCATATAGCAACTACATTCCTGGGATATAAATACCGATACTATCTGTCAGCACATATCTACCCATTGGCTGCTTAATGCTACACACTCTGCTTTCTACCTTGTTTAACATAGATGGGGAGTTGCATTGTGGTTTTTGAGCATTTGTGAGAGAGTGACAATTATCCTTCGTTCTTCACCTTTGCTTCGTCGAGGTCGCCCGATATTTACGTGGCACTTGAGATGCTTATCAGTAGTCACAATCACAATCACAATCAGTTAGTTCGCGTGTTAATGATTAAGTACATTATGCTGAGAAAGCTTTTCGTTGCGCATAAAGGTCATTGAAGCAAGATCGCTTGATTTGTTGCTATTCTGCCAATGGTCACTAATAATTCAGCAGGTGTGCCATAACGGTGACGAAATACAAAGCTACCAAATCGGAAAAAAAATTAGTACACGAAACCGGTAAATATTGCTTAACTTTCGTTTATGTGTAATATTCCACACATAACCTGTAACTGAGGCGTAGAAGCATTAAAAACTCAAACCGACAGGAAGCAAATGATGAAAGTTGACACTTTTGTGATTACACTGCGTGTGAACTGGCCTGCAATGCTTGAAACAGTAAACGTTATCTACCACGTACCAATTATTGACCAATCCAATTACAGATCAAAGGCGATAACTTATAAGACATATAGCCACCCGTATTTTCTCATGGGGAATTTAATTTAGAGTTACGGTGCTACTTAATGACTTTGCGAGTCATAAAATGGTAAATAGTGGACTGTAATGCGACAAGGTATATCCTATTTGTCATTCATAAGATAAATATGTCGAAGACTTTATAATGTTCTCAGATTAACACTGTCTGTCCGTCATTAGGATCTATCACATTTGTTACTCAAACATTGTTAATTAACTCATCATCTATCGGGTAATGGTGTAAGGAGCATGTAGTACACAACATAATGCATTAGATAGACTTTGTTATTTGTCTATAACGAGTCAGATATTGGACCAACTAGGCTAACATAATACGCCAGTATATCACTCACCCTGTATGTTCACTATGCCCCCATCACTTGGTGCATGCGACCAGAATTCCAGAATTCACCAATAGAGCGAAATACGTGTCTATTGCTTGCTCGGCAGTAATACCGGTGAAGTATCATTATATCACAGGTGTGAATAATATGCCTTCACTGTTGATCCCCTAGTCTATGATTTACTATGGCGGATTATTCGGCAGGATCAATGAGTTCTCCGCTGACGGAAATGTATTGTAAGTGACGCCCTGTCGATAATTTGTGGGTATCAACCATATGGGGAAAATGCGGCTGGGGCTATTGCTCACAAGACATTGTTTATTTTATGATAATGATAGGGTGCTTAAACATTGGTGCACGCCACCAGCATCAATAGTGATATAAACCGCATTGATATTCATTAATAAAGGCTTTTGTGGATCAACTTATTGATTATATCGCCCCACACATCTACCGCAATACATCAATAATTCTTTTATTCACCAAGGACAATGATGTTTTGCACAGCTCAAGTTTGCTGTGGATATTATGGCATATCAAGTTGGTATCTGTAGATTCCTCCAACAAGAGGCTCAAAGCTTAAAGCTTAAACGCCGCTCAAATAGTATTTCATTGATCAAGCTGCTTTTAAAACTCTAAAGTAATGGCGAACAGATATGCTGCCTAACAAGGAAGACGTCATTTGTTATCTGAAACGGGATAGCCCCCCGGTCGACACTCAGATCGTGATATGCCAATTTGAGTGACAAATACAATCAACGTTGCGATGAGTAGACTAATATTACAAATGGAGTCTGTATTGCTGAAGAATGTTATAGGTAAAAAACTGAATCCCTTCCAACGTACATTGTTTCTGTTTAGATGTATCCCATAAATCTGTCAATGGACCAAAGTGAGAAAGACATATTATATAATCCAGTTTATATGAATAGAAAAAGCGCATTACATTTAGGGCGATTAACAGAATCATGCAAAGCTACTGACAAGAAATGATTGTTGATTACCAATCCGCAAAGGAAGGATCTTCGATCTATGGACTAACATCTGCTAGAAGTCCATAAACATGACCTCCTACGGTGCCAGAGCGCTTGGAAATGCCACACCAGGCCTGTGGTATTCACTACCGCCTTCAGCCAGTTGAATACACTTAACTCGTATAAATCTAGTCTCAAACATTCGTTTTTACTCAGTACATAAATAATGTCTAATTTGGCGTATTACTTGCTTAACAATTAACTGTCAGCTGCAGCGTCTTTGGGCAGGATTATTTCCTGGAAACAGGCGCTTCACAAATGTCTTGTGTGTATATGTATGCATGTATGTATGTATGTATGTATGTATGTATGTATGTATGTATGTATGTATGTATGTATGTATGTATGTATGTATGTATGTATGTATGTATGTATGTATGTATGTATGTATGTATGTATGTATGTGTGTGTGTGTATGTATGTATGTATGTATGTATGTATGTATGTATGTATGTATGTATGTATGTATGTATGTATGTATGTATGTATGTATGTATGTATGTATGTATGTATGTATGTATGTAAGTATGTATGTGTATGTATGTATGTATGTATGTGTATGTATGTTATGTATGTATGTATGTATGTATGTATGTATGTATGTATATATATATATATGTTCTGTATATATATATATATATATATATATATATATATGTCTCTATATATATATATATATGTGTGTGTGTGTGTGTGTGTGTGTGTGTGTGTGTGTGTGTGTGTGTGAATGTATGTATGCATGTATGTATGTACCTTGAGAATCGTCTTGTTACATGCCCAAACATCCATTCTTTATTGGCTGTACAGTATCAAGTTTACATGGCCTCACAAACACCTCCTTCCATGTTCTCAAAAGCGGCGGCATATATGTCTGTTCAACTACAGGCTTCTATGCCCGTTTAACTATCTGCACTTTCTCACATATCATATCATGTTTCCATGCTAAAACAGCTAGCTGATTTGACGCCCTTCTGTGACATGACATGCATCTTCATGTGCGAACCCGATCGATGATTTGCTTAGCAATCTTCTAAACCAACGGAAGTGAACATTTTCACACCTATCGAAATCCTTCGTAATCCATTTGGATTCGGTCCGTGCAGCCCAAAGCAATGTTTGCTGTATCGATGGTAACGTTAACATACCATTACATAGAGATATTGGTGTCACTTATGTCTATTTGATTTCCAGAGAAAGGCATGAATAATATTGTTTGCATTACAAAAGGACAGTGCGAGTTCGCGCATTAGCACGTCGGACTGGCGTTATATTTGCATCAATAGTATGTGCCATGGTACCTCTGGGCAAACGTATAACCGTCGTACAGGGATGTTCTATTCTAGTTTTCCCACCTGCATTAATCTTTACATTTAATAATTGAATTACCACCATCATAACCTATATCATTAGGTGAATGACAAAATATGTGTATGGTGATACATCAGACAATGTATTCAAACAAATACATCCCCAACAATATATATTTGTGACATTTTCTCCACGCTGTGTCTGAACAATCCTCCCTGCCATTCGCATTCCAATACCGAATATCATCAACATTAGCGAACGGCACCTGGTCCACAGGTGGAATCAACACTCAACGAGTGATTTTCTACTGTCTACTGCCATTTATGATTTATTACTTTAACTGCGATTGAAGATAATATATCATTTAGGTGTTGCAATAATTTGCTTTATACAAGCAAGTTTCCTCCGCATTCGGCCAACTTTTTCGATATTCAGACAGCGCGGTAAAGAATGATAAAATGCTTGACACTCCCTGTTCATCCTAATCTACGTCGCAATTGCTGTAGCTGAAGTTGTTTATCAATAACACCTGCAACCAAGACCACACATAAAGAGCTCCATAAACGGAGATGACAATAGAACAATGACTGCGTGTGTTGAGTTATATATCTCATGCCAAAACAAATAGGTTAATTTTGTAGCACATAAGTCAGTTTCCACAATCGCATTTATATGACCTCAAGAAAAGCCTATGGCTGTTTGGGTTATTGGTTGGTGAGAAGATTTTATTACTCATGTTGCTACGCTGTGACTAACAAATGGATATCCAATCTGCTTAAAAGTTCAATCCTATATTTAACTTCCGTGTGACGAGATGTTATTGCATATTATTCATTTAAATCATACAAGTTTCAATACAAAATAAAAGACACAACATGCAAGTACCGTGCTGTACAAAAACTGCATGTCCCATGAATAAACAAATGAATGAACAGATTTTGTCTCCAAAAAAAACATGGTTCCTTAAACAATTCAGATATGATATGCATTGTGAAAATAACGATGTCGATTAAATACAATTAAAAGAACTTTCATGGTACGTAGGCTGTGGGATAAGCACTATAAATGTCAGTATTGGCAACTTAATGCAAAACATCACAGGATTTCCTGCAGATTGTTGTGAATTTCTATTGTTAGGGGCGGTGTCTTTTATCCTTGAAAATTATATGGTCCCCTTTCAAGTGACGGCTCTTTGATGTAAGAAATCACCATTGTTAGAAAACAAAAGCAGTGCTTGATACGAATCAGAAGTAACAGTTTTTAAGTTATCAAGATAAACACAATGCATGACGTTTATTGTGAAAGACATCAAAGATATAAACAATGCTACAAATGATAGTAACTTGGTTATATCTGTCACATGATGCATAGCATAACACTTGATATGAACTAATCGTTGCATTTGTTTACAAGAAATTCATATTTTAGTTAGCCAGCAATGCTAACAGTAAACTGAGTGCATAAGAACAAGATAGTTTAAATTCAAATAGTTTAGACTGGTCTTAAGACTTTTGAGATGGAGAATTGTACATTCATCTAGCTTCTATGCCATTCTAATCGACGGCATCTAATGAATAATTTAGTCAATGGCCTTGCCGCACCATTAAAAGAGTGGAGGTCTTTCCAATTACATCAAGTTGAATATTTATATCATCACAAAAGATCTCTGTAGATATGTCGTCTCCAGCGGCCAATCAAACAACTGAAGACAGAACACACACCCATCGCTCTTTGAATGACATCAAACCGACAGCTTGTGATAAGTTAAAAGTCATTAGTTCATGTTTGTATAGTCACAGAACGGCATGTTAGTCGATGATCGTACCTGTTTGCTTGGATTGTCAGACGTAATTGCCTGATGCCACCATAATGAAATGTCAAGGTGAACTCTACAGTAAGTATGATATAAAAGGGGAACTATAATGCCCTGTAATCTTTGCAAAGTATATCTACAATCGACACGTCATTATTTAATCAAATGTTCAATCGATTGTTCATTGCAAGAAAATGCACACATGCATATTCTCCTATGCTAACATATAAATTTGATATCATGCTACATTGCCACTTTGCTTATTCAATCAATTGCTTCTATGCTACATTCCCTTGCTCACTGTAGTAGTTATGCACTGCAACTTCTGGGTCAGCAGGATATATACGTAATCATATTGTAATCGTGAATCGCTTGCAATATTTTCGAGATTTCTTTTGTTGCCCCATGCGTCACTACCTACCGAGTAACTGTAACGAGTACGCGCTGTTAATCAAAATGAAAGATGTTGGCATTCAATATTAGAGATAATTGTATCCAAGCCATTGGTGGCAGTATGTGACTCAAAACAGAATAAAACCAATAAGCTTACCTATCTGACCGCTTCGATCCACTTAACCAAAGCGACATTTGCTGCATTAAGAGACACTGTTAGCTTCGCGTGGGGTATTATTGTTCCTAAGGGCTTTGTCGTTCGATCCATCCATGTTATCAATAG
Organism: Urechis unicinctus; assembly: GCA_034190875.2. Classification (NCBI taxonomy): domain Eukaryota; kingdom Metazoa; phylum Annelida; class Polychaeta; order Xenopneusta; family Urechidae; genus Urechis; species Urechis unicinctus. The sequence continues at coordinate 57,836,061 of CM067349.1, read as the reverse complement.
TTTTTGGTTTGCTGAACTTCATCAATAGATACCCAACGCTGTTTCACTCCCATTTCGATCGATTTTTATAGCACCAATGTTAGAATTACAGCATCGTGTATCACTTTTGAGCAGTGTCAGACAAATTAGCCGTTTGTTAACGATCACAGAATAACAGAGTGCTATATTTATTTCCAATTTTAAGATATCGAGTATACACATAATCCGACCATACATTTAGGGTCCTTAATTAACTGTAATGGTTTATGAGAATACTTTCGTAATTATGGATAATTCATACTAATTCAAAGAATAATCTACCAGCAGGTGCTTGGCCCATATTCATGAGTAAGAATATGAACACTAACGGTTTAAGAATTCAGCAGCTAATTAATGGAATGATAATGTTGATAATATCAGTGGTTAATACCTAGTGTGGCACACGCTCCGCTGACTGCTCGACAGCGGCATCATGCATCCACTAAATACACTCTTTCTCCAGTACCATAACGCAAATTACCCAGAGACACTTTTACATGTCTTTATGTGTATGCGTTGCATTTCCATAAATCCTGAATTGAATTTCGCATTCTTCCCGTCCAACATGTGAAGTGGGCAGTGTACTGTGTGCTGTCAGGGTCGCGATCGCCATGGAGCATTAATGCAGTTTAAACATAGGTTATATGTACACTAATCAGTGTATTCATGAAATTCGCCATAGCTTCCTCAAAACATTAGATCTACGTCGTGTAAAAATGATCCAATCTGAATTTTCTCTCTATGCATATAGCAAGTATCATCATTGACAGCTGCACCATTTCAAAATGTTAATGATGATCAATTGCCATCGCTACGAAGCCACAAATAAATGCCACATAACGGATACCTTTATATTACGATCATCCATTCTATAAGTCATACTTAAAGCAATTATGGTCTATTTGCATTGAATTATATCTTGGCAGGACAAAACCTCGTCGCTTTTATATGCAGCGTCGTTCATTCAACACAATACTGCTCCCGCATTTGAAAAGCATATCAACCAAAAATACATCTTTTATGGCCGATATGCGTGTGAAGCGTGACTATTGTGACTAGTCGATTAATTTTACATAAACATGAGACGTTGACACTCAGAACAACACAGGAATCAAACGTATATTCGGAACAGTAATTTAAGATAAAAGAGTAATATCTAAGTCACAAAGAGCACAGAGGGGCAATTGATTAGCGACAATGTATGCAATGTCAAAGAGACAGGCAAAAGCAAATATACTGGGGGTAAGTTTTATATACGAACAAAATCCGAAGAACAAGCTACAACAGACTAACTACAACGAACATCCCAGAGGCTCCCTCATGGTGTTTGTAAAGTCACCAAGGACTGATCTGAAATGTTGCCCGTTGCCATAGATATTGTCTTGTGATTTGTGCTTGATGCTATGTTGAATACTGATTTGATGCACTCTACAAGCTATTGTGTGTTAGTGCGCTTCTGTCTGTGGTACCGTTTTGGTAGCTTACCTCGCTGTTAAAACACTGAAACGTAAATAATAGCCTTTTTGTTGGCTACAAACTGAGACATCCAGCTGTTATCATGTAGCCATTTGCACGGTTTGCAACCAGCCATTCCATTACATACTTACTCAACCAGACAATCTGATATCCACATAGTCACGCCATCGACCGGCCATATTGCTCAGTCACCAGCTGGCATGCCCACTGCCCACGATGACTGAAGCAAAGGTGTGTTGCCCCATCAACCTTAGCCAAGGTACAAGTAAAACCAATAAAATACTATTGGCGTGTTATATATCATACTAGGATCATGGACCATTTCCTTTTTGCAACAACGGAGCATGATGCAATATGAACGAGATGTGACGATATATTTATGGCCCATGAGGATTTGCAATACATCACGAACTCCATAATGCTCCGGAAATGACACAGTGACATTATCAATGCATGAGTCTGAGTCATCGAGTTAATTTTATCCCAACACGTTAGGTTCATAATACAGAAGTTGAGATGGAATATAAATAGAATGAAGCGCGTGTTCAAAAGGTGCGAAGAGTAGAATATTTGCCAAGATCTGCAAATGACTTCTTTCTCATGGGTGGTACAAAATTAACGCGTATAAAAGCACAATTGCTTTCGCTTCTATATCGGGATCGATTTGTTTTGTAAGTATTGGGAAACACAGCCTGTAGCGTGAATCTTATATTGATATCAAGTCAACTTGGGTGACAGAAAACTAACACTCCTTCATTGATAAAAAAATCATAACTCTACGTCATAACTTATTATCTGACACGCAACATTTGGAAAAGGCATTGGTTTCGGCTCAGATATGTCTACGAAAATATGTTGAGGACATCACGGTTATTGCTGTGGATGGAAAATTAACCCTCATATGTCAATTACTGATCACCATCGGTGGCTTTCTCCATATCCATTCAGACCAGGGCATGATGGTGATGGTAGGAGTGTCAAGGTCAATAGCTACTTCAATAATAGCAAAATGCTTGCCATAATATCGTTTAGTATGTATGATTACGCCGTGAAAGATATTTACAAATCGGTTTAAGATATCAAAACAATAGAGACAATCTATGGAAAGTATATCTAATTAAACATCTGTGGTATCAGCATTTGGTTTATATGAATCACATCAGACTATGTCTGGAAAGAGTACACGCCTTGGTATTGCTATAGCCTACTTCAGATGTTTATGTGTTCAGCATCTATTCGGGAAATTCACTTGTAAAGGTACTGTCCAAAGCTTATAGCATTGCTGGAATAAATGTCGATGGCCACCAGCTCAATTGATGAAGGGAACATTATGCATGGTTATTGCATCACTTGATTTTTTATAGGTAAGCAGGGCAAACAAATACGTGTAAATTGGTGACATTTTGTCACGTCAAGGTCACTAGGCGGATATATACTGCACGGATCCCAGATTTTTGTGGTAAACTTATCAAGCTTCATTGACGGAATCGATTGCAGAATCTGCCATCATGGATGCAAAACATTGGAATAAACAGAATTTGATAACATCATTGCACTTCGTGCCTGTTTTGTCAACTTTTACTGTCGTCATCATTTTAGCTTGAATCAAAGCGTGCTCGAAAAAAGGAGAAACAATACCTTTGTGTTCTGCATATTGACAAAATATCTGAACGCTGAGTACATTTTGCATCCGTCCTTAATGATGCATAAGCATAGGAGGAATTTTGTTTCTTTATTGAACTTACTTATCTACAAAAAGGATGCTGAGAACTACAAACACTTAATCTCGTAAGGCTTGTTGTTTACACGTGCCCTAAACAGACTAACGACACACAATTACCATACATTTATGCATCAACATAGATCAAATGTAACGAAAAATAAATCAATGTATCAAACAAGAACTTAAATGAAGAATTATTTTTCCCGATTAATTAAATTCTTGGTCAAGAAAATAAGTCCATTAAAGCATGACTTAGAACTATGGGGTTTGCATCGAAGTTAAACCTAGCGCGTTACAACTATTGGACTGGCAAACACAACGTAACCAGGAGTATCTCAACGAATATTAAGTATATCTATGACTAGTTTTGAGATGCTATACATTTGAGGACAATAATTCGCTAGATCCCATGTTGTCATGAAAACGCTATTATAGCACTGTTAACTTCCATTATGGTGGTATGGTAAGCGGAAAGATGGAGGGACACGTTATTCTGTGGACCTCAACAAGTTGCTATATATTTATCGCTGGACTGCATCGTTCAGCGATTTGGCCGTCGGTCATCGGCTGGTGTCACCATGTATTATTGCCAAGCTGTCGATAAATAATCAATCAGTTATATTACACCAACAGACGTTTAATCAAGAAGACGTGGGCCCGCACTCAATTATAAATGCCTCTGGTAAGTAAGCAGGACGTAGACATAATGTAATCGTGAATCGCTTGCAATATGTACGAGATGTGAAGATCGGTTGTTGCCCCATACGAACATGGCATCAATACCAACCACGATGCTGTAATGCTAACATTGATGTTATACTAATCGATTCCAATGAGAGTGAAACAATACTCTATTGATGAAGTTCAGTGAAAACAAAACTATTGATGACTTTCCGACAAAGCCAACTGGAAACGATGAAAAACAACACCCCACGCGAAGCTAATGCAAACGTGGATCGAAGCGATCAGATCGGTACGGTCATTGGTTATATTTGGTCCTCGACACATACTGTCACCAATGGTTTAGATACAGTTATCGATAATATTGAGTGTCGACTTGCTTTGGAGCAGCGTAATCTTCCCATGGAAGCCTGAAAACACACTGTAAAGATTGGCCCACACATGCATTAACTTACTTCACATCAATGCCACATAGAAATATATTGTGGTCGACGCATTCATCTTTCATTCTGATTAACGCATATGCCCGTTACATTAACTCGGACGTTGCAAGTCGGTTGTGAAATATTATTTGAGTAAAGATCAATGTTGTATTTTCAGGGAGGTATTAATCACCGGCAAGTGGAACGGTCAACCCTGCAAGCGGAAAGTAAAGGAAATAAAAGGTAAACCATTCTCATTCAAGTGCGTCCAGGCTTGTATAATGGATGCTGATGCAATAAGAGAATATTCTAGCCGACATGCCAACGCACTTAACATGGGGAGTAAATTAGTCGCCGGTATTGCCCGCCTGCAATATTGTTGAATGTTATCGTATCGTGTGACGACAGGTCACGAACTGTGTTCCTAAAATGCTACGCCATATCAAACCACTATAGCGAATATGATGGTCTATATTGGGCCTTACAGTTCATGGAGATCAGAAATGAGTGCGAAATACTATGGTCTTAAGTGGATGATACAAACGCCGAATATAGCGTTGCATATTTTGTATGCAAATGGTGGCTTAAAACGGATATGTGAAAAATCAGTGTTGTGATTCACACTGGGATAGATGTAGCGCCTTGTGTCGGAATAACATGTGGTATGATGATACATATCCATATTTGTAGTTGGTATTGAGACCACGATTGCATGAGGCAACAACCGAGCTTCACATCTCATACATATTTCAAGCGATATGTACGTATGTCCTGCTAACTCAGAAGTGAGCAAGAAAATTTAGTTTCGGAGCAATTGATTGAGAAAGCAAAGTGGCAATGGCGTATGATGTCAAACTTATATATGAGCATAGGAGAATGTGTATATGTGCTTACTAAAATATCACATTTTCTTGCAATAAACAACCGTTTAAACATTTTATAACATAATTACGTAGCCATGGTAGATATACTTGGCAACAACCACAGGGCACCAAAGTTCCCCTTCTTTACTGATGCGTTTTACGTCCTATCCTAAGCATTAATTAAAGCCCCAAGCAACCACCTTATTGCGGTAAAGTGTTATCTTTCTGCTTTTATATCATATTTATTGTAGAATTCACATTGGTGGCAATTACGTCTAACACTCATAGAACACGGGATCGATCATCGAATGATATGCCGTTCTGTGACTTTACAAACGTGGACCAAGTAAGACTTGTTCTGTAATAGACGTTTTCATTCATCAACTGTTACAGCGAAATAAATAGCGGGATCCATGCTAGAAAGTCTAAGATGCAAAATCGATGAGTGCAAATTTCACTTTTCTTAATATAGTTGTGAAATAATTTCCAAGCATGCAGTGAAGGGTGGGTAAATTGCATACACCAAATGATAAAAAGATAGATTGTTTTCTGTGAGTCGCTTCTTTTCCGATGGATCAGAGGTCGCGATCTGCACACCTATGATGCTGCCCGATATTAACCAACTACTGTGATTATAAGAAGCTGTATTTAGACTGAGCACACTCTAAACTGCCTCATTCTCAGTAAGATGTGCCTCATTCTCAGTTCTCAGTGAGTGAATGTTATGACTTAGATAGGTATCAATTATGTAATCATGCGTCGTGATAAATTCACATGCCATAAGAGTTTAATCGCATAATGTACATTGATGTGAATTACACTGAATTGATTCAACATTGTGTCACACTTTACACCTTAGTAGCGTCATTGTGTTCGTACCCGAGGACCATATTAATGGCATTGTAATCAGACCTGTGGTCCGTGGTAGTATCATTGTGTTCACATATATGGTCCATAGAGACGTCATTGTATTCAGACGTGTCGTCCATTATGGTGTAATCGAATTGAAATATGTGGTCCGTGCTAACGTCATCGTATTCAGACCTGAAGTACGCAGTGACATCATTGTGTTTAGACCTGTGGTCCACATTGATGCTGTTTTGTTTCGTAGTAACGTCATCGTCTGGCTGTTGAATCGTGGTGCATGGTAACGTTAATGAGTCTTATCCTCTAGTGGCGATTGAACCAATCAAATATTTATGGTGCGTTATGTATCATTCCAGTACCATGAAACATTTCCTACTTTTAACGATGAAGCATGATGCAATATTAACGAAATGTGTTGATATACTGATGGACCATTAAGATATGACAATAAATCTTGAGCTCCATAATGCCCCGGGAATTCCACCGGTACACTATCAATACATGGGTCTGAGTCATCGAGTTAATGTTATCCCAGCACGTTAGGTTCATAATGCAGAAGCTGAGATGGAATATCAATAGAATGAAGCGCGTGTTCAAAAGGTGCGAAGAGTAGAATATTTGACTTGACCTGTTCATCATAATGCATTATCCAACACTTGCACATTTGGGAAAGGCATTGGTTTCTACTAAGAACTATCCACGTAAATGTGCATAGGACATCGCTACTGTTGCTGTAGATGGTCACACGGAAAAATAACCCACACATATCAATCATTGTTCGCCATCGATGGCATTCTTCATCCCTTTTGCAACAGTCCATTTTTAGACCTGGGCAGGATGGTGATGCAAGGAACGAGTACTCGAATGGCAGTACATTGCTTTCCACCTTAGCATTTTATAAGATTGATTACGCGGTGAAAGATATTTACAAATTGGTTTTAGATATTGAAAACAATAGAGACAAGTTCTGGAAGAATATTAATCTGTTTCATCAGTACATGAATTATACATGGGAAGAGTACACTCCTGGGTATTGTTATGGCCTACTGCATCTTTTAATGTATTCAGCATCGATTATTCTATAATTCGGGAAATTTCCTCATAAAGGTAGCGTCCGTGATCAAAGCTGATAGCATTGTTGGCATAGATGTCGATGGCTACCAGCTCATTTGATGAAGGGAACATTATGCATGGTTATTGCACCACTAGATTTTTAATAGGCATGCAGGGCAAACAAATGCGAGTAAATTGATGGCAATTTGTCACGACAAGGTCACTAAGCGGATTTACACTGCACGGATCGCAGATTTTTTATGGTAAACGACATTAGGAAAACTTATCAAGCTTCATTGACGGGATCGACTGCAGAGTCTGCTATCATGGATGCACACATTAGAATGAAAAGAAATCGAAAGTTCATTGCGTTTAGTGTATGCTTTGTCAACTTGTCGCTTGAATCGAAGCGTGCTCGAAGAAAAAATGAGAAGCAATACTATTTTGTTTTGTATCCGCCTTGAATGATGCATAAACATGGGAGGAATTCTGTTTCTTTATTGAACTTACTTACAAACAAACAGGATGCTAATAATTAGGAACGCATAACGTCGTAGGGCTTGTTGATTACAAATGTCTATACAGACTAAATAACCATACATATATGCATCAACATATATCATATGTAACAAAAATAATCAATGAATGTAACAAGTACATGCATAAAAAATGTTTTCACCCATTGTAATATTCTTGGTTAAGGGAAATGGGTTCATTTAAGCATGACATAGAACTAGGAATTTGCATCGAAGTTAAACCTATTATGGTATAATCATTGTATTGACAAACACAACGTAATCAGGAGTATCTCAACGAATATTAAGACGTATTTTGAGTGCTACCTTTGACCATCTGTAAAATTCTCATGTTAAGTATAGTAATGAAAAACCCAAAACTGGGTATGAATATGCTGGATCCCAAGTCGTGATAATAACACCAGTATATCATTGTTAACTGGGGACAATTCATCTCCATTGAAAAGTTGTTATGTGCACACTTAATATTTAACGCTGGCTTGCATCGTTAGCAATTGGGCCGTCGGTTATCGGCTGGCGTCACCATCTGTTATTTCCAAGCTGTCGATAAATAATGAATCGTTTATATAACACCTTTAGACGACTAATCAAGAAGACTTGGGCACGCCATCAATAATAATACATTCATTTGCCTCAGGTGAAAGATCATATAACAGCTTCAATCGCCACAAACCGAGGGCACCACGACTCGATATCCCGTGAAATTAGTGTTAAATAGATGATGTCGTTACTGCGAAACAAAACAGCATCAATACGGACCACATGTCTAAACACAATGACGTCACTGCGCATTGCGATGACGTTACCACGGACCACATATCTCAATTCGATAATGCCACAATGGACCACATGTCGGAATACAATGACGTCACTATGGACAATATATGTGAACAATGATATCACCACGGACCACAGGTCGGAATACAATGACGTCACTATGGTCCTCGGGTCCGAACACACTGACGTAGCTAAGGAATTCATTTCTGCACACAATATTGAATCAATTCCCATCCATCTACATTCTGTGTTTATTTGCCGTGTGAATTCATCATGACGTATGATTATATCGTTGATACCCATCTCAGTCATAACATTCACTGACTCCCATCTTACTGAGAATGAGGCAGTTTGGAGTCCGCTCAGTCTAAATATAGCTTCTAATAATCCCAGTAGTTAGTTAATATCGGACAGCATCATAGGTGTGCAGATCTTGACCTCTGACCACGACTTTAGATAACCTTCCCGAAGAATGCTACCAGGTAATTCGGAAAAGAAGCGACTCGTGGGGCGACGTCATTACTCGCGCTTCTGTATGCTGACATTGCATGGAGCCCATTGTTCCTTGGAAAATTGAGAACTTTTATTGCACCACTGTATGCATGGAAAATATAAGGAAAGTAAAATCTGCACTTATCCATTTTGAATCTTAGATTTTCCAGCATGGATCCCGCAATTACTTTCGCTGTAACTATTGGACTGACAAACACCACGTAACCAGGAGTATCTCAACGAATATTAAGTATATCTATGATTTACCCGGACTAGTACTGAGATGCTATTCATTTGAAGACAATAATTCGCTAGATCCCATGTTGTCATGAAAACGCTATTATAGCACTGTTAACTTCCATTATGGTGGTATGGTAAGCGGAAAGATGGAGGGACACGTTATTCTGTGGACCTCAACAAGTTGCTATATATCTATCGCTGGACTGCATCGTTCATTGATTTAGCCGTCGGTCATCGGCTGGTGTCACCATGTATTATTGCCAAGCTGTCGATAAATAATCAATCAGTTATATTACACCAACAGACGTTTAATCAAGAAGACGTGGGCCCGCACTGAATTATAAATGCCTCTGGTAAGTAAGCAGGACATACGTAGACATGATGTAATCGTGAATCGCTTGCAATATGTACGAGATGTGAAGATCGGTTGTTGCCCCATACGAACATGGCATCAATACCAACCACAAATATGGATATGTATGATGCAACCACATGTTGTTCCGACATAAGACGCTATATCTATCCCAGTGTGAAACACATCAGTGATTGTTCACATATCCGTATTAAGCCACCCTTTGCTTCCAATATATGCAACTCTAAACTCTATTTCGCAGTCAGACAAAAACAAATATGTTAAGGTGGGGGTGCTTTATTTACGAACAAAATCCGTAGAAAAAGCACTTGCTACAACAAACACCTCAAAGATGTTGCCCGTTACCAGAGAGATTTTCTTGTGATTTGTGCTTGATGTTAAGTTTGATGCATTCTACCAGCTATTGTGTGTTAGTGCGATTCTGTCTGTTGTACCGTTTTGGTAGCTTACCTCGCTGTTAAAACACTGAAACGTAAATAATAGCTCTTCTGTTGGCTACACATTGAGACCAGCTGTAGCCATTGGCGCGGTTTGCAACCAGCCATTCTCTTACTTACTGACTCAAATGGACTTTATATCCATCAACAGCCCATCTTGCTCAGTCACCAGCTGGCATGCCCAACGCCCACGTTTTTCTGGAGCAAGTGTGCGTTGGTCCCATCAACCTTTTATTGAAATGCTACGCATACACAGATGCCGAGCAGACAGCTGATCGATTGCCATATTCAACATACACCATTGATATTATCAACATGTCTCATTCAATTAATAAGCTGCTGAAATACTTAAACCTTTAGCGTTCATACTCTTACGCATGAATATGGGCAAAGCACCTGCTGGTAGAATGTTCTTTGAATTAGTGTGAAGAATCCATAAATACGAATGCATTCTCATAAATCTTTACAGTTAATTTAGGACCCTAAATTTATGGTCGGATTATGTCTGTATTCGATATCTTTATTTGGAAATAGATATAGCACTCTGGTGACCTTAACAAACTGAACGAAGTGATACACGATGCTGTAATGCTAACAATGATGTTATACAAATCGATTCCAATGAGAGTGAAACAGTACTCTATTGATGAAGTTCAGTGAAAACAAAACTATTGATGACTTTCCGACAAAGCCAACTGGAAATGATGAAAAACAACACCCCACGCGAAGCTAACGCAAACGTCGCTTGGGTAAAGTGGATCGAAGCGGTCAGATCGGTACGTTCATTGGTTATATTCGGTCCTCGACACATACTGTCACCAATGGTTTAGATACAGTTATCGATAATATTGAGTGCCGACTTGCTTTGGAGCAGCGTAATCTTCCCATGGAAGCCTGAAAACACACTGTAAAGATTGGCCCACACATGCATTAACTTACTTCACATCAATGCCACATAGAGATATATTGTGGTCGACGCATTCATCTTTCATTCAGATTAACGCATATGCTCGTTACATTAACTCGGACGTTGCAAGTCGGTTGTGAAATATTATTTGAGTAAGGATCAATGTTGTATTTTCAGGGAGGTATTAATCACCGGCAAGTGGAACGGTCAACCCTGCAAGCGGAAAGTAAAGGAAATCAAAGGTAAACCATTCTCATTCAAGTGCGTTCAGGCTTGTATAATGGATGCAGATGAAATAAGAGAATATTCTAGCCGACATGCCAACGCACTTAACATGGGGAGTAAATTAGTCGCCAGTATTGCCCGCCTGCAATATTGTTGAATATTATCGTATCGTGTGACGACAGGTCACGAACTGTGTTCCTAAAATGCTACGCCATATCAAACCACTATAGCGAATATGATGGTCTATATTCGACCTTACAGTTCATGGAGATCAGAAATGAGTGCGAAATAGTATGGTCTTAAGTGGATGATACAAACGCCGAATATAGCGTTGCATATTTTGTATGCAAATGGTGGCTTAAAACGGATATGTGAAAAATCAGTGTTGTGATTCACACTGGGATAGATGTAGCGCCTTGTGTCGGAATAACATGTGGTATGATGATACATATCCATATTTGTAGTTGGTATTGAGACCACGATTGCATGAGGCAACAACCGAGCTTCACATCTCATACATATTGCAAGCGATATGTACGTATGTCCTGCTAACTCAGAAGTGAGCAAGAAAATTTAGTTTCGGAGCAATTGATTGAGAAAGCAAAGTGGCAATGGCGTATGATGTCAAACTTATATATGAGCATAGGAGAATGTGTATATGTGCTTACTAAAATATCACATTTTCTTGCAATAAACAATCGATTAAACATTTTATAACATAATTACGTAGCAATGGTAGATATACTTGGCAGCAACCACAGGGCACCAAAGTTCCCCTTCTTTACTGATGCGTTTTACGTCCTATCCTAAGCATCAATTAAAGCCCCAAGCAACCACCTTATTGCGGTAAAGTGTTATCTTTCTGCTTTTATATCATATTTATTGTAGAATTCACATTGGTGGCGTTAGGCAATTACGTCTAACACTCATAGAAAACGGGATCGATCATCGAATGATATGCCGTTCTGTGACTTTACAAACGTGTACCAAGTAAGACTTGTTCTGTAATAGACGTTTTCATTCATCAACTGTTACAGCGAAATAAATAGCAGGATCCATGCTAGAAAGTCTAAGATGCAAAATCGATGAGTGCAAATTTCACTTTTCTTAATATAGTTGTGAAATAATTTCCAAGCATGCAGTGAAGGGTGGATAAATTGCATACACCAAATGATAAAAAGATAGATTGTTTTCTGTGAGTCGCTTCTTTTCCGATGGATCAGAGGTCGAGATCTGCACACCTATGATGCTGCCCGATATTAACCAACTACTGTGATTATAAGAAGCTGTATTTAGACTGAGCACACTCTAAACTGCCTCATTCTCAGTAAGATGTGCCTCATTCTCAGTTCTCAGTGAGTGAATGTTATGACTTAGATAGGTATCAATTATGTAATCATGCGTCGTGATAGATTCACATGCCATAAGAGTTTAATCGCATAATGTAGATTGATGTGAATTACACTGAATTGATTCAACATTGTGTCACACTTTACACCTTAGTAGCGTCATTGTGTTCGTACCCGAGGACCATATTAATGGCATTGTAATCAGACCTGTGGTCCGTGGTAGTATCATTGTGTTCACATATATGGTCCATAGAGACGTCATTGTATTCAGACGTGTCGTCCATTATGGCGTAATCGAATTGAAATATGTGGTCCGTGCTAACGTCATCGTATTCAGACCTGAAGTACGCAGTGACATCATTGTGTTTAGACCTGTGGTCCACATTGATGCTGTTTTGTTTCGTAGTATCGTCATCGTCTGGCTGTTGAATCGTGGTGCATGGTAACGTTAATGAGTCTTATCCTCTAGTGGCGATTGAACCAATCAAATATTTATGGTGCGTTATGTATCATTCCAGTACCATGAAACATTTCCTACTTTTAACGATGAAGCATGATGCAATATTAACGAAATGTGTTGATATACTGATGGACCATTAAGATATGACAATAAATCTTGAGCTCCATAATGCCCCGGGAATTCCACCGGTACACTATCAATACATGGGTCTGAGTCATCGAGTTAATGTTATCCCAGCACGTTAGGTTCATAATGCAGAAGCTGAGATGGAATATCAATAGAATGAAGCGCGTGTTCAAAAGGTGCGAAGAGTAGAATATTTGACTTGACCTGTTCATCATAATGCATTATCCAACACTTGCACATTTGGGAAAGGCATTGGTTTCTACTAAGAACTATCCACGTAAATGTGCATAGGACATCGCTACTGTTGCTGTAGATGGTCACACGGAAAAATAACCCACACATATCAATCATTGTTCGCCATCGATGGCATTCTTCATCCCTTTTGCAACAGTCCATTTTTAGACCTGGGCAGGATGGTGATGCAAGGAACGAGTACTCGAATGGCAGTACATTGCTTTCCACCTTAGCATTTTATAAGATTGATTACGCGGTGAAAGATATTTACAAATTGGTTTTAGATATTGAAAACAATAGAGACAAGTTCTGGAAGAATATTAATCTGTTTCATCAGTACATGAATTATACAAGGGAAGAGTACATTCCTGGGTATTGCTATGGCCTACTGTTTCTATTAATGTATTCAGCATCGATTATTCTATAATTCGGGAAATTTCCTCATAAAGGTAGCGTCCGTGATCAAAGCTGATAGCATTGTTGGCATAAATGTCGATGGCTACCAGCTCAATTGATGAAGGGAACATTATGCATGGTTATTGCATCACTGGGTTTTTTATAGGTAAGCAGGGCAAACAAATACGTGTAAATTGGTGACATTTTGTCACGTCAAGGTCACTAGGCAGATATATACTGCACGGATCGCAGATTTTTGTGGTAAACTTATCAAGCTTCATCGACGGGATCGATTGCAGAATCTGCCATCATGGATGCAAAACATTGGAATGAACAGAATTCGATAACATCATTGCAGTTCGTGCATGTTTTGTCAACTTTTACTGTCGTCGTCATTTTAGCTTAATTCAAAGCGTGCTCGAAAAAAAGGAGAAACAATACCTTTGTGTTCTGCATATTGACAAAATATCTGAACGCTGAGTACATTTTGCATCCGTCCTTAATGATGCATAAGCATAGGAGGAATTTTGTTTCTTAATTGAACTTACTTATCCACAAAAAGGATGCTGAGAACTACAAAGACTTAATCTCGTAAGGCTTGTTGTTTACACGTGCCCTAAACAGACTAACGACACACAATTACCATACATTTATGCATCAACATAGATCAAATGTAACGAAAAATAAATCAATGTATCAAACAAGAACTTAAATGAAGAATTATTTTTCCTGATTAATTAAATTCTTGGTCAAGAAAATAAGTCCATTAAAGCATGACATAGAACTATGGGGTTTGCATCGAAGTTAAACCTAGCGCGGTACAACTTTTGGACTGACAAACACCACGTTACCAGGAGTATCTCAACGAATATTAAGTATATCTATGACTAGTTTTGAGATGCTATACATTTGAGGACAATAATTCGCTAGATCCCATTTTGTCATGAAAACGCTATTATAGCACTGTTAACTTCCATTATGGTGGTATGGTAAGCGGAAAGATGGAGGGACACGTTATTCTGTGGACCTCAACAAGTTGCTATATATCTATCGCTGGACTGCATCGTTCAGCGATTTGGCCGTCGGTCATCGGCTGGTGTCACCATGTATTATTGCCAAGCTGTCGATAAATAATCAAACAGTTATATTACACCAACAGACGTTTAATCAAGAAGACGTGGGCCCGCACTCAATTATAAATGCCTCTGGTAAGTAAGCAGGACGTAGACATGATGTAATCGTGAATCGCTTGCAATATGTACGAGATGTGAAGATCGGTTGTTGCCCCATACGAACATGGCATCAATACCAACCACAAATATGGATATGTATGATGCAACCACATGTTGTTCCGACATAAGACGCTACATCTATCCCAGTGTGAATCACAAAAGTGATTGTTCACATATCCGTATTAAGCCACCCTTTGCTTCCAATATATGCAACTCTAAACTCTATTTCGCAGTCAGACAAAAACAAATATGTTAAGGTGGGGGTGCTTTATTTACGAACAAAATCCGTAGAAAAAGCACTTTGCTACAACAAACACCTCAAAGATGTTTCCCGTTACCCAGAGAGATTTTCTTGTGATTTGTGCTTGATGTTAAGTTTGATGCATTCTACCAGCTATTGTGTGTTAGTGCGATTCTGTCTGTTGTACCGTTTTGGTAGCTTACCTCGCTGTTAAAACACTGAAACGTAAATAATAGCTCTTCTGTTGGCTACACATTGAGACCAGCTGTAGCCATTGGCGCGGTTTGCAACCAGCCATTCTCTTACTTACTGACTCAAATGGACTTTATATCCATCAACAGCCCATCTTGCTCAGTCACCAGCTGGCATGCCCAACGCCCACGTTTTCTGGAGCAAGTGTGCGTTGGTCCCATCAACCTTTTATTGAAATGCTACGCATACACAGATGCCGAGCAGACAGCTGATCGATTGCCATATTCAACATACACCATTGATATTATCAACATGTCTCATTCAATTAATAAGCTGCTGAAATACTTAAACCTTTAGCGTTCATACTCTTACGCATGAATATGGGCAAAGCACCTGCTGGTAGAATGTTCTTTGAATTAGTGTGAAGAATCCATAAATACGAATGCATTCTCATAAATCTTTACAGTTAATTTAGGACCCTAAATTTATGGTCGGATTATGTCTGTATTCGATATCTTTATTTGGAAATAGATATAGCACTCTGGTGACCTTAACAAACTGAACGAAGTGATACACGATGCTGTAATGCTAACAATGATGTTATACAAATCGATTCCAATGAGAGTGAAACAGTACTCTATTGATGAAGTTCAGTGAAAACAAAACTATTGATGACTTTCCGACAAAGCCAACTGGAAATGATGAAAAACAACACCCCACGCGAAGCTAACGCAAACGTCGCTTGGGTAAAGTGGATCGAAGCGGTCAGATCGGTACGTTCATTGGTTATATTCGGTCCTCGACACATACTGTCACCAATGGTTTAGATACAGTTATCGATAATATTGAGTGCCGACTTGCTTTGGAGCAGCGTAATCTTCCCATGGAAGCCTGAAAACACACTGTAAAGATTGGCCCACACATGCATTAACTTACTTCACATCAATGCCACATAGAGATATATTGTGGTCGACGCATTCATCTTTCATTCAGATTAACGCATATGCTCGTTACATTAACTCGGACGTTGCAAGTCTGTTGTGAAATATTATTTGAGTAAGGATCAATGTTGTATTTTCAGGGAGGTATTAATCACCGGCAAGTGGAACGGTCAACCCTGCAAGCGGAAAGTAAAGGAAATCAAAGGTAAACCATTCTCATTCAAGTGCGTTCAGGCTTGTATAATGGATGCAGATGAAATAAGAGAATATTCTAGCCGACATGCCAACGCACTTAACATGGGGAGTAAATTAGTCGCCAGTATTGCCCGCCTGCAATATTGTTGAATATTATCGTATCGTGTGACGACAGGTCACGAACTGTGTTCCTAAAATGCTACGCCATATCAAACCACTATAGCGAATATGATGGTCTATATTCGACCTTACAGTTCATGGAGATCAGAAATGAGTGCGAAATAGTATGGTCTTAAGTGGATGATACAAACGCCGAATATAGCGTTGCATATTTTGTATGCAAATGGTGGCTTAAAACGGATATGTGAAAAATCAGTGTTGTGATTCACACTGGGATAGATGTAGCGCCTTGTGTCGGAATAACATGTGGTATGATGATACATATCCATATTTGTAGTTGGTATTGAGACCACGATTGCATGAGGCAACAACCGAGCTTCACATCTCATACATATTGCAAGCGATATGTACGTATGTCCTGCTAACTCAGAAGTGAGCAAGAAAATTTAGTTTCGGAGCAATTGATTGAGAAAGCAAAGTGGCAATGGCGTATGATGTCAAACTTATATATGAGCATAGGAGAATGTGTATATGTGCTTACTAAAATATCACATTTTCTTGCAATAAACAATCGATTAAACATTTATAACATAATTACGTAGCAATGGTAGATATACTTGGCAGCAACCACAGGGCACCAAAGTTCCCCTTCTTTACTGATGCGTTTTACGTCCTATCCTAAGCATCAATTAAAGCCCCAAGCAACCACCTTATTGCGGTAAAGTGTTATCTTTCTGCTTTTATATCATATTTATTGTAGAATTCACATTGGTGGCGTTAGGCAATTACGTCTAACACTCATAGAAAACGGGATCGATCATCGAATGATATGCCGTTCTGTGACTTTACAAACGTGTACCAAGTAAGACTTGTTCTGTAATAGACGTTTTCATTCATCAACTGTTACAGCGAAATAAATAGCAGGATCCATGCTAGAAAGTCTAAGATGCAAAATCGATGAGTGCAAATTTCACTTTTCTTAATATAGTTGTGAAATAATTTCCAAGCATGCAGTGAAGGGTGGATAAATTGCATACACCAAATGATAAAAAGATAGATTGTTTTCTGTGAGTCGCTTCTTTTCCGATGGATCAGAGGTCGAGATCTGCACACCTATGATGCTGCCCGATATTAACCAACTACTGTGATTATAAGAAGCTGTATTTAGACTGAGCACACTCTAAACTGCCTCATTCTCAGTAAGATGTGCCTCATTCTCAGTTCTCAGTGAGTGAATGTTATGACTTAGATAGGTATCAATTATGTAATCATGCGTCGTGATAGATTCACATGCCATAAGAGTTTAATCGCATAATGTAGATTGATGTGAATTACACTGAATTGATTCAACATTGTGTCACACTTTACACCTTAGTAGCGTCATTGTGTTCGTACCCGAGGACCATATTAATGGCATTGTAATCAGACCTGTGGTCCGTGGTAGTATCATTGTGTTCACATATATGGTCCATAGAGACGTCATTGTATTCAGACGTGTCGTCCATTATGGCGTAATCGAATTGAAATATGTGGTCCGTGCTAACGTCATCGTATTCAGACCTGAAGTACGCAGTGACATCATTGTGTTTAGACCTGTGGTCCACATTGATGCTGTTTTGTTTCGTAGTATCGTCATCGTCTGGCTGTTGATCGAATCGTGGTGCATGGTAACGTTAATGAGTCTTATCCTCTAGTGGCGATTGAACCAATCAAATATTTATGGTGCGTTATGTATCATTCCAGTACCATGAAACATTTCCTACTTTTAACGATGAAGCATGATGCAATATTAACGAAATGTGTTGATATACTGATGGACCATTAAGATATGACAATAAATCTTGAGCTCCATAATGCCCCCGGGAATTCCACCGGTACACTATCAATACATGGGTCTGAGTCATCGAGTTAATGTTATCCCAGCACGTTAGGTTCATAATGCAGAAGCTGAGATGGAATATCAATAGAATGAAAGCGCGTGTTCAAAAGGTGCGAAGAGTAGAATATTTGACTTGACCTGTTCATCATAATGCATTATCCAACACTTGCACATTTGGGAAAGGCATTGGTTTCTACTAAGAACTATCCACGTAAATGTGCATAGGACATCGCTACTGTTGCTGTAGATGGTCACACGGAAAAATAACCCACACATAATCAATCATTGTTCGCCATCGATGGCATTCTTCATCCCTTTTGCAACAGTCCATTTTTAGACCTGGGCAGGATGGTGATGCAAGGAACGAGTACTCGAATGGCAGTACATTGCTTTCCACCTTAGCATTTTATAAGATTGATTACGCGGTGAAAGATATTTACAAATTGGTTTTAGATATTGAAAACAATAGAGACAAGTTCTGGAAGAATATTAATCTGTTTCATCAGTATATGAATTATACAAGGGAAGAGTACATTCCTGGGTATTGCTATGGCCTACTGTTTCTATTAATGTATTCAGCATCGATTATTCTATAATTCGCGAAATTTCCTCATAAAGGTAGCGTCCGTGATCAAAGCTGATAGCATTGTTGGCATAAATGTCGATGGCCACCAGCTCAATTGATGAAGGGAACATTATGCATGGTTATTGCATCACTGGATTTTTTATAGGTAAGCAGGGCAAACAAATACGTGTAAATTGGTGACATTTTGTCACGTCAAGGTCACTAGGCAGATATATTCTGCACGGATCGCAGATTTTTGTGGTAAACTTATCAAGCTTCATCGACGGGATCGATTGCAGAATCTGCCATCATGGATGCAAAACATTGGAATGAACAGAATTCGATAACATCATTGCAGTTCGTGCATGTTTTGTCAACTTTTACTGTCGTCGTCATTTTAGCTTAATTCAAAGCGTGCTCGAAAAAAAGGAGAAACAATACCTTTGTGTTCTGCATATTGACAAAATATCTGAACGCTGAGTACATTTTGCATCCGTCCTTAATGATGCATAAGCATAGGAGGAATTTTGTTTCTTAATTGAACTTACTTATCTACAAAAAGGATGCTGAGAACTACAAACACTTAATCTCGTAAGGCTTGTTGTTTACACGTGCCCTAAACAGACTAACGACACACAATTACCATACATTTATGCATCAACATAGATCAAATGTAACGAAAAATAAATCAATGTATCAAACAAGAACTTAAATGAAGAATTATTTTTCCTGATTAATTAAATTCTTGGTCAAGAAAATAAGTCCATTAAAGCATGACATAGAACTATGGGGTTTGCATCGAAGTTAAACCTAGCGCGGTACAACTTTTGGACTGACAAACACCACGTTACCAGGAGTATCTCAACGAATATTAAGTATATCTATGACTAGTTTTGAGATGCTATACATTTGAGGACAATAATTCGCTAGATCCCATGTTGTCATGAAAACGCTATTATAGCACTGTTAACTTCCATTATGGTGGTATGGTAAGCGGAAAGATGGAGGGACACGTTATTCTGTGGACCTCAACAAGTTGCTATATATCTATCGCTGGACTGCATCGTTCAGCGATTTGGCCGTCGGTCATCGGCTGGTGTCACCATGTATTATTGCCAAGCTGTCGATAAATAATCAAACAGTTATATTACACCAACAGACGTTTAATCAAGAAGACGTGGGCCCGCACTCAATTATAAATGCCTCTGGTAAGTAAGCAGGACGTAGACATGATGTAATCGTGAATCGCTTGCAATATGTACGAGATGTGAAGATCGGTTGTTGCCCCATACGAACATGGCATCAATACCAACCACAAACTGGATATGTATGATGCAACCACATGTTGTTCCGACATAAGACGCTACATCTATCCCAGTGTGAATCACAAAAGTGATTGTTCACATATCCGTATTAAGCCACCCTTTGCTTCCAATATATGCAACTCTAAACTCTATTTCGCAGTCAGACAAAAACAAATATGTTAAGGTGGGGGTGCTTTATTTACGAACAAAATCCGTAGAAAAAGCACTTGCTACAACAAACACCTCAAAGATGTTGCCCGTTACCAGAGAGATTTTCTTGTGATTTGTGCTTGATGTTAAGTTTGATGCATTCTACCAGCTATTGTGTGTTAGTGCGATTCTGTCTGTTGTACCGTTTTGGTAGCTTACCTCGCTGTTAAAACACTGAAACGTAAATAATAGCTCTTTTGTTGGCTACACATTGAGACCAGCTGTAGCCATTGGCGCGGTTTGCAACCAGCCATTCTCTTACTTACTGACTCAAATGGACTTTATATCCATCAACAGCCCATCTTGCTCAGTCACCAGCTGGCATGCCCAACGCCCACGTTTTCTGGAGCAAGTGTGCGTTGGTCCCATCAACCTTTTATTGAAATGCTACGCATACACAGATGCCGAGCAGACAGCTGATCGATTGCCATATTCAACATACACCATTGATATTATCAACATGTCTCATTCAATTAATAAGCTGCTGAAATACTTAAACCTTTAGCGTTCATACTCTTACGCATGAATATGGGCAAAGCACCTGCTGGTAGAATGTTCTTTGAATTAGTGTGAAGAATCCATAAATACGAATGCATTCTCATAAATCTTTACAGTTAATTTAGGACCCTAAATTTATGGTCGGATTATGTCTGTATTCGATATCTTTATTTGGAAATAGATATAGCACTCTGGTGACCTTAACAAACTGAACGAAGTGATACACGATGCTGTAATGCTAACAATGATGTTATACAAATCGATTCCAATGAGAGTGAAACAGTACTCTATTGATGAAGTTCAGTGAAAACAAAACTATTGATGACTTTCCGACAAAGCCAACTGGAAATGATGAAAAAACAACACCCCACGCGAAGCTAACGCAAACGTCGCTTGGGTAAAGTGGATCGAAGCGGTCAGATCGGTACGTTCATTGGTTATATTCGGTCCTCGACACATACTGTCACCAATGGTTTAGATACAGTTATCGATAATATTGAGTGCCGACTTGCTTTGGAGCAGCGTAATCTTCCCATGGAAGCCTGAAAACACACTGTAAAGATTGGCCCACACATGCATTAACTTACTTCACATCAATGCCACATAGAAATATATTGTGGTCGACGCATTCATCTTTCATTCAGATTAACGCATATGCTCGTTACATTAACTCGGACGTTGCAAGTCGGTTGTGAAATATTATTTGAGTAAAGATCAATGTTGTATTTTCAGGGAGGTATTAATCACCGGCAAGTGGAACGGTCAACCCTGCAAGCGGAAAGTAAAGGAAATAAAAGGTAAACCATTCTCATTCAAGTGTGTCCAGGCTTGTATAATGGATGCTGATGCAATAAGAGAATATTCTAGCCGACATGCCAACGCACTTAACATGGGGAGTAAATTAGTCGCCGGTATTGCCCGCCTGCAATATTGTTGAATGTTATCGTATCGTGTGACGACAGGTCACGAACTGTGTTCCTAAAATGCTACGCCATATCAAACCACTATAGCGAATATGATGGTCAATATTGGGCCTTACAGTTCATGGAGATCAGAAATGAGTGCGAAATAGTATGGTCTTAAGTGGATGATACAAACGCCGAATATAGCGTTGCATATTTTGTATGCAAATGGTGGCTTAAAACGGATATGTGAAAAATCAGTGTTGTGATTCACACTGGGATAGATGTAGCGCCTTGTGTCGGAATAACATGTGGTATGATGATACATATCCATATTTGTAGTTGGTATTGAGACCACGATTGCATGAGGCAACAACCGAGCTTCACATCTCATACATATTGCAAGCGATATGTACGTATGCCCTGCTAACTCAGAAGTGAGCAAGAAAATTTAGTTTCGGAGCAATTGATTGAGAAAGCAAAGTGGCAATGGCGTATGATGTCAAACTTATATATGAGCATAGGAGAATGTGTATATGTGCTTACTAAAATATCACATTTTCTTGCAATAAACAATCGATTAAACATTTTATAACATAATTACGTAGCGATGGTGGATATACTTGGCAACAACCACAGGGCACCAAAGTTCCCCTTCTTTACTGATGCGTTTTACGTCCTATCCTAAGCATCAATTAAAGCCCCAAGCAACCACCTTATTGCGGTAAAATGTTATCTTCCGCTTTTATATCATATTTATTGTAGAATTCACATTGGTGGCGTTAGGCAATTACGTCTAACACTCATAGAAAACGGGATCGATCATCGAATGATATGCCGTTCTGTGACTTTACAAACGTGGACCAAGTAAGACTTGTTCTGTAATAGACGTTTTCATTCATCAACTGTTACAGCGAAATAAATAGCAGGATCCATGCTAGAAAGTCTAAGATGCAAATTTCACTTTTCTTAATATAGTTGTGAAATAATTTCCAAGCATGCAGTGAAGGGGTGGATAAATTACATACACCAAATGATAAAAAGATAGATTGTTTTCTGTGAGTCGCTTCTTTTCCGATGGATCAGAGGTCGAGATCTGCACACCTATGATGCTGCCCGATATTAACCAACTACTGTGATTATAAGAAGCTGTATTTTAATCATTGTTCGCCATCGATGGCATTCTTCATCCCTTTGCAACAGTCCATTTTCAGACCTGGGCAGGATGGAGATGCAAGGAACGAGTACTTGAATGGCAGTACATTGCTTTCCACCTTAGCATTTTATAAGATTGATTACGCGGTGAAAGATATTTACAAATTGGTTTTAGATATTGAAAACAATAGAGACAAGTTCTGGAAGAATATTAATCTGTTTCATCAGTACATGAATTATACATGGGAAGAGTACACTCCTGGGTATTGTTATGGCCTACTGTATCTTTTAATGTATTCAGCATCGATTATTCTATAATTCGGGAAATTTCCTCATAAAGGTAGCGTCCGTGATCAAAGCTGATAGCATTGTTGACATAGATGTCGATGGCTACCAGCTCAATTGATGAAGGGAACATTATGCATGGTTATTGCACCACTAGATTTTTAATAGGCATGCAGGGCAAACAAATGCGAGTAAATTGATGGCAATTTGTCACGACAAGGTCACTAAGCGGATTTACACTGCACGGATCGCAGATTTTTTATGGTAAACGACATTAGGAAAACTTATCAAGCTTCATTGACGGGATCGACTGCAGAGTCTGCTATCATGGATGCAAACATTAGAATGAAAAGAAATCGAAAGTTCATTGCGTTAAGTGCATGCTTTGTCAACTTGTCGCTTGAATCGAAGCGTGCTCGAAGAAAAAATGAGAAGCAATACTATTTTGTTTTGTATCCGCCTTGAATGATGCATAAACATGGGAGGAATTCTGTTTCTTTATTGAACTTACTTATATACAAACAGGATGCTAATAACTAGGAACGCATAACGTCGTAGGGCTTGTTGATTACAAATGTCTATACAGACTAAATTACCATACATATATGCATCAACATATATCATATGTAACAAAAATAATCAATGAATGTAACAAGTACATGCATAAAAAAAGATTTTCACCCATTGTAATATTCTTGGTTAAGGGAAATGGGTTCATTTAAGCATGACATAGAACTAGGAATTTGCATCGAAGTTAAACCTATTATGGTATAATCATTGTATTGACAAACACAACGTAATCAGGGGTATCTCAACGAATATTAAGACGTATTTTGAGTGCTACCTTTGACCATCTGTAAAATTCTCATGTTAAGTATAGTTATGAAAAACCCAAAACTGGGTATGAAGGATGCTATAAATTTGAAGACAATAATATGCTGGATCCCAAGTCGTCATAATAACACCAGTATATCATTGTTAACTGGGGGCAATTCATCTCCATTGAAAAGTTGTTATGTGCACACTTAATATTTAACGCTGGCTTGCATCGTTAGCAATTGGGTCGTCGGTTATCGGCTGGCGTCACCATCTGTTATTTCCAAGCTGTCGATAAATAATGAATCGTTTATATAACACCTTTAGACGACTAATCAAGAAGACTTGGGCACGCCATCAATAATAATACATTCATTTGCCTCAGGTGAAAGATCATATAACAGCTTCAATCGCCACAAACCGAGGGCACCACGACTCGATATCCCGTGAAATTAGTGTTAAATAGATGATGTCGTTACTGCGAAACAAAACAGCATCAATACGGACCACATGTCTAAACACAATGACGTCATTGCGCATTGCGATGACGTTACCACGGACCACATATCTCAATTCGATAATGCCACAATGGACCACATGTCGGAATACAATGACGTCACTATGGACAATATATGTGAACAATGATATCACCACGGACCACAGGTCGGAATACAATGACGTCACTATGGTCCTCGGGTCCGAACACACTGACGTAGCTAAGGAATTCATTTCTGCACACAATATTGAATCAATTCCCATCCATCTACATTCTGTGTTTATTTACCGTGTGAATTCATCATGACGTATGATTATATCGTTGATACCCATCTCAGTCATAACATTCACTGACTCCCATCTTACTGAGAATGAGGCAGTTTGGAGTCCGCTCAGTCTAAATATAGCTTCTAATAATCACAGTAGTTAGTTAATATCGGGCAGCATCATAGGTGTGCAGATCTTGACCTCTGACCACGACTTTAGATAACCTTCCCGAAGAATGCTACCAGGTAATTCGGAAAAGAAGCGACTCGTGGGGCGACGTCATTACTCGCACTTTTGTATGTTGACATTGCATGGAGCCCATTGTTCCTTGGAAAATTGAGAACTTTTATTGCACCACTGTATGCATGGAAAATATAAGGAAAGTAAAATCTGCACTTATCCATTTTGAATCTTAGATTTTCCAGCATGGATCCCGCAATTACTTTCGCTGTAACAGTTGATGAATGAAAACGTTAGTTACAGGGTCCGACAGGAAATCAAAGTAAATTTGTTTTTCAGTGAAGCTGTCGATTGCATATAAATCAATATACTATCTTATGCTTTTAAATGACCAGTGGGTCTAGTTCATTTGCTGAGGAGATAGCATGGCCGCACCGAATCGGACATGCCACTGCCTGCCAAAGCGCCATTCGATGCTTGACGCGCGCAGTCCGAGTGATCAAATCGCGTTGGTGAGCGACCTTATCTGGTGAGTGTTTGGAGTGGCTACAGCGGCTGGTAAGATTACGGATACGGGACTCCAACACTATATCACCTTGCAGCGCTTGTCAACCAGCTCTGCAACCCTTCACAACCCTCCCTGAATGCACACGTCGATTTCTGAGTCCCACAACCCAAAGGGGTGTTCAAATAGTGGCTGCGTCGGGTACCAATCGTCAGAATATTATCGAACCACCACCAGCCCTACGCACGCACCTGGGCCCTGTCGCTGGTGGACTCGCTGGAAGCATCAACACCGACCTCCTGCCCACCGCGACGACCATTAAGTGACGGCTTGGCCGCCTTAACAGAAGCAACGAACTCAATGACTCTTTTTAATCTCAAGCTTCTTAGCCCTTATCCATTGCGGCTTTGAGCACAATGGCCACATCGTATTGGTGAGCGAACCATAAATTGACTTACAGCCAGGTAATCCATGCTTGGAAACGCTGCTCTGTATCGCTATGAAGACAACACCTAGGCGCAGTGAAAACAGTGCTGCCATAAATAAAGTTTTCGGGATATATTGATACTCTCTTCTCCGTGTGACTAACTCAAATGTAAGAAGATGCTGACAGTCTGTATATATGACTTTTTAAAGAGAAATATTTGTTCAGTTTGACTGGATTTCTGACTCTAATTTACTACAATGGAGAACGGAGAGGACGAGAACAATGTTAACAGACGACATATTCGTGTTATGGCGGGAAGCCTGGAAGATCTGCCAGGCCTCAGTTCCAAAATCGTCCGCATCTTTACCAGCTCCACATTCACAGGTGAGTCCTTATCAGCATATACTGACTTTGGCGCTGACACAACCCGGCAGAAGTGCTGCTTCACAACACTCTGCGTTTGATTGATTGACAGGGGCATATAATCCTCGTACAACATTGCACTTGCATAAAAAAACCTTCCCTCAGACGGGGTCGATTCATTCTGATGTCCCCCTGAGGCTGATTGTTGATCCAGTGATAAGAAGGACTAGGTTTCATTCACACGATTGACAATTGCCCCTTTGATGATTTTGTTAAAAAGCAAGACTGGAATTGCTTCCTTTCGCAGCCTGAGTTGACAGTGTTGGGCGGAAAGCGTCGATATGTTGTCATAATGCTTACTCGTCTTCAGCTGTGTGAACGCCGTGTGATAAGTAATGTCTTTCAATAAACTCATAATATCAGTCGTCTTTATCCAGCTATGCCTATATACAATCTCCGGGATCATGTGAATGAGCCTTATTTTATTGTATTGGTGAGAATTACACGAGTTAATAACGAATGACTAAGCCACTTCTAGCTGTAATCCACCCCTTAAGTACCAATAATATGGGCCGTGTCGCTGTAGAAATGTAACATAAGGGTACCGCAGCGAGAGTGCAGTGATCCAGCGATGGATTCCACAACATATAATGCGTCTACATTGTAGCACTAACCTGGATGCCATGCGCAACCAGCATATACTGTGAAGGGGTCAAACGATGAAGATAAAAATGAACGTGAATTAGCTAATCCCTTGATTAGAGTGACGAATTTATTATATAAGGGTCCTTAAAAAAATACAGTTTCTTGGCCGATTTTTGACACCCACATCCCCCTGTCCCATCCCCCCCCCCCCACGCAATGATCTAGACCAATATCGCTTCCATACAGATGCATTCCCGGGTGATAGGTACCGCTAATAATTCTGCCCATACATCTGATGGCATTTTTCTCTCTAATTAAATCGTTTTGTGGTGGGGGGGGGGGGGGGGGGTTCATGCGGTTTGGCGTCGCGTTAGACGCTGCGCTTGGCGTTGCGTGATCCGTTCATCCCGTTGTGCGGCCAAACCTTCAGATTCGTAACAGTTGTCACACCTTAGATAGCCGTCAAGAAGCTGCGGGACCCGTTACCGAAATTGATCTTGAATTGAAAGCGTACCCTGTCGCGCCTGTTAACACCGGAATGCCAAGCCTTCGCTGTTACCGAACCGCCAGTAACATTTAAAGGGGGTGCTCACTAAGCCGGTTTATATTGATTCGCGACACCGACCCGCCAGCAACTAATAGAAATAGCGACCGACAAAATAAACCGGTCAGCCAGCAGAACACCATGTGGACAGAAACTTCACGCTCTATCAACAATGAGACACTGTACATCATGCTAATTTGAGACGTTGCTTTTTTTCCTAATTGATCCGAACTTTTTAAAAGTGTTACTGATTTTGATCTTTTCCTTAGACAGATATAATGTATAAAATGAATCGATGATGCAGGGCTTAACGCTAACCGCCGCCCGATAGCCCGGGGCTAGTCAGATAGTCATTCGGGCTAGTAGATATTCCAGAGTATTGGAGGCTACTTGTCCGATTGGGCTAGTGGGTGTTAACACGGGAAGAAACGTTGTAGCGGTCATATTTTTCCGACAGATGCGCGCGCAAAGGTCAAAGTGTACACCACTCACGGCCATTCAGCGCGCCTGTTACGGTACGGGAATGGGAAGTTTCGTTAAAAGTCAATCAGAACGCTTCTTGTTTGAGGTATTACGTAGGGTTTCTACTATCCGGTTTTTATTATCAGCCACAAAATCAGCTGTTTTGACGCCAATGATGCCAAAAAAAACTTCAAAAAGATCTGATTATAGGGATTGTTGCGATATGGTTTTACGTCAATAAAGACTTCAAAGAAAAAGACAGGCCGAAAAAGAAAGATTGTAAAAGCTTTTTATGTCCCTGTGACCACGGTACATTTTAGTGATATTTCCAGTTGATTTTATTGCATGTTTTAATTGTTCATTATAAATTATCCCTGACATATTTTGTTTGTTGCTTGATAATAATCTCAGTAACACTTTATTTGTGTTGCTATTTTATGTGTGTTTGTTTATGTGTAAAATAATTTTTAACGCAATGATTCAGTATATTTTTAATATGTACTGCTCTATGAGCAGCTGTATATTTGCAATATTTGAATCATAATTTGAGGTAGTTCACATAGTTCAAATCAACATATCATACACAAGAAAGTGTCTGAATGTAATGAACAGGTCATGGTGTGGTGTTAGTGAAAACAATGTTACTTTGGAGAAAAGTTCGGGCTATTGAATATTTTGTTCGGGCTAGTTAGTTTCCCAGCCCACATGTCCGACTGGCTAGTGGAACCTAGCGGATAATATCACATGTCCGACGACGACGTGGCGGTAAATCCGCATTCCTCGTTACAGGCGAAATTCACGCCTTTGATTGTTTCATAAAAAAAATTGAATATAAATTGGTTTTGAATGAATCAAACCTGTAAGGTAATACGACGCGAAGATAAATAGCAAGCCAATTGCTTCTCATGGCATTTATATCCAACATCGCATCGAAAATCACCACGGTTGTTATTGTCATTCATTTCAGCCAGTAGGCTGGTAGGGGTGCTATATGTATTCATCATGTATTACTGCATGTAATCTGATTGATGTAGAGCTATGTCGCGGTCCGCGGCGCTCAAGAGGCTTTTCAATAGTAACACCTGCTGGGACAAACGTAGCCTTCTCAAAATGATGGCGTATTGAGATGCATAGTGTCAACCTGAGCCGCATTGTTTATGATGCCTGTTGTCTATCTACGTCAGACTGTATTGCTGTGTCAGGCGAACGATCCCGTTAGTTATCGCTAAATCAGGCTGACGCTACCGCCGTGTATCTCTGTGTCAGGCTGACGCTACCGCCGTGTATCGCTGTGTCAGGCTGACGCTACCGCCGTGTATCGCTGTGTCAGGCTGACGCTACCGCCGTGTATCGCTGTGTCAGGCTGACGCTACCGCCGTGTATCTCTGTGTCAGGCTGACGCTCCGTTCATGACATTATATTGCAAAGCAATATAATAAGGACCCTGTCGCGGTCACAACGGGCAATTTGTGTCTGTCAGAGCATGTGAACTGCCAGAGCCTGTGAACTGAATTGTCCGACATTATCAAATGTCCGAACTTATTAATTGTTCGAAAAATGGGCTCCCCAATAGTGTGTGCAGTCCAAACATGTGACTGCGCGCCTTTCAGCCGTTATGAGCTATAAGTTCTGCCACAGTATATTTTTCTTCACTCTCTTCTGCCCAATAAGTAATATAATAACGGCAACAGCCTTCTAAGTTGTACCAATGAGATTAATAAGAGACTGTGAGCTATCAGCATTGAAGCTGCCCGGTAAACATAACGCCTCTCGTCCATGCCTACCCAGCATTTCATAGACTTATGTCTGACATATCCAGAGCACTTTTCTGTTGACCAGGCAAGGGTGTGGACAAGATATGCCTCCATTAAATCGCCGCCAAGCACCCTCTCAAACAGGTGAGGCTGAGCAGGTGAGGCGCGAGTGGTCAGCGCCGTGGGAAGCGTCGGATGACCGCAATAGGGTATAGCGCGGGACGGGGTGTGGAAGCGTATATCTTTGCGCCTGTATCCGGCCTGACGGGAACGCTGGCGGCCCGGGTATTGTGATATGTCGCGTATTGATTAGCGTCGTTTGATGTGAAGCCATGGCGTCTCGACCTGCTTACCTGTGGTGACAACGATACTAGCGCCATCAAAGAACGTAGGAACGCGTAATGAAGCGGTATGACGCATACCGGCTACGGATCAGCCTATCACGTTAGTAACTCATTGATGCAAAGCAGAAGAGCATGTGGTCATTTTCACACGAATGTTTATCTTCTGACAAAGCCATGGCATGGCGACCACTAATAACACAACCTGACGTATGTATGCTTGCATCGAATATACCTCACACTCAAGGCAATGTAATGTGATTACAATGGGAAACCTACAAACATGTACGCGTTATAAACAATAGATAAATGGCATCATTGTTTGACACCTCTCAATGATTAGTTATGTATATTGTTTACAGATACAACCACCGAGCGCAATGCACTCATGCAGAATGTCTACCCCAAACTGAAAGAATTCTGCCGAGAGCAGCATGGATTGGAGTTCCAGGTAAGCTCGCCCTGTATGATGCTGCATGATGCTGCTGTATGATGCTGCAGGATGCTGCATGATGCTGTATGATGCTGCATGATGCTGTAGGATGCTGCAGGATGATGCAGGATGCTGCATAATGCTGCAGGATGCTGCAGGATGCTGCATGATGCTGCAGCATGATGCTGCAGGATGCTGCAGGATGCGGCAGGATGATTATGCGCTCGATTATGAGATGAATTGTTTTATAATAATACGAACTTGACAGAAAGTTGATGTTAGATGATAATGAACCACACGCTCTAAGCAATGAGGGATCCTTAATGGAAAGCAGTTATTGAGATCCCCCTAAAATATGAGGGATGCTAAGAGATGAGCAGCTCTTGGGATCCATTTAAAAAATGATTAATCCCAAGATGTGATCAGCTCTTGTGATCCACTGAAACAATGATTAATCCCAAGATGTGATTAGCTCTTGTGATCCATTGAAACAATGGGGGATCCTAAGAGACGAATAGTTCTTGGGATCCGCTTTGTTAAGAGAAGGGGATGGAATTTACCATGGACTAATCACAAGAGACAACGCCCAGTCATCAACTGATCGTACTACCATAGAATATATTACACATTCACTTCGTGACACTTATCCAAAGAACAGAGCGAATATAAGTGCACTTAATTAAATATTATTACAACATGCTAATCGAGAAGTGAGAACGGAACAGCAAGGAAATCATAGCCCTCGTCCCGCTAATATGGTGGATAATTATGTCACCGAAGGTCGGATAATGTTCCTCCTTTTAGCGTTAATCTTTTGGTCCATGAAGAAATATTAACATCAACTTTAATCAGGTCGTGTAAGGACGGAAGAGACCAGGTGAGGTTAGAATCTTGTGTAAGTTCCATGCTGTTAAGGCGCGTGAATAACGAATAGCAGATTACGTTTTCCTCCTCTGCTGCAAATTAATTGTTAGTTTTTGTCACACACAGAGCGATGGTTATGTAGTTTCGTTTGAACGCAAATGCCGTGGTTTTTCTTGACAAGCCGTGGTTATTATGATATTCGATGGTTATGATTATATGCCGCGGATGCAACGATATGCCGTGGTTTTTATGATATCGTGGGGTTTTATCATATGCTGTGGTTGAGATGGCATGCCTTGGTTTTGTTAGTATGCCATGGTTATGATACAGCACCGTGGTTATGATAGAGTGCCGTGGGTATGAAAGAGTGCCATGATAACATAAAGTGCCGTGGTTATGATAGAGTGCCGTGGTTATGATAGAGCACCGTGGTTATGTTAGAGTGCCATGGTTATGAAAGAGTGCCGTGGTTATGATAAAGTGCCGTGGTTATGATAAAGCGCCGTTGTTAGGATAGAGCGCCGTTGTTATGATAGAGTTCCGTGAATATGATAGAGCGCCGTGTTTATGATAAAGCGCCGTGGTTATGATAGAACGCCGTGGTTATGATAGAGTGCCGTGGTTATGATAGAAATCTGTGGTTATGATAAAGTGCCGTGGTTATGATAGAGCGCGGTGGTTATGATAGAGCGCGGTGGTTATGATAGAGCGCCGTGGTTATGATAGAGATCCGTGGTTATGATAAAGCGCCGTGGTTATGATAGAGCGCCGTGGTTATGATAGAGCGCGGTGCCATGGTTATGATAGAGCGTTTGTGGTTATGATAGAGATCTATGGTTATGATAAAGCCGTGTTTTGTAGGTTTAAATTCTTTATGAAGCAACTGCGATAATTGAAGATATCTCTCCACTTTATTGATGTACTATGGTTTTGAAGATACGCATTAAAGATGTTTTGCCAGGGTTTAAATTCTTTATGAAGCATGCGAAGCGATAATTGTAACAGCGTTCACTGTAATATAACTAACTATGAAAAGAAAAGGACTTGTTTTGAAGATGTGGAATTAGTGCGGCTGATGGTGAAGTGTGTTTATGCCTAGATTGTTTGATTTTATTGGAATTGACGACGTAGAACTGGAATGTTCTAAAACAGCTTTCTATGTTCATTTGATCTGTAGGTTGTTATGTGAACTGGTTATGATAATTGGGACCCAACTTTGTATGTTTAGAATTCATCGCTTGCAACCATCAACTTGCGATATGAAACTTTTGATTGTAAAACATTATGACCACATTATGATCACATGCACCACATGTTCACTGATATAATTGTGTATGAATGAAATCGACAATTGCCAGCGTCTTTCGGTGGGACCCAACTTTGTGGTAAGTTTTTTTAATTCATCGCTAAAGCGTGCAACTTTTTCCACCAACTTGTATATATGAAACTTTTGATTGTAAAACATTATTACCTACCACATTATGCGAACATAGCACCACATGTTCACTGCGATATAATTCGTTTAAAATGTATCGAACATTTCGGCAAGCGTTCACGTATTGCACCCTCTGTTGGATACAGGTGTTCCTTGGGAGGACGGCTAAGTACCGACCATTATTCTGGCCTATGACATGCTCGGACCCTATACGACCTCGAAGGCCTGGTGAGGACCACATGCTACGCGGAGATATCATCAATGATGCGCTCAGGACGCGCAGTCATGACACCTGGACCAGGCGAGAGCTCCAATTCTGCCACCACTTCAACAACAAGGTATTAGCCAATTACAGCTCCATAATCGGGTGCTTATGCCTTCATCACAAGGTATTTTCATAAATATTCAAACCAACCTTCACAATCCGGACAATAAATATGCCTCGATTCCATTATCGTAGTCAATAAGGTTTTGCTAAGGACTAGGACAATAATAATATTATTTAACATCATTCCATGGGCCTAAACGGTTGGTTTTGATAAATTACAGTAGGACAAATAGCCATTATCCATAATATGATTTCACATGATACATACCATGTTCATTAACAAATCAATTAACTTATTTCTACTACAATATATTCAAACCCTATCATCGGTTGTGCCTAGATATTGTTGTCGACTGACGGTACAGTACTGACTTGATTAACATATTATTCCAAACATCATCTACATCCGCGAAGGCTTCATACGACAACTCGGCCATATACATAAACATGTGTACAAGAGGAGCTCCTGAGTCGTGGGTCAACTTCCTAGGTTATCAGCGGTTCCCTCACAAAACTTCTTTTGGCACAATACCTGAACTATTAAAGGAAATATGAAGTATGAAGCCCAATCGATAAGTAATGTTAGTCGAAACGAAAACTAAGATGTAGAAATAAATATTAGATATATATATATATATATATAGATATATATACTATATAGATATAGATATAAATATATATATATATATATATATATATATATATATATATATATATATATATATATATATATATATATATATATATATATATATATATATATATATATATATATATATATATATATATATATATATATTACGCATACTAAATACTTCTGTCCGGTGATTCATCGCCTCCTATCGCGCGACGTCTGCAAATAAGGAGTGAGATTATTTCAATTTATGTGTCATTCCAAATAGGTACTGAGGAAGAAAGGCAAATATTTCTTGCATTCATTATGTTGTTACGAGCAAATCAAATCATGTCTTGTTGTGCGGCCGGGCTAATACATCACAGTCACGTCTGTTCAGTATTTTGGGTTCAGTGATAAATAATCATGTCGAATACACCATACCTGATGATCAATCATAATTCTACACCGGAAACAACCTCTCAAGCGCCACCTAGTGCTGGCTCCAATAAATTACCAAATGCAATGGATGAAACATTAAAGGGGTTCATTAATGAGAGAGCCATGACTTTGATCATCAAGCACAATAGCAAAACATTCGTTTATATTTGTTTTATGACTCTCGAACTAGAATAGAATATGATTCTTATAGAATTCTTCAAATAATCAAATATAAAAGCATTTATTTTAATTTAGTACGAATCATTGACTAAAATAGCAAAAAAAAATTTTTTATTTGTGTACGAATGCACATCGATTCGGAAGAATTAAACTATTCTCTTCCGTCCATCCCCATGCCCGTTGACTAATTCGTATACCGTTTCAATTCTACAATAAACGCAGCCATCAATAGCCAAAATAATCATTGAAAAATATCACCTCTTGTTGCAGAGGATGCAGCGGCTGATGGAACAGGACCAGAATACCTGGTGGGACACAATGGGTAAGCTACAGAAGATGTTTAGAAAGGCTGCCCAGGTGCTATTCATTGCCAGGAAGATGGACAGAGACCAGATGCACAACTACTTCATGTCAGGTTGGCTGATTCTCCTATCGCCTCATGGACCCTTTGACTTTTCGTGTTTCTTAAATTAACAAATTATCTCCCTAGTATATGAGGTTGGAGTATTAACTGCCTTGCACACGTTTTCAGCAGCTACTGTTGAAGGGGGTATACGCAGATATGTTTATGTGTAACAATCACTATCAGTTAAATAACATTTGCGTTATTTTGTCCTTACACAGTAACGGAGCGAGAGGTGCGACGCGGCGTCATCAACGCCAAGGGAACACGTGATCATTGCCTGGCCTACATACGGGACATCGAGAATATGAACCTGACGGCACTCCGGTTCGCGCGAAACTTCGTCGACATGGTGGGTCGTGACGTCGACAAAGAGGCTATCAAACTCCTCTCGGTACTGCGGGATGAAATTTTGCCCACGAAATTGCCAGATGAAAACACGGCTAGATTTAAAGTGCAGTGGGCCGGTAAAGAAGGGGTGGACAGGGAAAGTCATCAAGATTATTTGGCGGACTTCTGCGATCATTTTTACCACAATATTGTGAAGTTGATCGATCGTGACATGGAAGCGAACAAGAAGTTATCGAATGACAACGTGTACAATGAAGTCCTTCAACATCTGCATGCCTGCCAGAACTTCTGTAAGATATTCCAGGGACGAGAGGAGGTAGTGCACCAGATCCGAGATTACATCATCCAGGATTATGACGAGCCGCTCGTCTTATACGGTGAATCCGGGTGCGGGAAAACATCGCTACTGGCCAAAGCTTATAGTCAGGTAAACCCAGCGCCATTTCCTCTAAATAAGGAATTTGTTGTGGTGTCGTTGAAATACTGATCATATGTACGTCCACGTGTTCCCCGGGTCTTGTACGAATACGCTTGATTCACTATCTAATGATGAAAATGAGCTGTTATTTTGGTTAATCAATCCGTGCATATATATATATATATATATATATATATATATATATATATATATATATATATATATATATATATATATATATATATATATATATATATATATATATATATATATATATATATATATACCCAGTCAACACTCATTGTTTAATCTACTGTATTTCGTGTACTTATATACCATAATTATGTGTGCTGACTTACATAGCAAAGATTGTCTCCCAATACGTTTCATTAGAATAACTCAGTGTACCAATTAACAACCCTCGTCTGCACCTATCGACCCCTGCTGTCTCTATTACTAACACAGGCTGGAAAATATCTCGTGGAGAAATTCCAGCATCCAGCTAAACCAACAGGCAACGATAAGAAAAAGGTATCATGTAAATGCAAGCAAATTGCCAGCTTCGTGTTCAGCTCGTAACACGCACATTGACCCTTATCATTGGTGTCCCTCTTATGTTGTATGGAGAGCGTCTTTTTCGTTCTATGGCTTTCACGTTATGCATTACGTCACTGTCTGTGTTGCTGTATTATTCGCATCGATAATAGACACTGCTGTAAGATATATTTTATTCTATTCGTAGAAATGCATGCTAAACACCAATGCATGTAAACTTTTGTTTCGTTGAGTAATAATTTACGGGCTTTTCTTGCAAATATATCGTCTACTTGCCGCTGCAAGAGAGGATTTGTGGTACTAAGCATGTGTCCTATTACCGCTCAACTAATCTAGGCCCACATCTCAAGTCATGAGGAGTCCATTTCTTAGCGCCGGTGAAGTCAAAAGTGCGCCGTGATAAATGGAAGCGACTTAGAGCTGTACCAATGCCAGCACCCTTATCACAAACCCCACCCCCTACCATCTCCCCTCATCCCTCAGCATTTAAAAAATTAACTCTCGTTTATATCATCTTTCCGCATTAATTACGTTTCTTGGTAACCAGCAATACTCGGTTGGTTCCGGCACATCATATCCGCGGAACTCCCTCATTGCATTAGTTGGTAGTTGGTGTGATGGCATGATGTGTATTAGGTGATACAGCACTAGGTCGATATAGCACAGCACCAACCTCTTTTACAGCGAGTCACTAGGTTCATTCGACGAGACCCAATTGAATATGCTTGCTGTGCACCGTGTTATTCTTATAATATCAGGCGGAATTAGTTTCAGTTAATTTGCAAGTAATATTTTTCATTTACCTTTTCGTGCAATAGGCATACGTCATTACCAATCTTCATGATATTACAAAAAACGTTGATAATGTGTGTATATTCTGAAGCCACTGGATCCCATATCACCAGTCAACAGATTACTTGTATATACTATACAGCACTAACACTCCATACTAGCCATGATTGGTATAGATTCTATACGTGTGTTGGTGTGTTGCAGGTGGAGACGTGGATGACGACTACATGTTCCCCTGTTCTCCTCCTCCGCTTTCTGGGAACCTCTCCAGACAGCTCCACTATCATCCCCATGCTGACCAGCGTGTGCCAACAAATAGGCTTCAACTACGGTCATCCCTGTGACGACATCCCCGGTGACTTGTCTCCGCTGGTCCAGTTCTTTAAAAACATCCTGAATGTGGCAACCTGTTCCATGCCACTCGTTATCTTCCTCGACTCCCTGGACCAGCTTTCGGCGGCAGATGGGGCTCATTCTCTCTCATGGCTGCCCGTCAAACTACCTCCTAATGTTAAAATCATCGTCTCAACTCTTCCCAATTACTATGGCATCTTGGAAACACTCCAGAAGATGTTACCCTCCGAGAAAAACTATGTACAAGTGAAACCACTCGGTCAAAACTTGGGTAGCACAATTTTGACATCTTGGTTGAAGAATGCAAATAGGACATTGAATGAGAGTCAAATGAAAGTCGTGGACGAGGCCATTGCTAAATGCAATCTGCCCCTCTTTGTGAAACTCGTATTTGATGAAGTCTCCAAGTGGAAATCTTACACAAGTCCCAAGATGACGACACTGGCGCACTCTATCCACGCTAGTATCAACAAGTTATACGACCGGATCGAGTCTCAGCACGGCAAGATCCTAGTATCACATGCTCTGGGGTACATCACGGCTTCCAAAGGTGGCTTGAGCGAAGCTGAGTTGGAAGATCTACTGTCGTTGGATGAACGAGTCCTCAACGATGTTTACCAGTATCATTTACCACCTGTCAGACGTATACCACCACTCCTGTGGACTCGCATCAGGAATGATCTCCCCAACTATTTCTCAGAGAGAGAAGCTGATGGTGTCAATGTGATTTTCTGGTACCATCGACAATTCATCGAGGCATCAAGAGAGCGGTATTTCAGGAACGTCAACTATATTGAAGAGATTCACTCACAATTGGCTGATTATTTCATGGGAATCTGGGGAGGAGGGAAAGAAAAACCTTTCACATACTCAGAACTTCAACGGCAGAGATTTTGTCTTGATTCTACAACAGGTACATCAGACAGGAAGGTACCTGAGCAGCCTCTCTACTTCAAAGCCGATGCCAAAGTCGTCAGGTACAATTTGCGGAAACTCAACGAACTCCCGTTCCATCTAGTTCGTGCTCATAGATATGACGACATGTATAAAGAGGTGCTCTTCAACTTCCGTTTCTTGCATTCCAAACTGAGTTGCATGCCTCTGCAGACCGTTCTCGCCGATATGGAAGATATGCTCGCTCACCAATACGACAGAGATGTCAAACTCTTAGCCGATGCCTTGCGTCTGTCAGCCTCGGTCCTCAGCCGTCACCCTGACATGTTTGGTCCCCAGGTGATAGGTCGCCTCCTCCCCTACTACAACTCTCACGAGAAGATCCAAGTACTTATCAAGCAGTGTGACAGTGATGGCGTGGAAGCCAATGCTCTCGTTCCCTCCTACCACTGCCTCCACACCCCAGGAGGTCCACTCCAGTTCTCATTAGAGGGTCACCCGTTTGCGCCCTTCGGAGTTGCTATCACATCCGACTCTAAGTACCTTGTGTCTGTCTCCAATGTGTTCATAATATGGGACCTTTCCACCGGTGACGTGTTCAGACAGATCGTACCTGGCATTCAGGGCATTATGCAGAGCCTATGCATTTCCCCTAATGACAAGTTTGCGGTGGGTTACACCAACAATAACCAGGTAGTCTTATGTGGCATCATGACAGGTGACTACAAGGTGCTGGAGAACGTCACGACAGACAACCAGGATATGGTGGGCGTGACCACAACTAGTGACCACTTCCTGGTCTGGACTGCCAAAGAATGGCACCTATACACGACTAACATGGAGCTGGTCCAGAAAGAGAGTCTGGCTAAGGACAACAACACCGTCATCAATATATCTCTACACGACGACAAGGAGCAGAGAGTTCTCGTGTGGAAGAGTGACAAGCCAATAGCAGGCGTAGAATCCGACGATGATATGACTTTGGAGTTCCACAATTCTTCCGTAGAAGATTTCTATTTCCATAGTGCTATGGCGATGACAAATGATCGATCCGTTATCTACGCCTGCATTGCCATCAGCGATGACAATGTGGCTTGCTACAAGAAATGCGAAGATGAGTGGAAATATGACAGAACGTTAGGCAGCAACTTTGACAAGATCTTCTCGTTGACTTTGTCACCCGATGAGCAGTACTTGGTGGGCAATGTTGCTCTCGCCTATAAGGTCTGGGACTTAAAAACCAACAAGCTTGTCATGCTTAAGCTGCCTACTGGGGTACGCAACATTCCGACCAAGAACCAGTTAACATCAACAATAGTGTTTACGAAGAACAACGGATTCCTAGTGGCAGGTGTTCGGAAAAACCTGTACGTTTGGGACACTAAGTCGGGGACGTTAATAAAGACATTGGATGCCCACTTCGGTCGCATTATTGCACTAACAGCCGTTGCGCATGGCGACAACAATAAAGTTGTGTCATCTTCAATCGACAAGTCCATCAAGGTATGGAACTTCGATAACATTTTGGAAGATGTTCATTCTATTGACCGACTGGAAAAGCCTATAGAGTCAATCAGTTTGGCCACAAATGCTTACGTTGGGGCTGCTACTACAAGGAACTGTGTTGGAGTGTGGAACTTGGAGAGTGGTAAGTTGATGAAGACATTAGCAAACAGTC
Source organism: Urechis unicinctus (assembly GCA_034190875.2). NCBI lineage: Eukaryota > Metazoa > Annelida > Polychaeta > Xenopneusta > Urechidae > Urechis > Urechis unicinctus. Next base: position 57,796,149 of record CM067349.1, on the reverse strand, counting down.
AGCGTGGCTCAATTGTCACCCATTCAGCCATCACTGCCGATGCCAAGTACGTTGTTAGTGTAGAATCCGGTAATGTCTTGATCTGGGATGTGGAAACAGAAAAAGTTGTTAAACAGGAGCCACAGCGTGATGTGCAGCAGATGATGCTAAACGATGAAGACGCTAAGTGTGTCGTCATCTCCAAGGTCAGTCTGGGAAAAGGAAAATGTGTATGCCGCACGGTACCTAATGGAGAAACAGTCTACCAATTCGAATTCAACATGCAGAAGACATTTATACCTGCCGTTGTGACCAGTGATGGACTTTTCTTGCTCTTAGCGGCGCTTGGAGCTAAGAATGCGGAAGTCCTCAGTCTTTACCACGCCAAAACGGGCACACACATGTATGACATGCCTCCCAAGTATGCTAATTTCAAGCCATTTAACAAAATTGTCCCTATGCCCAACGATCCACACCTGGTTGCTCTCATTGACGAAGAGAAGGGAAACATTTGGGACGTGAAAAAGAAATCCTTTGTAAAGTCTATTGCTCGGTGGAATGGCGTTTGCACAAACAATGGCAAATGGGGACTATTTGCGCCCAATCGAGGCGGTTTGGATCTTTTGGATCTCAAGCATGGCAGAACAATCCATACCCTCTTGCCCAAAGTTGCTGAAGGTGTTTTCACGAACATGACGCTGTTTACCCGTAACGACCAGCATGCCGTCTACTACCACTCGGGCAGGAGGTCCATCCGCGTGTTCAGGGTATCCGATGGCAAACAGATAGCCGACTACAAGGCCCATGCGGAGATTCGCGCCATAGCGAGCACACAGGGTGGAGTGTCTCTGGTCCTGGGGGCGGTAGATGGCAGTGTTGTTGTGCTCTGTGTGGCCGACCCAACAAAAGATGCCAACAAGGAGTTCCTTTCTTCATTGCCAAGTCGACAGGTTACGAATCAGACCATGGAAAATATGAACGGACACGCAGGTGGCGCCAGTGAGAAAGGAGCTAATGGCACTCATAAGTTCGCTAGCGTCGCTCATGTAGCGCGCTTGACGGCCAAGGCAAAGCTGGCCCAGAAATCCAGAGCTTGCGTCATATCCTAACCTCGGTAATCGTGGGGCTGGTGCAGTCAACTGCGATATTTTCAGAACTCTTTTCACAAGTCAAGCCACTTGTATATTAATGATATGCAAAATATGTTGCGCTGTAAATATGTTTAGGGAGAGGGGTAGGAGTGGGATGGATGTTGTCGGTTTCATAAATTGTCAGAGGTTGGCCATGTATGGTGAACGCTGTATCTGAGCGACCTCCGATGGATAAGGAATTGGTAACAGGTATATCGGACTTAACTTCCGTCCAACGTGTTAATGTTACTGTGAAGTTAGTGGCGCTAAATGATATAATCACTGCTTTATCGTTATTCACAGTCGTTCTGTAGTCAACAGCTATGCATTTATTGAACACACTGTGTATTGATCTCAATTGTATAACGTTCTCCACTGAAGCGATGATTTATGCATACAAGCATGAATGGATTGTGTAACCGCGTGTTATCATTCTGTCTTAGGATAATTACATATTTGTATATAAGCAGTGTCGAATATCACTTGTAATAACCACCCAGCTTAATATCACGAATAAAATGAAGGACTAAAGTAGTCAAATAAATTATTTGGTTTGTCTCACACCAAATGAGGTAATATTCTCTCTGCTGAACGTTGACGGTGCCAGACATATTCAGGTCATATGTAATTAAATATGGGAGCCCGATTGTACCAGTGTTTTTCCCCCTGTATCTTACGCTGTGGTCAGCCGGACAAAGAGACCGTTTATTGGTCCAGAAGCGCCCCTCAATGAATCCAGTTAGCCGGACGGAACGCGTGCGCGTTAGCCAACTGAATTACGGCAGATTGTATGCCTAACTTCGACGTCGTATGTGACTAATGACGCAAGCCAATTTCGTAATGGAAACCAATTTTATCTGGGTTTAGAATCGTCCCCAGGTCATCACAATCGACGATAGGAAAAATGTCATAATGTTCTTAGGGACAAAAGTGCAAATTATAGATTGAACATAATGCTCGATTTAGCGATGACAATTCATCTTGGTCTTATAAATTACTGTGATTTAAATCATGATAAGTGCGGATTGGGCAAACTTTTGAATAAATAATGGTAGATTGGGTGGCTGTCCAGGGTATGATCACCCGACGAGTCCCATTATGTTACTAATTATAGAAATCTAAAGTTCGACTCAGAATAACGAGTAAGATGATTGTGACATTGGCGGACAATACCCGGATCATACAGGGTTATTCCAAATTTGTAATGGATATTTATGGTGGTTTTCCAGCCGTAAACTTTGCTTTGGATTAAAGTAAATCTCATGGTTAAATACCGGCGCTTTAACCATTGACCAATAATTCCCCTTAACAGCACCCATTTGCTGCCACTATCCCAATTTTAAAGTCGAATGTCCATATTTGAAGAGGAATATTATCGTCAGCTGCACTTATTTCCAGGGGCGTAGCTTGGATGGAATCAATGTGTAGGCCGAAAAATGTTTGACCCTAGAATGACAGAGGTGCGTTTTGGAGTATATTTGGTACAAAAAGAATGTTTCATAGACCATATATATCATGACATTTTACTTAGATTTAAGTCTCATGACTGGAATAACCGCTGAGTTCGCAGCTTACCATACTTGTTCCAAATGCCCCGGAAAAGAAAACTACAATAATAAATAATGGTATTTAAAATTAAAATTGTTACAAGACAAAGAACTAAAAAACAAAATCAGCCGGTATGCCCGGGAAAAGTGCAGAAACGTCTATCTTCTCCGGGAGTAAAATCTTTCCTATCCACTCCTAAACTCTTCTTACTGACACAAAAACACCCAGAACTTCCATTCTGGTAACTTCCTCGTCAATCCGAACCACTTCTGGCCGAAAAGAACGCTCGATACAGGAAATTTGGTATTTACAATAGTTTCGCTAGATTTTCATCAGTCTCTGGTCTAAGGAATTTTGAACTTCCGGCGGGAAATCAAATGTAAACAAACGATATACAGGTTGAATTTCCAACACAGTTAACCAGTTTTGACATCCAAAATGCCTATGTACTTATTTATATTAGCTGCTGTTGTTAAATTCCTCCTTCCAGAGCACCCAGGAGTCATAAACTTCCCACCAAACCTTGGAATTCCGACGGTCATAAGGACAACCTCTGACGAAAACTTTTACCATTACCAAACAACTTATCTGTTAAATTTCCTATCCAAACAGAAGAACTCTCAGCTTGATGTTGTTAGACACCACAAATGCTATCTTCTATACCTCAGTCTGATCTTGCCAGCAAATGCAAATGACATCCAACTGAATCCTGGACCAGCCAATAACAGTACAATTTACCCTTGTGGAACCTGTGACCAACCTGTCACATGGGACAATAGGGCAATTGTATGTGACACGTGCGACCAATGGTATCATACAGACTGCCAAGACGTACACTCAGGCACTTATAGCATACTCAAAGAAGATAGTGCTATTCGCTGGGACTGCCTAATCTGCAACAACCCGAACTATTCAACAGTATGTTTTGTTCTCCAGTCAATCACCACTGAAAACAGCTTCTCTGTACTAGATCTAAGCTCCACTAGTCTTATAAGCCCGAAAATTATCAAGGCTAAGCCAATTCATTCATCAACTCCAAGATCGAAAAAAAACTGTTAATGGAGACAACAAGTGTAACCAGAAAAGGTTTAAACACCTGAAAATCTTAAATATAAACTGCCAGTCCCTCAAGAAGAAACAGGAAAGAATTGAAAACATCATTGATAGTACCAAACCGGACATAGTTATTGCTATTGAGACCTGGCTAGACTCATCAGTTACAAGTATCCAGATATTCCCTGACAATTATCAACTCTGGAGAAAGGACCGCACTGGCAGTACAGGAGGTGGTGTACTTGTAGCAGTTAAAAAAGACTACCTCTCCATGGATGAGCCCGAGCTCGAAACAGATTGTGAAATAAAATGGGCGAAAATCGAAGTGACTGGCCAGAAAACACTTTACTTATGCTCATACTACAATCCAAAAACATCAGACGAAGAAAGTCAACAACAATTTGAAGAATCCCTCAACAGAGCATCATCCATGAGAGATCCCTTAATCTTCATTGGAGGTGACTTCAACTACCCCGGCTGGGACTGGAAGAACAAAATTGTAAAATCTGGAACTCAACATACTAAGCTCAACCACCGTTTTTCGGAAATACTGGATGACAATGGCCTTACCCAATTGGTAAAAGAACCAACACGAAATCAAAATATATTGGATCTGATGATAACCAACTCACCTAGTAAAGTCGTACGCACACATGTCATACCAGGTATCTCAGACCACGACGCAATGTATGTTGAACTATACACTAGTCCAGTCATAAACACCCAAGCCCGAAGACAGATACCACTCTATAAAAAAGCAAGGTGGGATAGTATGAAGTCAGATATGGAACCACTCCATGATGCCATCAGAAAAATGTACAATGAAAATAAGACTGTTAACCAACTTTGGGAATACTTCACTACGAAACTTGAAGAATCAACAAAACAACATATTCCTCATAAACAAGCCAAAAAGAAGGACTCGAGCCCTTGGATCACACCTGAAATCAGAAAGCTTCTTAAGAAACGGGATAGACTATATAGCAGGAAGAAAAAGTCGAATAATCACCAAGACATCTCTAAATACAAATCGCTGAAGCAAACAGTACAGAAAACCTTACGTCAGGCCTACTGGAAATACATCGAAAACATCATCACACCATCAGAAGTAGGCGAAAATAACTACAACTGCATGAATAGATTTTGGACCTACATTAAGCACAGGAAGAAAGATAGCTCGAACATTCCTGGCCTTACAGAAGGGGGGTTACTTTTCACTGAACCGGAAGACAAAGCAAATATCATGAACAGACAGTTTCAATCAGTATTCTCAAAGAAGGAAAATATCTCAGCAAAAGATTTTGCCAAAAGTAAATACACCGATAGCTCGATAAAATTCCCAGTCGCAGACAATATCACAATCACAAGCAAAGGAATCCAGAAGCTTCTAGAAAATCTCAACCCCCACAAAGCTGCCGGCCCAGACGAAATAAGACCTAGAGTACTGAAAGAATTAGCTCCATCCATTGCTCCTATTCTCTCCATAATATTCAACCTATCAATGCAAACATCTGAAATTCCAGAAAGTTGGAAAACCGCATCTTTAACACCAGTGTACAAGAAAGGAAATAAATACAAGGCTGAAAACTACAGACCTATCTCACTTACCTGCATATGCTGCAAGATAATGGAACATATAGTCACTTGCAACATCATGAAACATGGAGAGTCCAACAACATCCTGTATCCCCTTCAACACGGTTTCCGGAAGCAACGATCATGTGAGACCCAGCTGTTGGAGTTCACAAATGATATCATGACCAATCTCGAACAAGGCAAGCAAACAGACGTACTAGTAATGGACTTCTCAAAGGCCTTCGACAAAGTCTCCCACAGTCTTACTCCATAAGCTTCACCACAACGGCATTCAAGACAACACCGTCAAGTGGATACAGGCATTCCTCTCCAACAGATCCCAAAGAGTAGTCCTAGAAGGTCACTCTTCAAACACCGTCCCAGTCGAATCTGGCGTTCCACAGGGCTCTGTTCTTGGTCCATCCCTGTTTCTCTACTACATTAACGACATACCTAGTACCATCAAATCTACAGTACGCCTTTTTGCTGATGACACCATAGTATACCTGGCCATCACCTCCAAATCCAACTGTAAAGTACTCCAAGAAGACATAGACAAACTTGCCAAATGGGAACAAAAATGGAAAATGGAATTTCACCCCCAGAAATGCCAAGTCTTGATAATCTCCAAGAAGAAACATCCAATCAAGTATGACTACAAACTTAATAACCACTTTCTAGAACATGTCGACTCGGCGAAATACCTAGGATGCACCATCAACTCCGAACTGAACTGGAGGCAACACATCAATTCTATATCAGCTAAGGCAAACAAGACCATCAGTTTCCTGAGAAGAAATCTAAACATCTCATCTACTTCTATAAAACAACAAGCTTACTTCAGCCTAGTCAGACCTTCAGTAGAATATGCAAGCGTAATATGGGACCCACATGAGAAAGGTGACATCCAATGCCTGGAAAAGGTACAACGAAGAGCAGCCCGTTTTGTTAAAAATTGATACTACAACCGGACAAGCGTTACAGACATGTTGGAGGACCTTAAGTGGAAGTCACTGGAACAACGGCGTAAAGAGACAAGACTAGCTATGATGTTTAAAATCACAAATGACAATATATGTATCAACAAATCCAATTACCTCATCCCGCCAACCAGAACCTCAAGACACAGTCCATCTCATGCTTTCCAGATACTTCCATCCAGATCAGAATACCACAAGCAATCATTTTTCCCGAGAACCATCAGAGACTGGAATCTGCTAGATACCTCCGTCGTGTCAGTTGGCACAGTTGACGCTTTCAAGACTCAACTTGCCACCTACTTTCCCTAACTCCTAATTTTTCTGCTTTTTAAACTCTTCACTGTACATTATTCTCACTTTTTACTTTATATTTCCTCTCTCATTGCGCAACCTAATAGGCAAAAGTCTTCAACCTATTGAAGTTGGCCATATAATGGAAGAAGAAGAAGAAGAGAAGAAGGGTGTGAGACGAGCCCCCCCCCCCCCCCCCCCTTCGATTTTTATTGCATTTTTGGCATTTTTATTTTTTCGACTTTCTGGGGAAATGTGTAGGCCGCGGCCTGCACGGCCTATAGGAAGCTATGCCCATGACTACAGCTAACTAAATCTAATAATACGGAGAGCGAGGGAGGGAGCAACACAAAATTGCTTCTGCTCGCTGACGTGACTGAAGTTGAACTAAACTCTAAGCGATTTCAAAAGACAGACTCCCGACCCCCGCCCAGTTGACCAATCGCAAGTCTTTCCAACATAATTTCTCTTTATCAAACAAGAAGTAGATTGACCAGCGTTCCGCGAGCAGCCTTTAAAAGGCAAGAGTAGCTGTTAATGTGTGGCGTAATAAAACACTCTTACTAACTTCTTGACGTTTTTTATTTGGGATGAATTTGCAAGTGGCTAAGCTCAGCCACTTGGCAGACTGAACTGACCTAGACGTACTTGGAAACATTTCATATTTCGATCACGACAGGGTTTAGGGTAACCCCAACGCGGACGTAAATGTCAATTGACGTCTTGTCGTGCTTACAACCCACAAACAACTGTTGAGCTTCACGGAGCTATTGCGCCAAATAGAGACCTTTTAAAGCTGTTCTTTTAGGAAATCATAGTTTTTGTTCACCAGCAACACATTGTTAATTTTGGTTGTGACTCGGTTAAAAAATACATAATCAATCAATTATTATATTCTACACACAAAGAAACTGCCATTTAAACTACCTTGTAACTGCCCACGTCGCTGAAATGGAAATGATGCGAAATAAACACGATTAGCCCGAATTAATGGGACAATGACCACGCTGATCTTTTAAGCGACATTCAATTCATAGTTAGAATCAGTATGAACAAATTCTCCAAGAAAAACAAGGCATCATTACGATAATATTATTTGTTTATTTCATTGACGTTAAAATCATTTGTACAAATTGAACACATGTTAGACCACCTCGAATGTACGTGTCAGCTGAAAGGGCAAGTGTTGCCTCGGTGGTGCAGTAATGGCAAGTATTGTGGACCACCCTTTAAGGCAAGCTTCTACCTGCACCCATAGTCCAGTCCCTTCTGTGCAACCATTGACACCAAGGCAGCACAAGAACAATGGCTTCAGTGATATCTTGGAGAACCTGTGTAGGAATTCTGGCTCAATTACAGTAGTTCTACTGTACGTGGATAAGCTTGGCCGTCTCGATGTCAGTACACCAGCTGAATGTTCAGTCCAGCTGATTCAATTCTATAACAACTCTGGTAACCTTTGCTTGGACAGAACAACCCAGTCCCGCAAATAACGTCTTTAGAACACAATGAATATATAGCAAACACAAAGTGCTCAGTCAAGTAACTTGGCCTCCTTCATCTTGAGGAGGAATAATTTTTCGAGGTTGTTAGCACACTTGTAGTACTCTGTCTCGGGTTCATTATAGGAGCGGCAGTTTGTGAAGATGCGAGTGATGTCGGCGATGAAGATTCGCTTGTGGACGTAGTAGTGGTTCTTAAGGCGCTCACTCATTGTCTTTAGATCTGGAACAAAGAAATAACTGGGTGTTTGTTTCTGTATCAAGTGTGGTGGTGGGATTGGTAGGGGAGGAGAGACAGAGAGAGAGAGAGTAGAGCAAGGTAGAGAGAGAGAGAGAGAGAGAGACAGAGGTAGAGAGAGAGAGAGAGAGGTAGAGTGAGGTAAAGAGAGAGAAGAGAGAGAGAGGAGAGAGACAGAGGTAGAGAGAGACAGAGGTAGAGAGAGAGAGACAGAGGTAGAGTGAGGTAAAAGAGAGAGAGAGAGAGAGAGAGAGAGAGACAGAGAGAGAGGAGAGAGAGAGAGAGACAGAGGTAGAGAGAGAGACAGAGGTAGAGAGAGAGTAGAGAGAAAGAAGAGAGAGAAGAGAGAGAGAGAGAGAGGGAGAGAGATAATGATGCATGGATGGATGGAAAGGGCAATAGCTCAAATAACATACAAGAGGAATTAGCAATAGCAGTAATCCACTGTTGTCATGGATAAGATGAAATCCACTACACCAAAGAGCTTATAGCTAAGCTCAGAGAGCTCACTTCTAATAAAAAAATTAACACGGTTAACATGGTAGCCTTGACCAATAAGATGTCTCCATTAACATTAGTGCGAGGCAGTTCAACGACACAATGAATATTCACTGGGACCTACCCATAGGGAACTTAATATGATCATAATAGTCTGGAGCTTCAGACTTGTCCACTGGTTTCTGGAATGGCCATGCATTGGAGTTGGTCTGCACACATACACATTACAATGAGTTTCAAGTAAAGTTTGAGAACAACTTTTTTAGCATCTTAAGTTACACTAGATTTTATGGATAGCAAAATTCATGAAATAACACTGACCTTTACTTGTTGAAGTATGGCCTTTAAGGTCGTGAAGAGTTGTTCTGGATCAATAGGCTGTTGTTCTTTGCTGCAGGAAATAAATCATAAAATAATAAAATACACTCAAAACATTTGGAAATATGTATCCATAATCCATTTAAATGGGGATGAAATACAGTGAAGACAATATCAAGTTATTTCAGATAATAATGATGACTTGCTATTTTTCTGGATCTGACTTCCATCCAGCTTCCAGGACGCCCGGGATGCTCTCAATGGGAATCTGTCTCACCCCGTCCTTAAAGCAGGTGAGACCAGGCTGTACCTTCCTCAACTCATCCCTCTTTCTCTCAATCAGCTGCCATAAGATCTGCGCAAAGCCGACCAAATAGTACAAGCAATGACAAACATACATAAGTAATTTTTTGGTTTTGCTTATTAAATTTTTACAAAATTTTAAAGTGTCATTTTTAACAACAGCAGTGATCTATTATAAACATTGAGGTATTGAAAAAGTTGTGAAATCATATGCTGTGCAACAGACATCAACATCATGTGCACAGCCAAGTTGGTAGAGGTGCCAATTCATTCTCATTCTGAATTGACCAGACCCATAAGTTTGATTACAGGACCCTACTTTGTAACAAGAGGCCATCAGGCCTTTAAGCTTTGCAACTTTTCAAAACCAAGTGATGATTAAATCATGATGATGTTTTGGATTTAAATGGTGCATAGGCATTCCAATAATCAGGAGTCAAAGGTCATGCAGAGCTGATTTTCGGTATGCATAACTAGGTCAGCTAGCTTGCTTGATAAGAAAACTGATAATAAAACATTTACTGACAGACATAAGGCCTGGTTGACATGACGTAAGTCAGAGTGAAGGTAAATGTAAGGTTTCACTGAACAGCAGACCTAAAACGTGCCATTAATTATTATTCCCCACTGATTTGACGTTGTACAAGAGATTTATATTCTGATAGGTTAAAGGTCAAGCAGGGCTCATTTTAAGTTTGCAGCATCAGAGGGGTCCATGAGCAATTTAAGGCTGCTACCTTGCCATCAAAAGATATTTTCCACTGTGTTTATATAAAATAAGAGATCATTTTTTTCTCTTATAATTTAGGCATCAAAAGTCAGGTTCATTTTTAGATGGCAAGATGCCATCCACATCAGAGGGGTCCCGTGTAATTTGGGGCAGCAAGATCGTTTTATGAATAAACATACCATCACAAGGGCCCAGAGATGTTTTATAAGAATTTTTTCCTAGTTACTCAGTAAAAGGTCATGATTTTGTTGTCAAGCAGCCAACAACATAAGAGGGGTCTTTGTGTAACTTCCAAATGGCACCTGGATTGAAAAAAAAACCTGCAAGGAAAAGTTTGAGGGCGGACACCTGAGTACAGGTATATGAGCAAAGGTAAAAATCAGGGACCCCATGTGGCCTGATGTAAGCTGATTCCCACCCCAAATCTAAGACTGGAGTGGGTACCTCTTTCTGCTTGCGTATGATCTGGGAGAACTGGGTGTAGACGATACGTGGGTTCATCTCGCAGCCCATCAACGTGGCTCCCTCATAGTCCTTTATGTATCCAGTATAGTTGGCTTTTGGAAGCTTGATCTCCTTGGAAAACCCCTGAAGATGAATCATACACACCTCACATGAATGAAGTGGTAAAATCTCATCTCTTGATTACATTATATATATATTATTTGGCTGATATGCAAGTAAGAGATCAGCAGTGATTATCCTTGGTAGGGTTGACAGCGTTCGTGTAAGACAGGATACCTGCTTCTTGAAGTATCCTATGGCAAATTCATCAGCGAATGTGAGGAAGTGAAGGACACTGTGCTGGATGTGGTAGTCCTTGAGGTGGTTCATCAAATGAGTTCCATATCCCTGACACGCACACACACCTTATGTATATCGACACACAGTGGTATAAAGTGTTCAATATATACTCAAATACAGCATACTTCTGTGGAAGCACCGTAATGGACTGACCTTGACTTGCTCATTGGAGGTCACAGCACAAAATACAATCTCAGAGAAACCCTGGGTTGGAAACATTCGGAAACAGATCCCACCAATAACCTGGTTGTCCTTCACCAAGGCCAGGCATTTGTGTTTCCTAACAAAAAACATAATTGATAAACATATCAGCGCTTATATTAAATAGTTATAAATGATCATGATGGTGGAATCATAATTCTATGCATAAAAACAACTGTATGTAAAGGACTTAAAGAATTTCAGTGTATACGTGTTTCAAGGACTGAACAGCAAGTACTCACGGATCAAACACAAGCCTGGTGATGTATTCTTTGGGCATACGGGGTAGCTGATGGGAGAAGACGTTCTGAAGGCCTATGAGCCAGAGGACTATCTGCTGTGGCGGTCGTTTGGCTACGGTGTTAGAGATGACATGGAACGAGATGATTCCCCGTTTCTCCTCCAGTCTGGCTGCTTCATCCCTCGCAGCATGCGCAGGGAACAAACTCATCTGAACGCATAGGATGGAACAGCTATTGGACTGCACATCTATATCTGCTCGGGTTTTTATACCCCACGTAGAGACGGCAATCACTTAAGGAAGGAGATTTTGACCAGAGGGTAGGAAACAGCAATATTTACAGAGAACATGATTGTGATAAGATGAGACAGACCCCCAGGTCCTTCCCTACTCTTAATTAGGACAGCTCATTATATTCCTGGGTTGTAAATCAACATCCCCCAAAAAATTGTTAAAGTCAAGAAGACTAACATCAGGGCCGAGCATTTTGTCTGGTTCCTGTAGTGTCTCTACAATTTCTGTGACAGTTTCCATAGACACATCACCCTCTATTTTCTTCCGTTTGGCATCTGAGATTGGATGTGAAGTATCTATGGGCCGTTTGACACCTGTTAGCCAAGGATGAAGGCACCAAGTATGACTATACAATAACACAAAGTTTACTTTCTGTGAAGTCCTATCTTGTCTTGTATGGGCTAAATTTACTCATTTTCCAAATATATAGCTATTGTCTCAAGTTAGTTCATAAATCAATTTGAAAACATTATCTGTAGCGGAATCTGCATTCTTATGTGTTCCTTCTAGTTTGTATTAACATAAAAAGAATTGGAGCCAGACCTGTAGCCGGTTCCTCTGTTTTTTTGACTGGTGATGGAGCGGGTAGGGGGAGGATGAGGCTGGTGAAGTGCTTCGGACTGTCCCCAGCCCCACCACTGCTCGTTGTACTAGATATGCGGGTACTGGTGCGGCGACTAGGGGAGCGGTTCTCTGCGATAAATTCCCCATCTGCTGGCCGGACACACAAACACTACCTCATGCAGTTAATCTCATTGAGTCTAATAACACCGTCAGCTGAACACCATTCACGTTTACAGCGCCACCAGCATATGCATGTCATTATATCTGATCAAAAACAGCACCGACAACCATCAGACATATATAACACGCAGACATTATAATTAGCATCAGTTAATTTGTTGAAAATACTATGCAACAATGTGAGTGTGATGAGAGTAATGGGAGACCTTGGAGATTGAGGATCTCACCGGGCATGGATGTAGGTGATGGGGAGTTAGGCAGGTGCCCTGATGAAGGGATGTGGGTGAACTCAGTGTCCCAGATGGGAGAGCTAGGCCCAAACACTTCCTCCTCCAACATCGACAGGAACCTGCAATCAACACCAACGTATAAACACCAGCTAAAGTAGCATCATGCATGCGCAATCTTTTAAGTAACTAAACATACTAAATCTTGATAAATGTTTACAATATCAACATTTGTTTTGCATATTTCTTTACATCATTATTTATGATTTTTTAGGCCAGTTTATTTCCAAAATCTGGTGGCATGCTGAGCCAATCATTCATCATTCACCTTGGGAAGTGTGTAAGCACGAGAGTGCGCTTTTCAGAGGGCATTTTCTCCTTTTCAGCTCGGAACTTGTCCAATAGTTGTTTGCGCATGGTGTGGAAAACCGAGCGCAGAAGGGTGCGGCCAAAAATAATGGTGGTTTCATAACGGGGAAGGCTATCACAAAAAGCCGGTACATGGCAGTAACATAGCCATCTGTCTCACACAACACACATACTCAAAATACAGTAAGCCATTCTGGATGCCCATGCTATGAAAATTGCTCAGAAACTAGTTCAAAATCTGACTCAGAAACCAGTTCACAATCTTTTTCCGAAACTAATTCAGCATTTGACTCAAGAAACCAGTGCAAAACCTGACTCACAAACAAGTTCAGAACTTGGCCCAGAAACCAATTCACAATCTGACCCAGTACCAATTCAAAACATGATCAGAAATCAGACCAAAACCTAACTTTTAAAGAATATGACTCAGAAGCCACATTAGATGCCAGTTAAGAGCCTGACTCAGAACCCCCAAAAGACAACACTCAATGACCATCTTACGATGAACATTACAAGATTCAGACTCTGTTTAGAGGAAAATATGACAGTTTCAACACAATTATCTATGATGGAATATACAGCGATTCAGGTTAAATCTGTACAGAACCATGCTTCATATTTCACGTGGCTTGGGACTGCAATGTTAGAGAAGATGGACTCACCTTGTGTAATTGACCTTGTAGACAGAGACATCGTCAGCATTGGAATGCTGCCTCCTGGCTGTAGGCGTCTCTAGCTTCCAGTGGTTGAGGCAATGCAGGAACATCTTAGCCAAATCATACATGGTCTGCCATTCCTTCTGCGCCAAATGGCCAAATTTATACAGCACAAAATTGGTAACACCCTGCAATAGCATACAACATAGGAGTGTCAATGCATGTGTCTATGAGTGAGAAAAGAAAGCAAACCAGAGGCTGAATAAACATATCCGTTAGGGAATGGTTTTCCCACCTTGGCAATGCTAGGCATTTCAAATGGAGGATTTCCTAGCGGTCCTTCAATAGCAGGCTTGCTCATATTCAAGATACACTTCCGCAGGAGCTGAATCAAATCAGAGAAAGAAGATTGTTAGAATGATAAATGCTTTTTACTAGAATGACCAGAGGAACTTGCCCTATTGACCTGGGAGGCACAGACTGACCCTGAACAGATAGAAGTAGACTTGTTTGGTGTCAGCATCTTCCTCTTTGTGGACGCACATGAAGAGATTCTCCACATCAACCACAATCCCAAGCAGTCTATTCAGCTCCTCTTCTTCCGTTGTTTCCAGGTGTGACACATGGGCATCTGTGCAAACCGTACAGTTGTATCAAATATAGCCCTCCACAAATACAGGGTAGGTCCTCAGTCTTAAGTCTGGCACTCAATAAAGTTATTTTAGTTCAACTGGTTCAACTGGTAACTGACTTAATGAGGTGACTATTTTTTGTGTGCAATAGCCATAAATGTACTGATGTATGTACGACGATTATGTTGCATGATGGTTGGCACTTACTGAGGGTGTGGTTACAGCTGCGACATGGATCAGTGAGGCTGGCAAGAGGCTGTGATGTATCCACACGCACAGGGGTGGTCGGAGGGGGCTTAGGATTCTTCCAGCCATTACACTTACACCCGTCAGACTATAACAAGACCATTGCATACACACATTATGTATTGTACATCTGACTGAACAATATTCATATAGACAATAATGTCTAGTTGTTGAGCCTAAAGACAGTGCTACATAATTACAATGTCAGAGACATAACCATAATGCAACGTCTGCTCCAATGTGATATGGCAGTTTGAGTGATCCTCTTTGACAAGGGCGATAAGCAGGAGTACCTTAAATGACTCAGGTTCCTGACAATCTACATGCAATGTAAGATACACCAATCGAAAGGGGAACAATTAGAATGTTACCAGTATTAGCATTCAAGAATGGGAACCAAATCAGATTCCAACAACCACCAAGGTTAATGGCAGAGCACACTTTAGGATCTCACTCAGAGGCACATATATCAGGGCATATATATATGAAGAAATTTCAATGTGTTAATTGGTTGGCATCAGTTGAAAAAGTTTTTCAGTATAGAAACTGCAATTTTTCAATGAGCATTCAAAAATGTGTCAAATTCATCATCGACAACGAAACAGTTCAACAGCATTATTGCTGGCTAATCTCACTCAGATGCATGTATCTAGTCTTTACTCAAAAATATACTTGAAGTTTATTAGTGGGCAGTGCAGCTGTGAGTTACATATAAATTCAAAGAAATTATTTCTTTAATGAGAAATGCCATACTCATGGGATAGAAGTGCTCTGATCTGGTTGTCAGTCTTTTCAAAGCCTGTGTTGGTGCATGATCATTTTCTGGAACCATGTTTTCAATAATGTCTAAAGTACCATGGACAATGTCAAATGCCTCGTTTTTTTAACCATACGTCAATATTTGTTGGCAGACTGCAAACAAAATCCTATAGAGGACTAATTAAGTCATTTATTATCTTAGCACTGACATAAGCCTAGATAAGGCTTATAATGCAGGATTTACCATGTTTACTATATTACTTTATTAGGATGTGGCAGCAGCTTGGTTCAGTAGACAGCTAGTCATAGCGTCAAGAAAGTGAACTAGTTAACGAGAGTAGCCGGCGAGAACTGGCGCTAGCAATATGAAATAAACACAAACCAGTCTTTCACTTAAATACCAGGGAGGGTTAATATTTTACCATCAAGTGAGTGAGTGAGTGGGTGAGTGAGTGAGTATAACAAATGAACAGATGAAATGGATTGGGAGTGAACGGCGACGCTCGTCGAAAATACTTACTTTACATGATGAATATATAGCTAATTTCTCCAACTTTTTGTTTCTGGGGCAATTGCGAATCTGAGATTTCTTTTGTGCGATTCTTTGAAGATTGTTTGCCCGCCCTGGATCAGTAGCTGCAGTAGTAGTAACAGCAGTTTTAGACAGAGATTCGGAATTAACGCTCGCCATTTTCAACACAACCACTGAACAATGCCAAACAACTCCGCGTCGATAGGCCGATGACGCACTCGTAAGTGATTCGGGAAATAACTTGTTTACTTCACTTATTACATGAGTATAATGTAGACTATTTCAATTAAGGATGGCAAAATCAAACTTTTGCATTTTTTTTCACACATACATGTTAAGTTTTGTTCATCATATTCGGTACCAATTGTGAAAATTGTGGACATTGTAATTGATTCGAATTTCCTTTACGTGTTCGATTTCTACAGCTCAACGTTTTTCATATAAAGCAAACTGTGGGGTTACGCTACACAACCTCATCGAATAATACTTTTCTAGTATGACAGAAGAGCTTGCAGATACTATATTTTTTACTAAATTACGTATTTAGATTCAAATAACATCGGTAGTTTCCCAGTGAGTGCCCCAATGCGAGATCGGAATTTAAAAAACTTATATTTAAATATATATATATATATATATATATATATATATATATATATATATATATATATATATATAGAGATATATATATATATATATATATATATATATATATATATATATATATATATATATATATATATATATATATATATATATATATATATATATATAAATATATATATATATATATATATATATATATATATATATATTTATATAAATATGTATATGTATTATTTATAAAGACGGTTTTCATAGTAGTACTGCATATACAGATTTGGACACCTTATATGACCTTATCGGATGTCTCGTTGGTATTGTTAATTGGGCGCTAAAATACTGTCGCTCACTTAGCTGACCACTTTTTCACATAGCTTGCAATGTGACGGTTATACTTAATGATGCATCCCCATTCATATGTTTTCTGGTCTTTTATATATAATGTAACTGTTTGTTTCATCCCAACTTCGCCAACAATTTCATTATCCCTTTACCCCATCCGATATGTATAGCGATATTTTCCGTACTTCGGGAGTAAAACACCCCTCAAGAGCGGCCGTGATTTTTTGTGCTAGAATCGTATTCGAGTACTTTTTTTATATTTGCATGTGTTGCAGTGAGCCGGGATATGCCACTTAATTGTTGTTGTGTTTCTTATTGTGTGTGATACTAAAGACAAATCAGAATGGGGATGGCCTGAATCACATAAGAATAAGCATCACTAATATATCAAGTCAAGGCAATAAAAGGGTAGGAGCTCCGAAACTGGGACCGAGATCAAAACTCTTTCCCCAAATCATTGACTTTTGCAAATGTTGGCTCTCCATATCTCATCACATCCAAATTGGTGAAAACGAAAGCAAAGTAACAAATTCTGATAATTGACGATTGAAACTGTTACTATAGTGGGAAGTAAGTATGTGCTAATTAGTTAAGTAGTTACAGGTTGTTGTTCTTGTATTAAGTCCAGTCAAATGAAGGTTACCCGGAATTACCTTCTGAGGCAGATCGGGTATTTCTCTGGGTTTGGGATTGAGAATGCAACGATGTCATAACGTATCACGTCACGCAAGGCATTAGCCCCTGGTGTTTTGATGATCTAATGCCACCTTAGGCACAGGGATTCGTATAAGAAGGTAGTTTGAAGATAGAAAGATATATTTTTATCTACCATGTCCCCGACAGATGGTAGAACGAAGAGATAAAGTTTATACAAAACAGGGTGATCCCAGTTTCCGTGATAACAAACATTTCAAATTTTTATAAACATCTTGGACACAAACTGTTGTTAGGTATATTAACTGATACAATTTGTTCTAGTCTGATTTGTGGAAACAATTCCTGTGCCAAAACCGCTTTGAGTTGACCACAGGTTTTAAACATATAAGTTGGATTTTTGTTAAGAATCCCATTCAAAGCCATTCAGTTTTTGGGCTTGTTCAGATGTGTGGAATTATCAGTTAGTTAGAGGATATGTTGACTCCCATCGGATAATTAGTAGGGTTTATTTACTCCAAAGTAGGTTTGGTCAACTTCTCAAAATGTCTCATCAGCCGCCTAGAACTTGAGTTACTGGTGAACGCTAGCTCTTCAGCTCTTTTCAGAAGAGTTCCAGGCATCTTGATATTTTGTTATGCATGCTGATATACACAGCTTGTAATCTCAGCACGGATTAGTATTTCACTATGCGGGTTGAGATATCCACATGCGAGGTTGATAGTTAACCCTGTCCAGAGGTCTCAATATGCCCAGATCGAGGACTCGTGTCTGTATTTAAAGCTGAAAATACCACCAGTTCTCAGCCCACGTCCTGCACATTCTCCCTAGAGTCCTATAAAACAGTGGAATAATATTTGCTCATCTGAGCAAGTCCTACCCTAGGTTTTTTTTGGGGTCTTAGCTACTATGGCTAAAAAGCTTTCACCATCATAATCCACATACCTGCTTGATTAGCCTGATCTTCTCAGGCTTACAATGTAAAATCAACACTCTTCTGCTATACTGCAGGTGCAATGATAAAGAGCAAATGATAGCACAGAAAGTTTGAAGGGTTTTATTTGTTTACAATTCTTTTATGATCCATTGTTTACAAAGAGGACCACATTTTGTTTACATTATAGTGCCCAGTCAATGTTCCCTAGTCCTTGGTCGAAAGACATGTACATATTTAAGATATTGAATATTGTAGTACACCTGAGTGTCTGATAAGCACATGCATTGATCTGATGCAGCATCTGATGTTGATGGCAACTTGAAAACCTAATACAATCCCTCAATGAACTTTGACCCCAGAGTTATTAGAGACGAAAAACACCTCTAGTCATCCAATGGAGCATAAGTCTCACAAAAAGCAAGTAGCTGCCCTAAATTACACATGGACCTCTCTGATGATGAAAGCTCCTTTATGTATTCACCTTTGTATGCATCATA
The DNA here is from genome assembly GCA_034190875.2 of Urechis unicinctus. NCBI lineage: Eukaryota > Metazoa > Annelida > Polychaeta > Xenopneusta > Urechidae > Urechis > Urechis unicinctus. The sequence continues at coordinate 57,777,266 of CM067349.1, read as the reverse complement.
TAACACATAAGTGTTGGTGTGCCATTAAACCCTATACTTACTTACCTTATTACCTTCAACCCCCGAGGTTTTTTTTTAAAGAAAACTTGTTCATAAAAAATCCTCATACTAAGTACACCCAATGAAGAATAACTTTATGCAAGGCACGATTTCTTACAAAGCATGGTAGCTGCCTGAAATTATACGTGGATTCCTCTGATTTTAATGGTTCCTTGCCTACTTAAAATCAGCTCTTCATGACCTTCAACCTCTGAATTATTAGCAAAAATGTTTTGTACAATGTAGACCCAGTGGGGAATAATATTGATAGCCCTTTTTACATCTTACAACACCCGCATGCTATTATCTAATGCTGAAATTGCACCTGTTCAGACTTAGGAGTATAGGTATGAAGGGGAGGACCATCAGTGAGGATGGGGGCTTTGTTACTGACCAGCAATCAATGAAATGAAGATGGCTAGAATGTGGTTAACCCAGGTCACAGAGCAAAATATTTTATCACATTTTGTTAGGTTTGCATGACTGTACCCTACCCAAAAAATTAGGACAACCTTCAGTGACTGGCCCTTTTTAATTATACTGCCACAATCAATGAGATTATTAATTATGAATTTGCTGACTTTTCCTATCATAGCATTCACATTTCATTATTCATATTCTGGGGTATGATTTCCACACATGTATGGGTGGCACCCCTTGTTGGGTGTGAACTTGTATCCATAATTTAGCGACCTATATGTAGGTAAATACAGCCAAATAACATTGCAGGTATCAATCATTAGGTTTTTTTTCTATTTGATATTTTCCAATGGGAAATAGAAATTTAAACCAAAAAAATTCCAATATGCTAGCCTTAAGAAGAAAATTGAAAATCAGATTTCTGTCTTCCCATTTTCACAGTAGCCATTCATGCTATTCAGTCTGATTGTTCAGCACTTCAACACACACAGTGTAAGTAGAGTAGTGTTGGTAGCTTAATTGCATGTTTTACATGGATGCCAGTGTTGTGAGCTACAATAGTGAGCAATACTCCGTCCTGATTTACGAATGATTAATGTTTCTTCTTATTTATATATAAGGTTTGACTGATTCTCTATGTTTCAGACTTTCCCCTCCGTTTAAGAAAGGCTTCAACAAGAATGGATCCATTAAGAGAAAGATGGAAATCTCTTATCGTAGATAATTATGACACAATCATAGAAGCCCTGTATCCTGATCATGTTATGGACAAACTTGTTTCCAAAAGAATTCTCTCACATGCCATTATAGAAGAAATGGAACACATGGTAAAACGGAAAAAGAACAGAGCTATATTAGAAAGAATTTGCGGTCAGACTGAAGTCGAGATACAGCAGTTTATCTCATGTCTCCTCCCCGACGAACCAGTGCTCTACCGGAGACTTCTTGACAGTGAGTGGCGGACATTTGTGTGTTTCTTTCAAATATACTTAGAATTAGATGTTTGCAGGTGTCTGGTGGTAAATTCACTAATGACAATTTGGGGCATTTTAACTGTCAAGTGACTTGGTGTGATGCATCGTAGATATATCTCGCAAAATGCTTTAATTCAGTTTTGTATTTATCATACGCTATATTAAGTTGAAAGTGTACCTGTGAATGAATATTTTTTAAAATTTAGTAATGTACTGAAATGACCACTTCACAACACATTAACCTTTGCAAAATCTTCCTTTTTTTCAAGATGCTGACAGGCAGGGCCTTCTTAATAATGGCCGTCTGCCACTAGAAGTCCAAACGGAAGGCGAGAGAAGAGAATACTACACTGACGCATCTCAATATCTTCCCTACCCGATGCGGGTGGCCAGCCAGATGTCTGATATGAACTTGTCATCGCCCACACTTGCTCACAGTGTCAGCACTGACACTGTAGATAGTGATGCCTCCGGTTGTGGCACTGGACCTACGCGGTGTACTGCACGCAAAAACTTTGCTCTATAAAAGTCTACCCTGTCTAATCTTCATGGTTCTAAATCTTGAGAATACCAGTAGATTTATGTTATGAAGATGTTATTACTCTCTAGCATATGTAACGATGGCGATTTTATAAATCACTCATAACTGGATTGTTATTGGATTGAATATTTTATTCAGGTAATTGGTGTGCTCTCTCACACTGTGTGTGGTATCCAGGTTTCTTTGTAGTTAAAATAATTCACTGAAGTGACATTAACTCCGTAGTTTATTGTACATGTATAACAGAAAGGGTAAAAGTGCAAATTGTTGACTTCCTTGCTCTTTGCCCCCTTTGGGTCTGGAGATAGAATAGGCCCACAGTATCCTCCTGCATATCATAAGAGGCGACTAATAGGGGCAACCCGATGGCCGTGGATTGTGACTTATGTCAGTGGGTAGCAGGATTTGTGTGGTTGAGTGGAATGGTCTGTGATAGCCATAACTGCAAGACATCACTAGGGCTAGGATTTCACCTAGATGAGAGGCTGGAATGGTCTGGTCCATTCAACCAAGGATAATCCTAGAAAAGGACTGCTTAATCAGGTCATTCATTCTAGGCACCATATAACACGTGTTGGTGTGCCATTAAACCCTATACTTACCTTCCTTGTTCCTTGATTGCAATTTGTATTTTCTGGCCCATTGTTGACCCCCCTTTCATTGTTCCTCAAGGTGACTTGAATATGATCTATTTATCATGTTCATTTGTGGTCTGTGCGCTTGTGGTCAGCAACCTGCTTTTAGATATGTAACCTGCTTTACATGTTAACTGAATGGAATATATCATTAATGTTGTGTCACATATGGCTTTGTTTTTCCTGAATAGGACGCGATTCAAATTGATGTTGTTACGAGTATGAATAATTGGCTGGCTGCCAGAAGGTCGTATTCCTTTGTGAAACCTGTGTGGTGTAATATTAAAGCATGGGTCAAAACAAAACTACTGTGGTCACATGTTAGTCTAAGGGATTCACAAGACAGGGTTTTAATGTGTTCAATGATAGTCCATGGTTGTGTCATGTTATAAAGGAAGTCGATTATGTAAATATTGATTTTTCCTGGCCTCTAGGGTGGGAAGGTTAATGTTGTTTGGGATATGATGATTTAGGATAGGACAGATATACACTCTTACACCAATACGTATAAATCATATCTTAAAAAGACAAAAGTTATATGGAATCGTGATGCATAGTGAAGTTTGAATTCAGTTATCAAGAGTGAATATTGTAATCATGCTGCCCACCCACTGAATAACCCACCCATTCCCTCCCTTTTCCGCTCACCCACTCACTCACTCCTGGCTGGTTCCCTTGATGTGGTAGTTAGCTGTGTCGCCTTTCACTCCCATGATGTGAATACCTGACTGGTTTCCTCGTGAGTATGATGATCAGGATAAATGGCGGTCCCATCTCTGAAAGGGAATGCATCTGACCTGATGGTTCAATGGTATCATGTTGGAATTGGCACATACATGGAAGCTGTCCCTATACCACGTCAATGTTGATGTTACCTTTGAATGAGCATTATAATGCAATCCATTGTAGTTGAGATCATATAAACCACGGGTAATTGCTGTTCATTGCATGAGTAACACAGGAGTGATGGTTGTATGGTCAGTTGCGGTGGTTCATCAGACTGATGCTTGTGACCACTTCTACTTGATCGTAACCTTTCCCTCACAGAATACCTAGAGGAGGATAGGTTCCAGATATAGAATACACTTGTGTGCATTACCTTTGATCTCAACCAAAAATGCGCTGCAAATTTCCCTAACTCCCCAACTCATTCACTCACTGATTTACTCACCCACTCACTCTTTCACTGATTCGCTCACTCATTCCCTCGCCCATTTGCTCACTAACTCACTCACCCCTTCCTCCTACTAAGCAACTAAATCACTCACTCACTCACTTACGCACTAGCTAATTCACTCGCTCTCTCTTTCACTCACTCGCTCACTCACTCCCTTACCTACATGCTCACCCACTCACCTATTCACTTATTCATTCAGTCACCCTTTTCCTCTTACTCATTCACTCAACCTAACTCACTCACTCAAATGATGATGACAATCACGCGTCGCTGTTGGGTAGCTACGTTGAAAGAAATCACAGGGATATATGTATGTATGTAAGTATGCAGGTTTGTATATATGTATTTACGTACGGATGGATAGTTTAGACAACGAGCGTTCTACATGTTGATAGAATGATGAGTATATTTCAAACACGAGAGTAGTGATTGCGTTGATGCCATGAGTTCAATACTACGATTTAGAAAACTAGAAGAAAGCCATGATTTAAATACGTGGAGTAGTGCCTCGATGTAGTAAGATCGAATGACGTCACAGATTGAATACTTAGGCTGATACCATGATTTGAATAATAAGGCAGAATCCATGATCTAGTAAACTAAAATGGGGCTATTAATTTAATACATAGGACGATACCATGATCTAGTAAACTAAAATGGGGCTATTAATTTAATACATAGGACGATACCATTATCTAGTAAACTAAAATGGGGCTATTAATTTAATACATAGGACGATACCATGATCTAGTAAACTAAAATGGGGCTATTAATTTAATACATACGACGATACCATGATCTAGTAAACTAAAATGGGGCTATTAATTTAATACAACGACGATACCATGATCTAGTAAAACTAAAATGGGGCTATTAATTTAATACATAGGACGATACCATTATCTAGTAAACTAAAATGGGGCTATTAATTTAATACATAGGACGATACCATGATCTAGTAAACTAAAATGGGGCTATTAATTTAATACATAGGACGATACCATTATCTAGTAAACTAAAATGGGGCTATTAATTTAATACATAGGACGATACCATGTTCTAGTAAACTAAAATGGGGCTATTAATATAATACATAGGACGATACCATTATCTAGTAAACTAAAATGGGGCTATTAATTTAATACATAGGACGATACCATTATCTAGTAAACTTGAGTGATGTCATGATTTAAATACTAAGGCTGAAAAATATGATCTGGGTTGTTTGGCTGATGCGATGATTTTACACTGTAGCATGATGCTACAATCTTACAAATAGGCTGACATCATGAATTAGGGGGCCAAGCTGATATCATATTCTGGATACTAAGACTGATACCATGATGCGACGATGGTCGTACCATGTTCCGACCAAGTAGGCTAATTTCGTGATTATGTGATGGTGGCTGATGTCATGTTTATAGGAAATTATGCTGGTATCACAATCATCGTAAGTAGACATATATTATGATCATGCAGCGAAGGCTGTGTTATTGCCATTGATCTGACAGACCGGCATCATGATAGGTAGTTGCATTCTGCGACTGCCTGTCCATTCGCCAATATATTTTGCTTATTTGTAAATCAAGCTAATATATATTGCTCTTAATAAAACGCACAAACTGTATGTGTTGACGTTATCGCTGGTAACATGGCATCGTGTGTAGCACACACAAACTTAAAATATTGTCTTTCTGATGCAGATGAAACAAGGCAATTATGAAATATGCATAAGTTGCTTTTCACCCTCAAGTTGACAAGAAGCAATGATTCTTGTAGAATGACATTTCTTCATCTCAACACTGATCTACACAGCACAACCTTCCTTCCCTCCCCTTACCGTAAGTAGAAGGAACAATGCAGTAAACGCCGTACAATGCAGTAAATACATACTTAGTGCCAGTGAAGGCATTTGATCGGCATATACAGCCTATGTGAATGAACAAGAGAGGAGCCTAGAGGGCATACGTGTTTGCTGATCAACTGAACGTGTGAGTGGAAGTAGGTAAGTGGGCGGTGAGCACATCTCGCGTTTGTGGTGATTATCAATATATGCTCTTGACACTTTTGTGGGAATTAGTTTACAGTACGTTCGGAAGTAAACAGGAACCGCTTCATCAACATCAGTATGATTCAGTTATGCAAATAAAGCAAGTGTCAACACGTCAAGATTGTATCATCTTGTCCCACCAACGGATGTTGCTAAATGGCGAGCTGCCATGCTACACCTAACCACTGCTAACAGTGAGTTGCTTACCAACGGTCCAATCACATTTTTGGTGATCGGAATCTTTCTGAGGCATATCCCGTGTGAGGGATGAATAAAAGGCGGACATTACTTGTGAATACTTTCATCGTGATATATTACCATAACTAAGGTCCCTGGTCAATCAAATTGCCATTATATAGTTGCAAATGCAATACGCACGAATCACGAAACATATTGGGATTACGAGCGGCTGCAGGACTAAATATCCTCGCGATCAAATCTGCCGAGCATATGCAGTACCAATACGGAGCATATATGCAGTACACATTGCGCTTGGCCGACAAAACTATAAATTCACTCTAGGCATTGTAAACAAATGCACATACACACACAGGCAGACACAGACAGACAGACAGACACACACACACACACACACACACACAAGCACACACGCACGTACTTACGCATGCACCCAACCATCCACACACACACACACACACACACACACACACACACACACACACACACACACACACACACACACACACACACACACACACACACACACACACACACACACACACTCACACTCTCTCTCTCCGGAGCCGCGAGTAAATTGAGATCGTGGGTTAGCGTAGTTGGGGGAGAGTAGCACCCCTAGCGGACAGAGGGAAAACTAGCTTGCAGCGTCATCCGCTATTTTTTTCGCGGGTCAAACTTGTCAAATTTATGTACGACTATGGAACGAAAGCGAATTCTGTAATAATGATTTTTTTATTTATTCAAACACATTTTATACAAACTGCACAAGAAATAGACCATTAATGTATAAATCTACTTGAACCAGAGATTTGAGATTGATGTCTTAATGATGATGTCCGTTATCTTGATCTGCTTCATCCTCTGCTCCAGTAGCATGTTGAGCTGGGTTTGGGCTTGGATCCTTTAAGGATCCCATCCCTCCCTGATATGGATGCGAATCATCTACTGGCATCCCTTGATGGCCTCCTTGGTGCTGGGAATGTCTTCAGCTTCCTCCTCCTTCACCTCCTTCTCCTCATCTGCCCCAGTGACTCCAGTCACCAACTCTTCGTCTGTAGAGGCCTGGGCGATGGGCAAGTCTTCCTCCAGCACAGTTGTGGACTTGTAGAACTGGTTGACAGAGGTACAGCAGGCATTCTTCATGTCCTCCATGAGCTACTGGTAGGTTGAAGTGAGCTTATCTTCTTCATTGAAACTCTCCTTCTCGTCATCATCATCATCATCATCATCATCATCATCATCATCATCATCATCATCATCATTCATCTTCATCATCTTCATCATCATCAGGGCAGGATGATGCTGGCTGGATCTCTTCAGGGATATCTGCCATGATAGGAGTGAATGGATCACTTGTTGCTGCACTTCTTGATTCTGATGTGGTTGATGTGCTGCCAGGCTGTGTCGACCTTGTGCATCAAAACTTGATATTGACCTCCTTCAGATATTCCTTCATCCACACATCTGCTCTGTGACCATGTCCTTGGTGAGTTTTTGTCTGTACAGCTGCTTGAGTGTAGTTATGATACCCTGGTCCATAGGCTGGATCTTCGCAGTTATGTTGCCAAGGACGGAGAAGAGCGACGACGTTCACTAGCTTACGGTGACGCGCAAGTTAATCCGAACTGATTTTATTAGGTTGTGGGTTGTGAAGCGAGTTGGGAAAATTCCTGTCTCTATTATGTTAGAATAACTAGCTATTTGGGCTAAAAAAACGGGTCCTATATATACACACATGTAGCTCAGGTCGAATGGTGTTATAAATGTCTACTCAGACGTCTTGTAGGGCTATGTTAACTGTAGCTCTGTTTTTGGCCAGTCGGGTTATAAGCATAGACTGGTTGAGTAACCCCACATTTCACGGCTTTCATATTTAAATTTCATGACATGGCAACAAGTGGCCGCGTACCACATAACTGTCTTCCGTAAACAACAGTAATGTCGTCCAGCGCCAGGAAGCCGAAAGACTTGCGAGAAATCGTAAGTGACAGCAAGAACGTAAGTTTTCAGCGAAGTGAACGCGTCTGCCCAATTCCCGAGAGGAGTGCTCTATAAACTGATAAAATGCGATTTGGGCTGTGGGCTGACAGTTATTTCTATAAATGGGCTAATATCGCCCATGTTTACAATTTAAATCAACCGCCAGTTATTTACCGATTTAGTCGTTTAACAATTCTACGTGCACTCAACGAAGGTGAATATTTGGAGGAGTAATTGTTCACGCATATTTATTGAAGTTTTATTTTACACAAGCTGTTGCTGATCTGCACCCTTCCCCTGCAGATCACTAGACACTACGTCATTGCAATTGGTTGCTTCAGTTGACAAAACAACTTATCCCACAGCGTCCGAGCCGATCTTTCGTGTCCGCACACTTCTGATCAGCGGGGAAACTTGTCCTTCGCATCGGAACTTAATATTTTAGCCAAAGCCTGATAACTTGCTGCTGGTTAGCGCAAATTTACCATATGGGGTACCAGGGCTCGAAATCACCACCCGCCCGCCTGCCAATGGCGGGTGAAATTTGAGCCGGGCGGGTAAATAATCACAACTACCCGTCCAGTTCAATACAAGAGCAGTTGGGCTCGCGTGATTAAGGCGCCGCTTGAACCATAAACCCGACAAACACACGAGATAAGAAAGCTTCCCGATTGTATACTATCATGTCTTGCGTAATTTATTGACCTATAGTATATAAACTGAAAGTAAACTGTTTAATAAACCGATGGCATAGATAGGCTCACAGAAAAAGTTATACAACTTACGTGCCTTGATTGTTTGGGAAGACTTTATAATCCATAGATCAGGGATCAGCTGGCTGCAGTCGGTGTATAATTTTGACCCATCACGGTATCTGGTGAGAAGACAAGAACATGGACAAAAGCCCACCCCACTCCCTTCCAAGCTCTATAATGGCAGCCTCTCGTATTTGAATACAACATGCACCTACTGACCTGAAAGAGTCGAACGGTTACCGTAACAACGAATCAACGAGACTCCCCATTTCCTGTCTGTTGACAAATTTTATGTAACCGCTTTTCCATCGCATAAAGGCATTCTTATTTTAATTCATTAATTTTATTTACCATGTATCATCTGTGAATGGTATTCATAAGAATTGAGATAAAAGCCAGGTTATGCAGAAAGCTGAATTCACGCATACAAGAATATTTGCAGTGATTATTCAGAATCGTAATAGCCACAACAAAACTGTAAGACAAAAAAGTAGACAAGTCAACTCTTCTTGCGCCAGTAACAGTTGTAAGTGACGCGACGGAAAGACGTAACATCACCCATACGCGCGCGATGTTTTCTTAGCGCGCTCCTCGTGACTTTTCTTCCGCATCTGCCGTCTGATTGCATTGCGTTCTAATCGCATTTAACGATAGGCCCACCAACAGTTGTATGACATACATAACGCGCGTGGAATGTTTTCTTTAAGCGTTTCTTGCGAGTTGACTTGCAAGCAGTCAGTAAGCATACCTATATAACTGCATGCGATTTTTTAACAGTACAACATTACTGAAGATGTCGTGCCTTCAGGACTGAGAGGTCGCAGACTATATATAAGAAGTGATGATGTAGATGATGACGAGGAAGAGTATGTGTGTGTGTTGGAAAATTGTGCTGTTGACCTCATTGAATAAATGCTTGCTTTTTGTATGTTTTGACAAGTTCGTAAATATTGATTTGAATGTTGCATTTAATATAAGAATAAAATATTTAAAAACAATAAAAACGCGTACTTTTTTGTTTTTTACTATTATTTATAACTGAAAATGTAGGGCCGGTAGAAAATTTGTAGGGCCAGTAGAATTTCAAGGTTACAGGCCCGACTGGCCGGTGAAATATTTGGCTAATTTCTAGCCCTGGGGTATTGAAGGAACTGCTGGTTTTGCATCTACAAAACGACATATATTAACAGCCTGTGATCAAATATTGTGAACCCTGCAAAAAGCTTACCCACGATTGATGCGCTTCTTTAGGAAATTCCCTGTATATATCAATTTCCGACAAGTCATGATGCGTTGACCACAATATTGGAAGATATAAGGTCTCTGTTGGCTAGGTACTCATAGTGTGGGTTTTACTCTGCGTCTCTGGGTGCCTTCATGCAAGAGCTACGTCAAAGCACTTATATTTCAGTTTCTTGCGTTGAAAGTTTGGATTCGAAATAGATTAGCTATGCTTTTTTTACCACCCTATCTCAGTACTAAAATTACAAACAATTTAATCAAGAAAGCTATCAATGATAACCTGTTTGCAGTTCATTCATTAAAGTTGCTGGTCTGAAATTAGCCCTGTTTGCTTATTCTGGATCAGTTAAATATCTCAGCATGAAAATAGGATAGAATTACCAAGGTGTACACTAGACTAAGTATCTTTTATCAGCAACAGCAGGGGTAGAGATGCCTTAGGACTTATGCCTGTTTATATACAGCTGATGCAATGAAAGCTATGCAGCAATTTCACAATGACGGAGATTTTGACCCACATGCAGTCCAGTCTTTTGACTATTCACTATTTACTTAATGGAAATATCCCAATTCCATCACACGTCAATATTTACCATTTCATGGCTGAAGCGAGCATGACATTCTTCATCCAAGAAGCATTCTGTTATTCCCAGCCAAACGGTAGTCATATGGTCTTTCTTGGTAATGTTTGCATGGCTAGACATTGTTTGCTTCATGCACTTTCTTTTATGTAATGCACATATATATCCTGATATCAGACCCGCCTTCCCTCTCCTCTTGCAGGATATGACGGAAATGAAACAAAATTTGGCCAAGCTGAGAGGCCTGTCTATGGATGACAAAACAGAAAACGGTATGCTACGCTCTAGAATTGATGAGCAATCACAGTTAATTGGAATCCTCAAACAGAGGGCTGATGAAGAAACAATATCAAGACAAACACTCGAGAAGATGAATAAAGAACTAGAAAATTTCCGGGAGCATGCCGAAGATGAATTGAACATGCAGTTGAAGAAGTGTAACATGTTGGATGCTAGATTCCATGACCTTGCTTCAAACCATGAAGAACTGATCAAAATCAAAGATGATTATAAATTCAGGAATGCTGAACTGATGAGGGAAAATGCCAAATTGAGGGAGGAAAATGAGAGGTTGTTCTCCAAAGCCATGGAAGAGAAGGACCAGAAAATAACGCAAATGGGTATGCAAATTGCAAGATTGACTGATCACTCAGCCAGTTTGGAATCAAGATGCAGGTTTGTGCATGTGTGCTTGATCGTTACGGGATACCCACTCTACCCGTCTGATTTCTTTCTGATCTTTTTTTTTCTTGTTAAATATTCTACTTGATCGTTTGCAAACTACTTGATTTGAGAAAAAACCACAAAATTAGTATCCTCCTTTCAATACTTACTGTGTTCACCCTATTAGACGCGCACTTGATGAATGCAAAGAAAAAGGGTGCGTGTCTGTTAGCGACTGCGCAACTAATAGAATGAACACCGTATCTATCATTTTTTTTAAGTACCTTTATGGTAAGATATTCCAAACTTATATTGGTAGTTTAGTATCTTATTGGGAATTTTGGTAAATATATCTTCAAGGCAGCAAGTTGATTTCGGAACTACTTGCATGAGTGTTGTTATAATTATGAATATTTGAGCTGATTTGAAAGGTTCTTTTTAAATTGTCAGACCACAAAAGAATGTCATTGATTATACCCAGTACAGCAATGTAAAACAATCCTTCATTATATGTTAAGGGAACTTCAGAAAACTGTTGAAGAAAAGGAAGAAAGATACCAAGTTGAATTGAAGGATCTAACAAAGAGGCTTGCAGATGCTGAAGAAAGATTGAAAGGTATTAGTTCTTTTTAAAAGCCCACCTTCTGAATAATTCGGTTATGAACATTTATGACTCAATATGACAAGTTTATTCACAATAGCACTGGATTGTGTATTTTCAGGAACAACAGCCAAATTGCAGTACCATGTTAACTCACAGCAATCATCTAACGTTGACGCTCAGAACAAGCTCTCACAGCTTACCAAAGAGAAAGAAGATCTTCTGCAGCTTACCATGTCCCGGGGAAAGATCATACAGGTAATGGGTTGTTGTTGATGGTGTGTGCGTTATGATCACAGACTTGTGAGGAAATAGCCTTTGTGAGGAGTTCATAATAGGCTTACATATAGAATCTTCCCAACCACCTGGTGACTGGATTTGAAACTGAAACACCTTATAGCTCCACTTTGTGCTTGAATGCTTTGATCTGCACATCACGCAATTGTATGGTATCTCCACTCCTTGATCACTACGGCATAGGGTACACACGTTCATCTTTGTAGGCACATAAGTGCTGATAAGCATGGACCATTAGCTCACTGCTAGTGGTCACCGCTGCTTTTAAATCTTCACACAATCTGCTGGGTGATGCTAATCTTACAGTGTTGATGTTATCTTTTATTTGGCCTGGCTTAGTGAAATTGATCCTGGGTCAGTCGAAATTCAAAGGTACTGGCCCCTTGGGTTAGTGAGACAAAATGCTCAGGGCAGACCTTGCTTAGAGGTAAGCTTCTCTGCACCTTTATGAAGTAAAGCGCAGGTATTTATCAATTTATACCCTGGTGTGACTGCAAAATTGATGGTTAGACATCACCCCTTCACCTCATAATGTATTACTCTCATTTGTCTTACCACCGTCAAAACGTAGGGATGAACATTTGAGGAAGATGATGATGATTATCGGATTTTCTATAGGTTTATGTCATAAATACAGTGGCGCTAACTTTGGCTGGTGGCCTCTAGATTCTGCAGTCAAGGGGTGCATCTGGCCCCTTGTTCAAGAGAGCTTATCTCTACACCTTACCATAATCCCTGAAGAAGACGTTTCATTGACTCACAGCATGTTGTAATCTTTCTTTCCCCTTTTGTATTGATAAAATCACCTGTGTAGTTACCTTGTTAACCACATCACTGACAGGACAAACAGACTGAGAACAAGCTACTACAACAGCGCGTTGATGACATGGAGAAACGCGTCAGAGATATGCATGCCAAGTTTGAGTAAGTTCACCTCCAAAACCTACGTCTGTACAATTGTCATCCATGGTAAATGTTCACATTCACCTCTAAACAGCACCACGCAGTTCAAACAAACAGCATAATGTTCCTTATTTACCCCATCACTTCTTCCTCCCTTTTGTCCTGTTTTTATACACACCCTAATGCATAAACAGGCCACTATGAGGCTATATTTCCGTGAAATGACCCATTATTAATGACATACATTGACAGTTACCCGCAATAACGACAGATTCCACCTCATATTGCTTATGATGTAGGAGAGAGGCTGCTGCTGTCAACATGAATCTCCAGGTACGGAAGCTGAGACAGGAGCTTGAAGAAGCTGATGAAGATAGAGAGGAAACAGCTCGCGTAAGTAGTTGGCATTTCTGCAATCACTAGTGTTCTCCTTGTCCTAATGTGTCTGATTTCTGGCAGTGATTGCTTACATCCATATGATAGAAGATCAGAGGCTTTCAGTTCTGGGGATGTAATGAGTCTAACGCTGAATGATGTACTGTGGAACAAATAGCTTAAATGTAAAATGTGTCACCATACTGAGAATTTGAATCATAAGTACAGAATTTTTTTAGAGCATCACTCTATAATGCAGACATACCATGTGATGTTTTCAGGAGTTTGAGGCCTTTAAGAAGCATTCAAATGCCATGCTGCACAAGGAGCGAGAACTCAATTCCAAACTTCGGCATCTCATGGGATAGTTGTGTTTGTTATCATGTTACCTGACGGTGCTAGTCCACGGTGTTTGATGCTGCCTCACGTACATAGCTCCCTCCTCAATGTGATCACTCATGCATACTGCCCAGAAGAACCTACCTACATAATACCTCTTGTTAGCTAAAGTAGACCTTGACAACAACCCTTGTTCAATAGGCATAATTGAACTTCATGGTGTATGGATGATAGCTAATGTATTGGTGAATAATTGTTGTCATTCAATGATTGATTTCACCTATTATGATAATATGATTAGACAATATTATTTTGCATAGCAATCAAACACATTGTGCAGATATGTGGATTATTGTCCTTTACTTTAGTGTGTATTGTTCAGTCTCCATAAGGTTGTTGGATTGTACATGTATTGCATGTTATCAGAAGGTGCCAGGGCGATGGAGGAATATGGTATCATTCAGGAAGAAAACTTCCCCTTGTGTCAGCCTTGTGTATACTGGCATGTCAGCATTTGTCATACAAAGATGTTATGTATGTGTGATGCCTTATTTCCACCCATTGATAGACCCTCACAAGGTAATATGCACTATTTTCCAAATGTGATAGACCCTCAAATTAATATTGACGTCTAATGTCTGATTACCACTTTGTGATAGACCCTCATAAATTAATATACACGTCTGCCTTATTCCCACTTTGTGATAGACCCTCATAAATTGATATACACGTCTGCCTTATTCCCACTTTGTGATAGACCCTCATAAATTAATATACACGTCTGCCTTATTCCCACTTTGTGATAGACCCTCATAAATTGATATACACGGCTGCCTTATTCCCACTTTGTGATAGACCCTCACAAATTAATATGAACGTCTAATACCTTATTCCCACTGTGATAGACCCTCACAAATCAATATGCATGTCGGCCTTATTCCCACTTTGTGATAGACCCTCACAAATTAATATGAACGTCTAATGCCTTATTCCCGCTGTGATAGACCCTCACAAATCAACCCTCATAAATTAATATGCATGTCTGCCTTATTCCCACTTTGTGATAGACCCTCACAAATTAATATAGACGTCTAATGCCTTATTCCCACTTTGTGATAGACCCTCACAAATAAATGTAGACATCAAACGCCTTATTCCCAATTTGTGATAGACCCTCATAAATTAATATGCACGTCTGCCTTATTCCCACTTTGTGATAGACTATCACTAAGTAGTATGGACATCTAATGCCTTATTTTTCCACTGTGATAGACCCATATATGGATCAGCAATGCATTGTGCCACCATGTGATACACCCAGACATAGCAATATATAGTTGTTGATAAATTGAATGTTGATAAATTGAATATTGCTGGTTATTTGTATTTACTGATCTATTTAATAATATGGTGTTGTAAATCTAGCAACCAGAGAGACACCAGTTTTTAAAATCTGCCATAAATGTGTGGCAATAGAACTATGTAACTAAAAGTCTACTATTATTAGTTCGGAAATGAAGGTGTAAATTATTGTTAGTTAATAATATATTCTGTTAGTCCAATGCTCAGACCGTTTGTTTCTATATGTATGATGTATTTGCTTTAAACCCAGTACCGCCTGTTGGTCACAAATGCTATCTGAGCAATCATATGTGCTCGTCAAGTTGACACGGTTTTCTCTTATCTTTCGAATAAGAGGTGTAATTGGACATTTATGCCAACAAGCATTCAAGTATCTTGGACCCATTACTCTTATACAACGCTTATCAGATCTAGGACAAGGCTGTCCTGTTCGCCATATAACTTTTGATATGTCTCAATGGGCGGTGACGGGTGTTGCAGAAATGTACGCATAATACGTGGTCGACAAAAAAGATCTTGACCCGTAAATTATGTGGACATTTCAAACGCTGGCAAGCCTGTATTATCTATGTACTCATTGTGCAGAAAGTTCGAGTGCTCATTTGGGAATGGAACGACGGTCAATGCTCGCAGCATCTATGGATATCCTCTCGTTTCGTCAGTAGGATATTGCATATGGAGGTTCTACCGATCCTATATTGGACGGTATCGTACACCATGTGATTTATATGGCGAACTATGGAATATCTAAGCACCATATGCCTGGATGAATGTTGCAGTTTCATTATTTTATTCAACAGATGAGGTCAACAGGAATTATAGTTCAAAATTGTATCGAATCGCCTTCTACCTATAGATATCATCTCTGTTCTTGAATTTGAAATTCATTGAGACTTAACATATTCTGAAAATATAAAAGTAAAATCTGTCACGAATAGTACTAAATCTTCGGACAGGGAACTCCGCATGCAATCAAGTTTTATATATATATATATATATATATATATATATATATATATATATATATATATATATATATATATATATATATATATATATATATATATATATATATATCTGTGTCTATGTCATATATATCGGAAGGGATGCTGCATAGCAGGTAGAGCTTCTAGCAGCTGTAGTGTTGCAGTTTTCGATCTAGAACAGCACCACTACACGGAATGACACCACTTCGTGAAACTTGAATATAGAAATCAGGCCCTGATTGTATTTCAAGCCGCGTGAGTAACTACATTAACTACATATGAACACTAGTTATTCCCGGTGTAGCATTCACATGTCCGACATTCTATACCTGGTCGTTTGGTCGCAGATACGGCCAATCTACAGCTACATTGAATCATGTCGCCAACGGGCCGATATTATTATCAAAATGATATCTACATAACATCTAGGGGTGTAAAATCGCTGTTCCCGTTCATGGTTTATGCAGTGTTTGATGTTGTCCATCATATCAACAGCTTGAAGTTGATGTCTCCACACGCGTTATCCCAACAGAGACGGGGTAGCTGATATCTACACACAACAGAGACGGGGTAGCTGATATCTACACACAACAGAGACGGGGTAGCTGATATCTACACACAACAGAGACGCGCAGCTGATATCTACACACAACAGAGACGGGGTAGCTGATATCTACACACAACAGAGACGGGGTAGCTGATATCTACACACAACAGAGACGGGTAGCTGATATCTACGCACGCCGTAGCCCAACAGACATTGGGCAGCTGATATCTAAATATAGGGACGGGGCTGTTCACGTCGCAACGCACGGTATCTCAACAAACAGAATCGTGCAATATTTTATTCTTGCAGCGTAATTATTTGCTATTTGGATGAAGATGACAGATATTGTCAACGCTGCTTGCATCTTGAATGGCTTGCCGCTTCGGCTTGCATAATGTGGAGAACTAGCGTTTTAATGCTTGTAATGAATTGGCATAGAACCTTATAGCAGTTTCAATAAAGGTAAGAAGTTTTGATGACTAAGACTTTGATCATTTTTTTCACGCTGTTTTACTGTTTACATTGATATCTCGTAATTGTATATTAAAGTGCAAGTAATGGGTAAAATATGAATTTTCGGGATCTTATAGAACGCGATTTTCTGATCAATAATTCGCAGTTCTTTTTTCGATCCGACGCGTAGTAAACAAGAAATAAGCAAAAACAAACAACACATTCCGGAACTTCCCGACCACACACCGAAGATGAACGAAGGCGCTGTGACGTCATATGTCACCAGAAGATCTATGTTACCACGGACGCCGTTTCTATTCGCGAACTAGCTGTCGTACTAATTTATCGCTATTTACAGAAACTCATCAGCGTTTTTGTATCCATGGTTTCTTGAGAATCTGTAAGTATACTCATCCTTACATTTCCCATATGAAAGTCGAATTAGAATTCATTAGTTATGTTTCCGTACTGATTTTGAAAACAGAATTTGCACTTGCCCGTTGACAAAATTGACATGGCCGGTAGTGATCAGTGTGGGGCGGCTCAAGTTTTATAAGGCTGTTTCACAGATAACATATAGATTTGTCTCGTCAGGCTGCAATATGTAGATGTATGCTAGCCTGACAGTAGCTTACACTTGTCCTAAACAATCCTCGGACGATGCCCAGTGCTCAGTGAGTCAGTTCTGGCCTACTGTCAAATTTACTTCATATAACTTTACCCTTATGTCTTCCAGTCTGTATCATCATTGTGCGAATATGTGAGTACCAGTACTGCAATAATTCGCATCTAGGGCCTCAAACGAAGCATGTCATTTCGTTTGGATGACCAAGGACTCCAGTTGGACTGCATCATCACCGATAGGCACAAGAGTATCAATAAGTACATCCGTGATGACCAATGAACCAGGTGCACTTGCTGAAATGTATGACTACCCTGACAAGGAGGAGGCTGAGAGGCAGCATATGGAGAGGTTTCTTCTTTAGATGAGTCATGTAGTAAGGTATCTAAAGGTGATGATGAATGATGGTGGTGGTAGTGATGGGGTAGGGGAGGGGTGGTGATGGAGTTGATGGTGGTGGCCTAAGCATTATATTGGTGGTTGGCCGATTGATATTTGCTTGTTTACAAGTAATATCTAAGCTCTGTTTATTTTTCAGCTTTGGCTTCAGCTAAGTCAAGCTTGTAACATTTAATTTTACCTATCTGTTAACAAGTGCACAAGGACATAACTATTTCTTATCATCATACTTACAAAATAAATGGTAAATATTGGGGTTAAAATTCACTTTGAACATCAAAGGTCATTTCAAACTGGTGGTGTAAGATGACGAACAAACATTGGAGTTTAAGATCCTATCGCCCAAATGGCACCACCGTGCATAGCACACAGTGGGATTTGAACTTGCCACATTTGGGAAACTAGACAAACACCCACCCTGCTAGACCACAGTTGTGGACCTATCATCTTAAACATCATTGGTGAGGTAACCGCCACAATATGACCTCTGATGTTGAAAGTGATGTTAAACAACAATATTAACCATTTTTATTTTCAAATCATCCAGCATGTGTTTGGCTTTATGACTTAATTTGAATGTTAAATGGGTCTAAGGTAAGCTAAGCTGTGGTGAAACTCAAACACTGTTATATGATTCCTCTTTGTGGCTTGCTGAGAATTAATTTTGTAAATATATATGTTGGACTGGTGTATATATTTTGCCATTTCTATTGAATAAGAACCAGACATTGTTGGTATTTGTGAGCAGAATTGCATAAGCATTATTTGTATAAAGTGCCCGCGAAATTTAATCATGATGATTGATGTGCAATGGCACAGGATATATAAAATATCCTGCAAAACTTATTAAACGACTGTTAACATACTGTTATTTGAGTGATAAAATATCTTTTGTACGAGATACAGGATACAGGAACAAGATGCCCTGCAGGTATGTCATGATTTTGGAATTGATGCTTCCTATCATTTTATGCATATGGTATAATAAATTAGGTGGACTGGTCTTAACTGAATTTTGTTGCTGGTTGTCATCAGCATGTAGTATCATCATAGCTGAATGTAAATAACAGAATAAGACACATAATGCTTTTTTGTCCCTTTATTATTGTAATGCTGGCAGTTTGAAACCAACATAAACTGATTCACCCTTGGGAAATCATCTCTAATTTTAAGTACAGAACAAGCTGGGAGTGGCACTCTATGATGTCTGCCTAGATTACCCCATCACCACTGTACCAACTGCCGATATGCAGTGAATCGGAATAACCTGCAAAAAAGAGTACATGAATATTTTTCATCAGTTATCATCTGAACCAGACCATTTTTAAGTATATTCACTCATGCTGAGTAGTAACTTTCTTCTTGTACCTCTGGATATAAGCACTATATGCTATTTCTAGTGTCGAGGGACGCAGGAACCCTGAGACAAATCCTGGGTGTGCTGTAATACAGGACGCACCCATAGATTTTACTTTCTCGAGAACTTGTGGAATTTCCTGGCAGCATTTACTCTCTGCTACTGTAATCATTGGCCCACATGAGCACCTAGTACAGAACATAATTACAATGAATAACTAGCTTTTCAGCAAACAAAAAATTGACATAAAACATGAATAAGAAGATGACTTGAAGCAAGACTTAAGGACAACTGTAAAGTAAAGAGAAAAATATCTGCAAAGATTGTTTGGACTGAAATGTGCCAATACCAAGTGCTGTTACCCAGTCAGCTCAAGTCCTCTTCTTTTTTAGGAGAATTTGCAGGCCTTGTCTTAGCTGGAGGTTCAAATCTGCATGTCTGTATGCCCCCCTTAGGTTCCTAGTTCCTCTTCTTGGTGAGACAAACACTCACTGCTGTAATCCAGCTCATCGCTTCCGGAGTTGTCTGTATATGAGGAAGATGAGGACATTTTGCTCCCTTGACATATAATAAAAGCAAAGTATAATGGCAGTTATGCACTGTACTAGGTGTAAGTAATAAATATAAAACTAATAAGGACAAGATAAAGTATGTATTATTGAGGTTGGTACCCCAGGTAATTCAAAGAACTAGTGTAAGGCCTTAAACTCTTTAAAGGCCTTAGCCCTACAAGACGTCTGCGTAGACGTCTTACCGTTTCTCGAAACAACGCCATTCAATTATTTTTAGATCGATTCAGACAACTACCAAACACCAAACATGCACAAGTGATGGAGTTATAGAATGCAATGATGTTTTACGGACAATTTCATCCCTTTTCGGCTGGTGATTTCATCCGTGATAATTATTTATAGTTCGATCAATTTGGGAAGCGGTAAAAAGTCAGAAACACAGCAACATGTTTGTTTACAAGTTCAAAACCACATGCATTGCGCGGGGGGGGGGGGGGCACTTAAGTGTAAAGATATAGTATACATGTGCCGCACGAAGGGGGTGGTTTTTTCAACATCTCGACTTTTACGACGGGTTAGACATACGCATAATACCTTGTACGATGGAGTATCTTTTTCTCATTCTCAACGAGTGCAACGGGTACAGGTTTTCGAGGTCCCGCGACACACCCCTATCCGAGTTAGGGGAAGTGCCCCCCACTTGAGATGCTAAGGCAATGCGGGAAATCGCGAGAATTAATTGTTTCCAAGATGGCAGACATCGTATCGCGATTTGTTAGGAAACGAACTATCGATGCCATTTATTGAAGAATAGCGTCGAGTGGTGGTAAGTTTTTTGGCGCGTAGAGTCTATTTTTTGTAAAGGCTCTTGATATATGTTATTTTCTAGGTACGCAGAGTAGTCCTTCAACCCAAACGAGAAATTGCCGACTGTGTTTGACGAACTCTTCGTAACGGTATAAATTCATGTTACCGTTACACCGGAGCTATAAAGGCCTATGATATATGTAGTCATAAACATGTCACTGAACTTGGATCCTGTACAATTCACTGGAGAGGTATATTCAATTGTAACAGCTTATCCCTGATAGGTCTCGGTTCCCAAAACCAGTGCCAATATTTAAAATAAAATTGATATTTTCTGTTGTCAAGGAGAATATAAATTATTGAAATTTTATTCAATTTATAGCAAAAACGAAATATCGAGTGAAATCCCCATTTAATGTAGTATCAGTTTTCATTTGCGATTAAATCAAATAAAAGCACAAGAAAAGATATTCTCCGTAACAGGACAGGCAAATGGTGAATCAATCATTGATAACCATTAAACGGGCCTGAAATCGAGGTGCAGACCTCTGTTCCAGTACTGCCTGTATTATCGCTCGGTCCCCTTTGGTTGACGTTTTCACCCAACATAATAGAAGTTTATCACAATTCAATGTATTCTAGGCGAACAAGAACTCCATGCCACATTAAATGATGTGATTCGTTGCGGTATATGATGTACATGATGACGGTATAAAATACGATTATGCTCACACCTACCACAGTTCCCATGTAAACAAACGAGGAAATGACTGCGCTATCCGGCTGGACGGTGACATATGACGTCACAAACTCAGGAGCCAATGGCCGTCGTTTTTTGCGCATATGCCAAAACGGTCCGAAAAATCGATGGAAATATTGAAAAAAAAACACACAAAACGACATCTATGGACGAAAATATTGTCGGAAACGTCTTTCACAGGCTGAAATACACCTTATTCCACTTTGATTAGGGATTCGAAAATAGACGTTACTTGCACTTTAAAAAAACAACATACAGAGTGATTCAATAAACTACAACGAAATAGCACTTAACCGCCACGTCAAATGTATAACTCAATCAAATTAACATAGAATATATCAAATGTTTTTCCCCACTTGATTGTTGTGCATCAATTATTCTCAATAACGTCGTCTTGCTGTGACAAGACCAACAACAAATCTGACAAGCACCTTCACAACAACTCTTCATTATCGTCCACTAGCACACCCGCCACGTTTATGTTGGACATGAGTGCGTGTTGTAGTTCTTCTAACCGATCGGCTTGTCTGTGCGCATACTCAATGAAGGCATCACGCATTCCCTCAAGTGTGGACAGTTGTAATCTGTGTGTGTAACGGAATGCCAGCTGGTCAGGTCGGATTGCACGCTCATAACGAGTCTTCTTGGAAGCGATGCGTCTGTTGAGAATCTTTACTGACGTCATGGCGCGTCTGAACTTGCGGTCCATGACGCTCATCTTGCTTACGATGATAACAGTTGATTTATTTACCTTCATTATTAACTTTGCTGATTTGATTATGACAATTTCAAGTAAGGATGGATTATATTTCGATATACAGCCAGAGTATGTCTCCCTGTGCAAGTGAGGCATCATTCAGCATGACATGCCTTAAAAGGTCCCTGAGACGGCGACATCTGTGATTTGCCGTGTCGTGAGTAGAACTTGACTGCTGTCAACACGTCATGAGTGAGTGATTGACGCGTAACGCTCGAGCATGATGTAATCACGTCAGTGACTGATTGCCGAAAGATGCTTGCTGCGTTACTCATTCTTGATTCAACAATTTGCCTCTGACAAAGTTCATCATGATTGGGGGATGATCCATTCCAGAGGCGGTTATCACATCCCGTATAAATAGCAATAGAATGTGATGTAGCCAAGTTAATGTTGGTGTTTTATAAGATACTTTTCTTTGCTCATTTTAGATGTATTTTTTTGGCGAATTGAAGCAAATTTTACTTTGCCATAATCTTTGGGTAGTTAGTCAAGTTGTTCGTTTATATTCCTTTCAAATTATTAGACACACCAAATAATCGATAATAATGGATGCAGGCGCAGTGAAAACAACCCTTGAACTTTGTTTACAATTTTTTTCAAATGAACAGCGACGCGGACCAGTAACCAGGCATGCGCATCTCGATAATTTTCGGGTATTATCGCTCAAACTAAAGCCAGTCTCAGCATTGGACGTATTGTAGTGTCTATCGTATGCCATATTTGGTTTCAAATTCATGCTACGTTAAAATGAGAAATGGGACTTTACAAAGGCCATAAAAATATCCGGGGTTACAGATTGAGCTTGAGCTTTTCGATATTATTGCAAGACACAGAAAGGAATTGTTGAATGAATAACATTTATACACAGAATTTTGATGATTTTTCGAAGAAATGCACCTTTGATTAACAAAGTTGCAAGCAATGCAGCCCTCTTTGTAATTCTGTCTTCAGCTAGTAATTCTTTTATATTCTTGCATGAATTGAATTGTTAGTGTCTCATCTGTTACACCTTAGATTTAACCGGTTTATTTTGTCTTGATATTTTTCGAACATTTGATAAGAATTTTGTATTGTCATCTTAGTAATGGTGAATTTTGACGAGCAAAAATTATACGAACACGGAGTCTGTAAACACTTCATGAGAAGATAACTATTTTAGCATTGTCCAACAGATGGCACTTAACATTTACACATTTGATCTTTATATAATCCTCCGCCAATGGAACGCATTACATCATCTTTACATAGCTTTGTTTCGCTTTTGTTGTGGGCGACTCACAGGAACAGACATTGCCCTAAATGTTTAGAAATATTTGATGTTGATATTTAAACAAATTCATTGTTGATATTTACTTAGACTCATTTCATCTGCCTATATTCGAGAATGGTTTTAGCTTCAATTCCTCATATTTGCTTCCTAGTTTCCATTTGGATGGCTGCTAGTATTAAATTTGTCAAAATTTATGACATTCCCGGAAATATATTTAAGCAACCAATAAACTGAGCATCGCTGCTTTGTCGTCATGACTGTTATGAGTCCGTCGTATATAAAATTATTACATGTTAACTGCATGGCATTTTACGTCAGGTAAAACAAATATTGACTCCGGATTTGAAACACAAATTAGTATGGCCGCTTCGTCGCCTTACACGTTATGCGCCCTGTCTAACTCTAATCAATAAATGTGAACACCCATGATATTTTACAATAGGTAAAAGAAATATTTATTCACCTCAAAGCATTTCAAATGTATAACTTAATAATCAAATTATCATAGAATAGATCAAATAACAACGTGTAGGTATGACAGAAACAGTCACTATCTTGAGGTGCTCAATATGTGCCACCTTTACCAGCGACAGAGTCTCTTCATTGTCAGCCTCCTGCAGCTCAGCCATGTCGCTCATCGGCGCATTTTTCCCCACTTGATTGTGGTGCATCAAGTATTCTCAATAACGTCGTCTTGCTGTGACAAGACCAACAACAAATCTGACAAGCACCTTCACAACAACTCTTCATTATCGTCCACTAGCACACCCGCCACGTTTATGTTGGACATGAGTGCGTGTTGTAGTTCTTCTAACCGATCGGCTTGTCTGTGCGCATACTCAATGAAGGCATCACGCATTCCCTCAAGTGTGGACAGTTGTAATCTGTGTGTGTAACGGAATGCCAGCTGGTCAGGTCGGATTGCACGCTCATAACGAGTCTTCTTGGAAGCGATGCGTCTGTTGAGAATCTTTACTGACGTCATGGCGCGTCTGAACTTGCGGTCCATGACGCTCATCTTGCTTACGATGATAACAGTTGATTTATTTACCTTCATTATTAACTTTGCTGATTTGATTATGACAATTTCAAGTAAGGATGGATTATATTTCGATATACAGCCAGAGTATGTCTCCCTGTGCAAGTGAGGCATCATTCAGCATGACATGCCTTAAAAGGTCCCTGAGACGGCGACATCTGTGATTTGCCGTGTCGTGAGTAGAACTTGACTGCTGTCAACACGTCATGAGTGAGTGATTGACGCGTAACGCTCGAGCATGATGTAATCACGTCAGTGACTGATTGCCGAAAGATGCTTGCTGCGTTACTCATTCTTGATTCAACAATTTGCCTCTGACAAAGTTCATCATGATTGGGGGATGATCCATTCCAGAGGCGGTTATCACATCCCGTATAAATAGCAATAGAATGTGATGTAGCCAAGTTAATGTTGGTGTTTTATAAGATACTTTTCTTTGCTCATTTTAGATGTATTTTTTTGGCGAATTGAAGCAAATTTTACTTTGCCATAATCTTTGGGTAGTTAGTCAAGTTGTTCGTTTATATTCCTTTTAAATTATTAGACACACCAAATAATCGATAATAATGGATGCAGGCGCAGTGAAAACAACCCTTGAACTTTGTTTACAATTTTTTTTCAAATGAACAGCGACGCGGACCAGTAACCAGGCATGCGCATCTCGATAATTTTCGGGTATTATCGCTCAAACTAAAGCCAGTCTCAGCATTGGACGTATTGTAGTGTCTATCGTATGCCATATTTGGTTTCAAATTCATGCTACGTTAAAATGAGAAATGGGACTTTACAAAGGCCATAAAAATATCCGGGGTTACAGATTGAGCTTGAGCTTTTCGATATTATTGCAAGACACAGAAAGGAATTGTTGAATGAATAACATTTATACACAGAATTTTGATGATTTTTCGAAGAAATGCACCTTTGATTAACAAAGTTGCAAGCAATGCAGCCCTCTTTGTAATTCTGTCTTCAGCTAGTAATTCTTTTATATTCTTGCATGAATTGAATTGTTAGTGTCTCATCTGTTACACCTTAGATTTAACCGGTTTATATTTTGTCTTGATATTTTTCGAACATTTGATAAGAATTTTGTATTGTCATCTTAGAGCAAAAATTATACGAACACGGAGTCTGTAAACACTTCATGAGAAGATAACTATTTTAGCATTGTCCAACAGATGGCACTTAACATTTACACATTTGATCTTTATATAATCCTCCGCCAATGGAACGCATTACATCATCTTTACATAGCTTTGTTTCGCTTTTGTTGTGGGCGACTCACAGGAACAGACATTGCCCTAAATGTTTAGAAATATTTGATGTTGATATTTAAACAAATTCATTGTTGATATTTACTTAGACTCATTTCATCTGCCTATATTCGAGAATGGTTTTAGCTTCAATTCCTCATATTTGCTTCCTAGTTTCCATTTGGATGGCTGCTAGTATTAAATTTGTCAAAATTTATGACATTCCCGGAAATATATTTAAGCAACCAATAAACTGAGCATCGCTGCTTTGTCGTCATGACTGTTATGAGTCCGTCGTATATAAAATTATTACATGTTAACTGCATGGCATTTTACGTCAGGTAAAACAAATATTGACTCCGGATTTGAAACACAAATTAGTATGGCCGCTTCGTCGCCTTACACGTTATGCGCCCTGTCTAACTCTAATCAATAAATGTGAACACCCATGATATTTTACAATAGGTAAAAGAAATATTTATTCACCTCAAAGCATTTCAAATGTATAACTTAATAATCAAATTATCATAGAATAGATCAAATAACAACGTGTAGGTATGACAGAAACAGTCACTATCTTGAGGTGCTCAATATGTGCCACCTTTACCAGCGACAGAGTCTCTTCATTGTCAGCCTCCTGCAGCTCAGCCATGTCGCTCATCGGCGCATTTTTCCACTTGATTGTGGTGCATCAAGTATTCTCAATAACGTCGTCTTGCTGTGACAAGAGCAACAACTAATCTGACACCTTGTCATGTGCCAAGCACCTTCATAACAACTCTTCATTATCGTCCACTAGCACACCCACCACGTTTATATTGGACATGAGTGCGTGTTGTAGTTCTTCCAACCGATCGGCTTGTCTGTGAGCATACTCAATGAAGGCATCACGCATTCCCTCAAGCGTGGACAGTTGTAATTTGTGTGTGTAACGGAATGCCAGCTGGTCAGGTCGGATTGCACGCTCATAACGAGTCTTCTTGGAAGCGATGCGTTGGTTGAGAAGCTTTACTGACGTCATGGCGCGTCTGAACTTGCGGTCCATGACGCTCATCTTGCTTACGATGATAACAGTTGATTTATTTACCTTCATTATTAACTTTGCTGATTTGATTATGACAATTTCAAGTAAGGATGGATTATATTTCGATATACAGCCAGAGTATGTCTCCCTGTGCAAGTGAGGCATCATTCAGCATGACATGCCTTAAAAGGTCCCTGAGACGGCGACATCTGTGATTTGCCGTGTCGTGAGTAGAACTTGACTGCTGTCAACACGTCATGAGTGAGTGATTGACGCGTAACGCTCGAGCATGATGTAATCACGTCAGTGACTGATTGCCGAAAGATGCTTGCTGCGTTACTCATTCTTGATTCAACAATTTGCCTCTGACAAAGTTCATCATGATTGGGGGATGATCCATTCCAGAGGCGGTTATCACATCCCGTATAAATAGCAATAGAATGTGATGTAGCCAAGTTAATGTTGGTGTTTTATAAGATACTTTTCTTTGCTCATTTTAGATGTATTTTTTTGGCGAATTGAAGCAAATTTTACTTTGCCATGCCATAATCTTTGGGTAGTTAGTCAAGTTGTTCGTTTATATTCCTTTTAAATTATTAGACACACCAAATAATCGATAATAATGGATGCAGGCGCAGTGAAAACAACCCTTGAACTTTGTTTACAATTTTTTTTCAAATGAACAGCGACGCGGACCAGTAACCAGGCATGCGCATCTCGATAATTTTCGGGTATTATCGCTCAAACTAAAGCCAGTCTCAGCATTGGACGTATTGTAGTGTCTATCGTATGCCATATTTGGTTTCAAATTCATGCTACGTTAAAATGAGAAATGGGACTTTACAAAGGCCATAAAAATATCCGGGGTTACAGATTGAGCTTGAGCTTTTCGATATTATTGCAAGACACAGAAAGGAATTGTTGAATGAATAACATTTATACACAGAATTTTGATGATTTTTCGAAGAAATGCACCTTTGATTAACAAAGTTGCAAGCAATGCAGCCCTCTTTGTAATTCTGTCTTCAGCTAGTAATTCTTTTATATTCTTGCATGAATTGAATTGTTAGTGTCTCATCTGTTACACCTTAGATTTAACCGGTTTATATTTTGTCTTGATATTTTTCGAACATTTGATAAGAATTTTGTATTGTCATCTTAGAGCAAAAATTATACGAACACGGAGTCTGTAAACACTTCATGAGAAGATAACTATTTTAGCATTGTCCAACAGATGGCACTTAACATTTACACATTTGATCTTTATATAATCCTCCGCCAATGGAACGCATTACATCATCTTTACATAGCTTTGTTTCGCTTTTGTTGTGGGCGACTCACAGGAACAGACATTGCCCTAAATGTTTAGAAATATTTGATGTTGATATTTAAACAAATTCATTGTTGATATTTACTTAGACTCATTTCATCTGCCTATATTCGAGAATGGTTTTAGCTTCAATTCCTCATATTTGCTTCCTAGTTTCCATTTGGATGGCTGCTAGTATTAAATTTGTCAAAATTTATGACATTCCCGGAAATATATTTAAGCAACCAATAAACTGAGCATCGCTGCTTTGTCGTCATGACTGTTATGAGTCCGTCGTATATAAAATTATTACATGTTAACTGCATGGCATTTTACGTCAGGTAAAACAAATATTGACTCCGGATTTGAAACACAAATTAGTATGGCCGCTTCGTCGCCTTACACGTTATGCGCCCTGTCTAACTCTAATCAATAAATGTGAACACCCATGATATTTTACAATAGGTAAAAGAAATATTTATTCACCTCAAAGCATTTCAAATGTATAACTTAATAATCAAATTATCATAGAATAGATCAAATAACAACGTGTAGGTATGACAGAAACAGTCACTATCTTGAGGTGCTCAATATGTGCCACCTTTACCAGCGACAGAGTCTCTTCATTGTCAGCCTCCTGCAGCTCAGCCATGTCGCTCATCGGCGCATTTTTCCCCACTTGATTGTGGTGCATCAAGTATTCTCAATAACGTCGTCTTGCTGTGACAAGACCAACAACAAATCTGACAAGCACCTTCACAACAACTCTTCATTATCGTCCACTAGCACACCCGCCACGTTTATGTTGGACATGAGTGCGTGTTGTAGTTCTTCTAACCGATCGGCTTGTCTGTGCGCATACTCAATGAAGGCATCACGCATTCCCTCAAGTGTGGACAGTTGTAATCTGTGTGTGTAACGGAATGCCAGCTGGTCAGGTCGGATTGCACGCTCATAACGAGTCTTCTTGGAAGCGATGCGTCTGTTGAGAATCTTTACTGACGTCATGGCGCGTCTGAACTTGCGGTCCATGACGCTCATCTTGCTTACGATGATAACAGTTGATTTATTTACCTTCATTATTAACTTTGCTGATTTGATTATGACAATTTCAAGTAAGGATGGATTATATTTCGATATACAGCCAGAGTATGTCTCCCTGTGCAAGTGAGGCATCATTCAGCATGACATGCCTTAAAAGGTCCCTGAGACGGCGACATCTGTGATTTGCCGTGTCGTGAGTAGAACTTGACTGCTGTCAACACGTCATGAGTGAGTGATTGACGCGTAACGCTCGAGCATGATGTAATCACGTCAGTGACTGATTGCCGAAAGATGCTTGCTGCGTTACTCATTCTTGATTCAACAATTTGCCTCTGACAAAGTTCATCATGATTGGGGGATGATCCATTCCAGAGGCGGTTATCACATCCCGTATAAATAGCAATAGAATGTGATGTAGCCAAGTTAATGTTGGTGTTTTATAAGATACTTTTCTTTGCTCATTTTAGATGTATTTTTTTGGCGAATTGAAGCAAATTTTACTTTGCCATAATCTTTGGGTAGTTAGTCAAGTTGTTCGTTTATATTCCTTTTAAATTATTAGACACACCAAATAATCGATAATAATGGATGCAGGCGCAGTGAAAACAACCCTTGAACTTTGTTTACAATTTTTTTTCAAATGAACAGCGACGCGGACCAGTAACCAGGCATGCGCATCTCGATAATTTTCGGGTATTATCGCTCAAACTAAAGCCAGTCTCAGCATTGGACGTATTGTAGTGTCTATCGTATGCCATATTTGGTTTCAAATTCATGCTACGTTAAAATGAGAAATGGGACTTTACAAAGGCCATAAAAATATCCGGGGTTACAGATTGAGCTTGAGCTTTTCGATATTATTGCAAGACACAGAAAGGAATTGTTGAATGAATAACATTTATACACAGAATTTTGATGATTTTTCGAAGAAATGCACCTTTGATTAACAAAGTTGCAAGCAATGCAGCCCTCTTTGTAATTCTGTCTTCAGCTAGTAATTCTTTTATATTCTTGCATGAATTGAATTGTTAGTGTCTCATCTGTTACACCTTAGATTTAACCGGTTTATATTTTGTCTTGATATTTTTCGAACATTTGATAAGAATTTTGTATTGTCATCTTAGAGCAAAAATTATACGAACACGGAGTCTGTAAACACTTCATGAGAAGATAACTATTTTAGCATTGTCCAACAGATGGCACTTAACATTTACACATTTGATCTTTATATAATCCTCCGCCAATGGAACGCATTACATCATCTTTACATAGCTTTGTTTCGCTTTTGTTGTGGGCGACTCACAGGAACAGACATTGCCCTAAATGTTTAGAAATATTTGATGTTGATATTTAAACAAATTCATTGTTGATATTTACTTAGACTCATTTCATCTGCCTATATTCGAGAATGGTTTTAGCTTCAATTCCTCATATTTGCTTCCTAGTTTCCATTTGGATGGCTGCTAGTATTAAATTTGTCAAAATTTATGACATTCCCGGAAATATATTTAAGCAACCAATAAACTGAGCATCGCTGCTTTGTCGTCATGACTGTTATGAGTCCGTCGTATATAAAATTATTACATGTTAACTGCATGGCATTTTACGTCAGGTAAAACAAATATTGACTCCGGATTTGAAACACAAATTAGTATGGCCGCTTCGTCGCCTTACACGTTATGCGCCCTGTCTAACTCTAATCAATAAATGTGAACACCCATGATATTTTACAATAGGTAAAAGAAATATTTATTCACCTCAAAGCATTTCAAATGTATAACTTAATAATCAAATTATCATAGAATAGATCAAATAACAACGTGTAGGTATGACAGAAACAGTCACTATCTTGAGGTGCTCAATATGTGCCACCTTTACCAGCGACAGAGTCTCTTCATTGTCAGCCTCCTGCAGCTCAGCCATGTCGCTCATCGGCGCATTTTTCCCCACTTGATTGTGGTGCATCAAGTATTCTCAATAACGTCGTCTTGCTGTGACAAGAGCAACAACTAATCTGACACCTTCTCATGTGTCAAGCACCTTCATAACAACTCTTCATTATCGTCCACTAGCACACCCACCACGTTTATATTGGACATGAGTGCGTGTTGTAGTTCTTCCAACCGATCGGCTTGTCTGTGAGCATACTCAATGAAGGCATCAACGCATTCCCTCAAGTGTGGACAGTTGTAATTTGTGTGTGTAACGGAATGCCAGCTGGTCAGGTCGGATTGCACGCTCATAACGAGTCTTCTTGGAAGCGATGCGTTGGTTGAGAAGCTTTACTGACGTCATGGCGCGTCTGAACTTGCGGTCCATGACGCTCATCTTGCTTACGATGATAACAGTTGATTTATTTACCTTCATTATTAACTTTGCTGATTTGATTATGACAATTTCAAGTAAGGATGGATTATATTTCGATATACAGCCAGAGTATGTCTCCCTGTGCAAGTGAGGCATCATTCAGCATGACATGCCTTAAAAGGTCCCTGAGACGGCGACATCTGTGATTTGCCGTGTCGTGAGTAGAACTTGACTGCTGTCAACACGTCATGAGTGAGTGATTGACGCGTAACGCTCGAGCATGATGTAATCACGTCAGTGACTGATTGCCGAAAGATGCTTGCTGCGTTACTCATTCTTGATTCAACAATTTGCCTCCTGACAAAGTTCATCATGATTGGGGGATGATCCATTCCAGAGGCGGTTATCACATCCCGTATAAATAGCAATAGAATGTGATGTAGCCAAGTTAATGTTGGTGTTTTATAAGATACTTTTCTTTGCTCATTTTAGATGTATTTTTTTGGCGAATTGAAGCAAATTTTACTTTGCCATAATCTTTGGGTAGTTAGTCAAGTTGTTCGTTTATATTCCTTTTAAATTATTAGACACACCAAATAATCGATAATAATGGATGCAGGCGCAGTGAAAACAACCCTTGAACTTTGTTTACAATTTTTTTTCAAATGAACAGCGACGCGGACCAGTAACCAGGCATGCGCATCTCGATAATTTTCGGGTATTATCGCTCAAACTAAAGCCAGTCTCAGCATTGGACGTATTGTAGTGTCTATCGTATGCCATATTTGGTTTCAAATTCATGCTACGTTAAAATGAGAAATGGGACTTTACAAAGGCCATAAAAATATCCGGGGTTACAGATTGAGCTTGAGCTTTTCGATATTATTGCAAGACACAGAAAGGAATTGTTGAATGAATAACATTTATACACAGAATTTTGATGATTTTTCGAAGAAATGCACCTTTGATTAACAAAGTTGCAAGCAATGCAGCCCTCTTTGTAATTCTGTCTTCAGCTAGTAATTCTTTTATATTCTTGCATGAATTGAATTGTTAGTGTCTCATCTGTTACACCTTAGATTTAACCGGTTTATATTTTGTCTTGATATTTTTCGAACATTTGATAAGAATTTTGTATTGTCATCTTAGAGCAAAAATTATACGAACACGGAGTCTGTAAACACTTCATGAGAAGATAACTATTTTAGCATTGTCCAACAGATGGCACTTAACATTTACACATTTGATCTTTATATAATCCTCCGCCAATGGAACGCATTACATCATCTTTACATAGCTTTGTTTCGCTTTTGTTGTGGGCGACTCACAGGAACAGACATTGCCCTAAATGTTTAGAAATATTTGATGTTGATATTTAAACAAATTCATTGTTGATATTTACTTAGACTCATTTCATCTGCCTATATTCGAGAATGGTTTTAGCTTCAATTCCTCATATTTGCTTCCTAGTTTCCATTTGGATGGCTGCTAGTATTAAATTTGTCAAAATTTATGACATTCCCGGAAATATATTTAAGCAACCAATAAACTGAGCATCGCTGCTTTGTCGTCATGACTGTTATGAGTCCGTCGTATATAAAATTATTACATGTTAACTGCATGGCATTTTACGTCAGGTAAAACAAATATTGACTCCGGATTTGAAACACAAATTAGTATGGCCGCTTCGTCGCCTTACACGTTATGCGCCCTGTCTAACTCTAATCAATAAATGTGAACACCCATGATATTTTACAATAGGTAAAAGAAATATTTATTCACCTCAAAGCATTTCAAATGTATAACTTAATAATCAAATTATCATAGAATAGATCAAATAACAACGTGTAGGTATGACAGAAACAGTCACTATCTTGAGGTGCTCAATATGTGCCACCTTTACCAGCGACAGAGTCTCTTCATTGTCAGCCTCCTGCAGCTCAGCCATGTCGCTCATCGGCGCATTTTTCCCCACTTGATTGTGGTGCATCAAGTATTCTCAATAACGTCGTCTTGCTGTGACAAGAGCAACAACTAATCTGACACCTTCTCATGTGTCAAGCACCTTCATAACAACTCTTCATTATCGTCCACTAGCACACCCACCACGTTTATATTGGACATGAGTGCGTGTTGTAGTTCTTCCAACCGATCGGCTTGTCTGTGAGCATACTCAATGAAGGCATCACGCATTCCCTCAAGTGTGGACAGTTGTAATTTGTGTGTGTAACGGAATGCCAGCTGGTCAGGTCGGATTGCACGCTCATAACGAGTCTTCTTGGAAGCGATGCGTTGGTTGAGAAGCTTTACTGACGTCATGGCGCGTCTGAACTTGCGGTCCATGACGCTCATCTTGCTTACGATGATAACAGTTGATTTATTTACCTTCATTATTAACTTTGCTGATTTGATTATGACAATTTCAAGTAAGGATGGATTATATTTCGATATACAGCCAGAGTATGTCTCCCTGTGCAAGTGAGGCATCATTCAGCATGACATGCCTTAAAAGGTCCCTGAGACGGCGACATCTGTGATTTGCCGTGTCGTGAGTAGAACTTGACTGCTGTCAACACGTCATGAGTGAGTGATTGACGCGTAACGCTCGAGCATGATGTAATCACGTCAGTGACTGATTGCCGAAAGATGCTTGCTGCGTTACTCATTCTTGATTCAACAATTTGCCTCTGACAAAGTTCATCATGATTGGGGGATGATCCATTCCAGAGGCGGTTATCACATCCCGTATAAATAGCAATAGAATGTGATGTAGCCAAGTTAATGTTGGTGTTTTATAAGATACTTTTCTTTGCTCATTTTAGATGTATTTTTTTGGCGAATTGAAGCATTTTTTACTTTGCCATAATCTTTGGGTAGTTAGTCAAGTTGTTCGTTTATATTCCTTTTAAATTATTAGACACACCAAATAATCGATAATAATGGATGCAGGCGCAGTGAAAACAACCCTTGAACTTTGTTTACAATTTTTTTTCAAATGAACAGCGACGCGGACCAGTAACCAGGCATGCGCATCTCGATAATTTTCGGGTATTATCGCTCAAACTAAAGCCAGTCTCAGCATTGGACGTATTGTAGTGTCTATCGTATGCCATATTTGGTTTCAAATTCATGCTACGTTAAAATGAGAAATGGGACTTTACAAAGGCCATAAAAATATCCGGGGTTACAGATTGAGCTTGAGCTTTTCGATATTATTGCAAGACACAGAAAGGAATTGTTGAATGAATAACATTTATACACAGAATTTTGATGATTTTTCGAAGAAATGCACCTTTGATTAACAAAGTTGCAAGCAATGCAGCCCTCTTTGTAATTCTGTCTTCAGCTAGTAATTCTTTTATATTCTTGCATGAATTGAATTGTTAGTGTCTCATCTGTTACACCTTAGATTTAACCGGTTTATATTTTGTCTTGATATTTTTCGAACATTTGATAAGAATTTTGTATTGTCATCTTAGAGCAAAAATTATACGAACACGGAGTCTGTAAACACTTCATGAGAAGATAACTATTTTAGCATTGTCCAACAGATGGCACTTAACATTTACACATTTGATCTTTATATAATCCTCCGCCAATGGAACGCATTACATCATCTTTACATAGCTTTGTTTCGCTTTTGTTGTGGGCGACTCACAGGAACAGACATTGCCCTAAATGTTTAGAAATATTTGATGTTGATATTTAAACAAATTCATTGTTGATATTTACTTAGACTCATTTCATCTGCCTATATTCGAGAATGGTTTTAGCTTCAATTCCTCATATTTGCTTCCTAGTTTCCATTTGGATGGCTGCTAGTATTAAATTTGTCAAAATTTATGACATTCCCGGAAATATATTTAAGCAACCAATAAACTGAGCATCGCTGCTTTGTCGTCATGACTGTTATGAGTCCGTCGTATATAAAATTATTACATGTTAACTGCATGGCATTTTACGTCAGGTAAAACAAATATTGACTCCGGATTTGAAACACAAATTAGTATGGCCGCTTCGTCGCCTTACACGTTATGCGCCCTGTCTAACTCTAATCAATAAATGTGAACACCCATGATATTTTACAATAGGTAAAAGAAATATTTATTCACCTCAAAGCATTTCAAATGTATAACTTAATAATCAAATTATCATAGAATAGATCAAATAACAACGTGTAGGTATGACAGAAACAGTCACTATCTTGAGGTGCTCAATATGTGCCACCTTTACCAGCGACAGAGTCTCTTCATTGTCAGCCTCCTGCAGCTCAGCCATGTCGCTCATCGGCGCATTTTTCCCCACTTGATTGTGGTGCATCAAGTATTCTCAATAACGTCGTCTTGCTGTGACAAGAGCAACAACAACTAATCTGACACCTTCTCATGTGTCAAGCACCTTCATAACAACTCTTCATTATCGTCCACTAGCACACCCACCACGTTTATATTGGACATGAGTGCGTGTTGTAGTTCTTCCAACCGATCGGCTTGTCTGTGAGCATACTCAATGAAGGCATCACGCATTCCCTCAAGTGTGGACAGTTGTAATTTGTGTGTGTAACGGAATGCCAGCTGGTCAGGTCGGATTGCACGCTCATAACGAGTCTTCTTGGAAGCGATGCGTTGGTTGAGAAGCTTTACTGACGTCATGGCGCGTCTGAACTTGCGGTCCATGACGCTCATCTTGCTTACGATGATAACAGTTGATTTATTTACCTTCATTATTAACTTTGCTGATTTGATTATGACAATTTCAAGTAAGGATGGATTATATTTCGATATACAGCCAGAGTATGTCTCCCTGTGCAAGTGAGGCATCATTCAGCATGACATGCCTTAAAAGGTCCCTGAGACGGCGACATCTGTGATTTGCCGTGTCGTGAGTAGAACTTGACTGCTGTCAACACGTCATGAGTGAGTGATTGACGCGTAACGCTCGAGCATGATGTAATCACGTCAGTGACTGATTGCCGAAAGATGCTTGCTGCGTTACTCATTCTTGATTCAACAATTTGCCTCTGACAAAGTTCATCATGATTGGGGGATGATCCATTCCAGAGGCGGTTATCACATCCCGTATAAATAGCAATAGAATGTGATGTAGCCAAGTTAATGTTGGTGTTTTATAAGATACTTTTCTTTGCTCATTTTAGATGTATTTTTTTGGCGAATTGAAGCAAATTTTACTTTGCCATAATCTTTGGGTAGTTAGTCAAGTTGTTCGTTTATATTCCTTTTAAATTATTAGACACACCAAATAATCGATAATAATGGATGCAGGCGCAGTGAAAACAACCCTTGAACTTTGTTTACAATTTTTTTCAAATGAACAGCGACGCGGACCAGTAACCAGGCATGCGCATCTCGATAATTTTCGGGTATTATCGCTCAAACTAAAGCCAGTCTCAGCATTGGACGTATTGTAGTGTCTATCGTATGCCATATTTGGTTTCAAATTCATGCTACGTTAAAATGAGAAATGGGACTTTACAAAGGCCATAAAAATATCCGGGGTTACAGATTGAGCTTGAGCTTTTTTCGATATTATTGCAAGACACAGAAAGGAATTGTTGAATGAATAACATTTATACACAGAATTTTGATGATTTTTCGAAGAAATGCACCTTTGATTAACAAAGTTGCAAGCAATGCAGCCCTCTTTGTAATTCTGTCTTCAGCTAGTAATTCTTTTATATTCTTGCATGAATTGAATTGTTAGTGTCTCATCTGTTACACCTTAGATTTAACCGGTTTATATTTTGTCTTGATATTTTTCGAACATTTGATAAGAATTTTGTATTGTCATCTTAGAGCAAAAATTATACGAACACGGAGTCTGTAAACACTTCATGAGAAGATAACTATTTTAGCATTGTCCAACAGATGGCACTTAACATTTACACATTTGATCTTTATATAATCCTCCGCCAATGGAACGCATTACATCATCTTTACATAGCTTTGTTTCGCTTTTGTTGTGGGCGACTCACAGGAACAGACATTGCCCTAAATGTTTAGAAATATTTGATGTTGATATTTAAACAAATTCATTGTTGATATTTACTTAGACTCATTTCATCTGCCTATATTCGAGAATGGTTTTAGCTTCAATTCCTCATATTTGCTTCCTAGTTTCCATTTGGATGGCTGCTAGTATTAAATTTGTCAAAATTTATGACATTCCCGGAAATATATTTAAGCAACCAATAAACTGAGCATCGCTGCTTTGTCGTCATGACTGTTATGAGTCCGTCGTATATAAAATTATTACATGTTAACTGCATGGCATTTTACGTCAGGTAAAACAAATATTGACTCCGGATTTGAAACACAAATTAGTATGGCCGCTTCGTCGCCTTACACGTTATGCGCCCTGTCTAACTCTAATCAATAAATGTGAACACCCATGATATTTTACAATAGGTAAAAGAAATATTTATTCACCTCAAAGCATTTCAAATGTATAACTTAATAATCAAATTATCATAGAATAGATCAAATAACAACGTGTAGGTATGACAGAAACAGTCACTATCTTGAGGTGCTCAATATGTGCCACCTTTACCAGCGACAGAGTCTCTTCATTGTCAGCCTCCTGCAGCTCAGCCATGTCGCTCATCGGCGCATTTTTCCCCACTTGATTGTGGTGCATCAAGTATTCTCAATAACGTCGTCTTGCTGTGACAAGAGCAACAACTAATCTGACACCTTCTCATGTGTCAAGCACCTTCATAACAACTCTTCATTATCGTCCACTAGCACACCCACCACGTTTATATTGGACATGAGTGCGTGTTGTAGTTCTTCCAACCGATCGGCTTGTCTGTGAGCATACTCAATGAAGGCATCACGCATTCCCTCAAGTGTGGACAGTTGTAATTTGTGTGTGTAACGGAATGCCAGCTGGTCAGGTCGGATTGCACGCTCATAACGAGTCTTCTTGGAAGCGATGCGTTGGTTGAGAAGCTTTACTGACGTCATGGCGCGTCTGAACTTGCGGTCCATGACGCTCATCTTGCTTACGATGATAACAGTTGATTTATTTACCTTCATTATTAACTTTGCTGATTTGATTATGACAATTTCAAGTAAGGATGGATTATATTTCGATATACAGCCAGAGTATGTCTCCCTGTGCAAGTGAGGCATCATTCAGCATGACATGCCTTAAAAGGTCCCTGAGACGGCGACATCTGTGATTTGCCGTGTCGTGAGTAGAACTTGACTGCTGTCAACACGTCATGAGTGAGTGATTGACGCGTAACGCTCGAGCATGATGTAATCACGTCAGTGACTGATTGCCGAAAGATGCTTGCTGCGTTACTCATTCTTGATTCAACAATTTGCCTCTGACAAAGTTCATCATGATTGGGGGATGATCCATTCCAGAGGCGGTTATCACATCCCGTATAAATAGCAATAGAATGTGATGTAGCCAAGTTAATGTTGGTGTTTTATAAGATACTTTTCTTTGCTCATTTTAGATGTATTTTTTTGGCGAATTGAAGCAAATTTTACTTTGCCATAATCTTTGGGTAGTTAGTCAAGTTGTTCGTTTATATTCCTTTCAAATTATTAGACACACCAAATAATCGATAATAATGGATGCAGGCGCAGTGAAAACAACCCTTGAACTTTGTTTACAATTTTTTTCAAATGAACAGCGACGCGGACCAGTAACCAGGCATGCGCATCTCGATAATTTTCGGGTATTATCGCTCAAACTAAAGCCAGTCTCAGCATTGGACGTATTGTAGTGTCTATCGTATGCCATATTTGGTTTCAAATTCATGCTACGTTAAAATGAGAAATGGGACTTTACAAAGGCCATAAAAATATCCGGGGTTACAGATTGAGCTTGAGCTTTTCGATATTATTGCAAGACACAGAAAGGAATTGTTGAATGAATAACATTTATACACAGAATTTTGATGATTTTTCGAAGAAATGCACCTTTGATTAACAAAGTTGCAAGCAATGCAGCCCTCTTTGTAATTCTGTCTTCAGCTAGTAATTCTTTTATATTCTTGCATGAATTGAATTGTTAGTGTCTCATCTGTTACACCTTAGATTTAACCGGTTTATATTTTGTCTTGATATTTTTCGAACATTTGATAAGAATTTTGTATTGTCATCTTAGTAATGGTGAATTTTGACGAGCAAAAATTATACGAACACGGAGTCTGTAAACACTTCATGAGAAGATAACTATTTTAGCATTGTCCAACAGATGGCACTTAACATTTACACATTTGATCTTTATATAATCCTCCGCCAATGGAACGCATTACATCATCTTTACATAGCTTTGTTTCGCGCTTTTTTGTTGTGGGCGACTCACAGGAACAGACATTGCCCTAAATGTTTAGAAATATTTGATGTTGATATTTAAACAAATTCATTGTTGATATTTACTTAGACTCATTTCATCTGCCTATATTCGAGAATGGTTTTAGCTTCAATTCCTCATATTTGCTTCCTAGTTTCCATTTGGATGGCTGCTAGTATTAAATTTGTCAAAATTTATGACATTCCCGGAAATATATTTAAGCAACCAATAAACTGAGCATCGCTGCTTTGTCGTCATGACTGTTATGAGTCCGTCGTATATAAAATTATTACATGTTAACTGCATGGCATTTTACGTCAGGTAAAACAAATATTGACTCCGGATTTGAAACACAAATTAGTATGGCCGCTTCGTCGCCTTACACGTTATGCGCCCTGTCTAACTCTAATCAATAAATGTGAACACCCATGATATTTTACAATA
Source organism: Urechis unicinctus (assembly GCA_034190875.2). NCBI lineage: Eukaryota > Metazoa > Annelida > Polychaeta > Xenopneusta > Urechidae > Urechis > Urechis unicinctus. The sequence continues at coordinate 57,736,907 of CM067349.1, read as the reverse complement.
GGTAAAAGAAATATTTATTCACCTCAAAGCATTTCAAATGTATAACTTAACTTAATAATCAAATTATCATAGAATAGATCAAATAACAACGTGTAGGTATGACAGAAACAGTCACTATCTTGAGGTGCTCAATATGTGCCACCTTTACCAGCGACAGAGTCTCTTCATTGTCAGCCTCCTGCAGCTCAGCCATGTCGCTCATCGGCGCATTTTTCCCCACTTGATTGTGGTGCATCAAGTATTCTCAATAACGTCGTCTTGCTGTGACAAGAGCAACAACTAATCTGACACCTTCTCATGTGTCAAGCACCTTCATAACAACTCTTCATTATCGTCCACTAGCACACCCACCACGTTTATATTGGACATGAGTGCGTGTTGTAGTTCTTCCAACCGATCGGCTTGTCTGTGAGCATACTCAATGAAGGCATCACGCATTCCCTCAAGTGTGGACAGTTGTAATTTGTGTGTGTAACGGAATGCCAGCTGGTCAGGTCGGATTGCACGCTCATAACGAGTCTTCTTGGAAGCGATGCGTTGGTTGAGAAGCTTTACTGACGTCATGGCGCGTCTGAACTTGCGGTCCATGACGCTCATCTTGCTTACGATGATAACAGTTGATTTATTTACCTTCATTATTAACTTTGCTGATTTGATTATGACAATTTCAAGTAAGGATGGATTATATTTCGATATACAGCCAGAGTATGTCTCCCTGTGCAAGTGAGGCATCATTCAGCATGACATGCCTTAAAAGGTCCCTGAGACGGCGACATCTGTGATTTGCCGTGTCGTGAGTAGAACTTGACTGCTGTCAACACGTCATGAGTGAGTGATTGACGCGTAACGCTCGAGCATGATGTAATCACGTCAGTGACTGATTGCCGAAAGATGCTTGCTGCGTTACTCATTCTTGATTCAACAATTTGCCTCTGACAAAGTTCATCATGATTGGGGGATGATCCATTCCAGAGGCGGTTATCACATCCCGTATAAATAGCAATAGAATGTGATGTAGCCAAGTTAATGTTGGTGTTTTATAAGATACTTTTCTTTGCTCATTTTAGATGTATTTTTTTGGCGAATTGAAGCAAATTTTACTTTGCCATAATCTTTGGGTAGTTAGTCAAGTTGTTCGTTTATATTCCTTTCAAATTATTAGACACACCAAATAATCGATAATAATGGATGCAGGCGCAGTGAAAACAACCCTTGAACTTTGTTTACAAATTTTTTCAAATGAACAGCGACGCGGACCAGTAACCAGGCATGCGCATCTCGATTATTTTCGGGTATTATCGCTCAAACTAAAGCCAGTCTCAGCATTGGACGTATTGTAGTGTCTATCGTATGCCATATTTGGTTTCAAATTCATGCTACGTTAAAATGAGAAATGGGACTTTACAAAGGCCATAAAAATATCCGGGGTTACAGATTGAGCTTGAGCTTTTCGATATTATTGCAAGACACAGAAAGGAATTGTTGAATGAATAACATTTATACACAGAATTTTGATGATTTTTCGAAGAAATGCACCTTTGATTAACAAAGTTGCAAGCAATGCAGCCCTCTTTGTAATTCTGTCTTCAGCTAGTAATTCTTTTATATTCTTGCATGAATTGAATTGTTAGTGTCTCATCTGTTACACCTTAGATTTAACCGGTTTATATTTTGTCTTGATATTTTTCGAACATTTGATAAGAATTTTGTATTGTCATCTTAGAGCAAAAATTATACGAACACGGAGTCTGTAAACACTTCATGAGAAGATAACTATTTTAGCATTGTCCAACAGATGGCACTTAACATTTACACATTTGATCTTTATATAATCCTCCGCCAATGGAACGCATTACATCATCTTTACATAGCTTTGTTTCGCTTTTGTTGTGGGCGACTCACAGGAACAGACATTGCCCTAAATGTTTAGAAATATTTGATGTTGATATTTTAAACAAATTCATTGTTGATATTTACTTAGACTCATTTCATCTGCCTATATTCGAGAATGGTTTTAGCTTCAATTCCTCATATTTGCTTCCTAGTTTCCATTTGGATGGCTGCTAGTATTAAATTTGTCAAAATTTATGACATTCCCGGAAATATATTTAAGCAACCAATAAACTGAGCATCGCTGCTTTGTCGTCATGACTGTTATGAGTCCGTCGTATATAAAATTATTACATGTTAACTGCATGGCATTTTACGTCAGGTAAAACAAATATTGACTCCGGATTTGAAACACAAATTAGTATGGCCGCTTCGTCGCCTTACACGTTATGCGCCCTGTCTAACTCTAATCAATAAATGTGAACACCCATGATATTTTACAATAGGTAAAAGAAATATTTATTCACCTCAAAGCATTTCAAATGTATAACTTAATAATCAAATTATCATAGAATAGATCAAATAACAACGTGTAGGTATGACAGAAACAGTCACTATCTTGAGGTGCTCAATATGTGCCACCTTTACCAGCGACAGAGTCTCTTCATTGTCAGCCTCCTGCAGCTCAGCCATGTCGCTCATCGGCGCATTTTTCCCCACTTGATTGTGGTGCATCAAGTATTCTCAATAACGTCGTCTTGCTGTGACAAGAGCAACAACTAATCTGACACCTTCTCATGTGTCAAGCACCTTCATAACAACTCTTCATTATCGTCCACTAGCACACCCACCACGTTTATATTGGACATGAGTGCGTGTTGTAGTTCTTCCAACCGATCGGCTTGTCTGTGAGCATACTCAATGAAGGCATCACGCATTCCCTCAAGTGTGGACAGTTGTAATTTGTGTGTGTAACGGAATGCCAGCTGGTCAGGTCGGATTGCACGCTCATAACGAGTCTTCTTGGAAGCGATGCGTTGGTTGAGAAGCTTTACTGACGTCATGGCGCGTCTGAACTTGCGGTCCATGACGCTCATCTTGCTTACGATGATAACAGTTGATTTATTTACCTTCATTATTAACTTTGCTGATTTGATTATGACAATTTCAAGTAAGGATGGATTATATTTCGATATACAGCCAGAGTATGTCTCCCTGTGCAAGTGAGGCATCATTCAGCATGACATGCCTTAAAAGGTCCCTGAGACGGCGACATCTGTGATTTGCCGTGTCGTGAGTAGAACTTGACTGCTGTCAACACGTCATGAGTGAGTGATTGACGCGTAACGCTCGAGCATGATGTAATCACGTCAGTGACTGATTGCCGAAAGATGCTTGCTGCGTTACTCATTCTTGATTCAACAATTTGCCTCTGACAAAGTTCATCATGATTGGGGGATGATCCATTCCAGAGGCGGTTATCACATCCCGTATAAATAGCAATAGAATGTGATGTAGCCAAGTTAATGTTGGTGTTTTATAAGATACTTTTCTTTGCTCATTTTAGATGTATTTTTTTGGCGAATTGAAGCAAATTTTACTTTGCCATAATCTTTGGGTAGTTAGTCAAGTTGTTCGTTTATATTCCTTTCAAATTATTAGACACACCAAATAATCGATAATAATGGATGCAGGCGCAGTGAAAACAACCCATGAACTTTGTTTACAATTTTTTTCAAATGAACAGCGACGCGGACCAGTAACCAGGCATGCGCATCTCGATTATTTTCGGGTATTATCGCTCAAACTAAAGCCAGTCTCAGCATTGGACGTATTGTAGTGTCTATCGTATGCCATATTTGGTTTCAAATTCATGCTACGTTAAAATGAAAAATGGGACTTTACAAAGGCCATAAAAATATCCGGGGTTACAGATTGAGCTTGAGCTTTTCGATATTATTGCAAGACACAGAAAGGAATTGTTGAATGAAAAACATTTATACACAGAATTTTGATGATTTTTCGAAGAAATGCACCTTTAATTAACAAAGTTGCAAGCAATGCAGCCCTCTTTGTAATTCTGTCTTCAGCTAGTAATTCTTTTATATTCTTGCATGAATTGAATTGTTAGTGTCTCATCTGTTACACCTTAGATTTAACCGGTTTATATTTTGTCTTGATATTTTTCGAGCATTTGATAAGAATTTTGTATTGTCATCTTAGTAATGGTGAATTTTGACGAGCAAAAATTATACGAACACGGAGTCTGTAAACACTTCATGAGAAGATAACTATTTTAGCATTGTCCAACAGATGGCACTTAACATTTACACATTTGATCTTTATATAATCCTCCGCCAATGGAACGCATTACATCATCTTTACATAGCTTTGTTTCGCTTTTGTTGTGGGCGACTCACAGGAACAGACATTGCCCTAAATGTTTAGAAATATTTGATGTTGATATTTAAACAAATTCATTGTTGATATTTACTTAGACTCATTTCATCTGCCTATATTCGAGAATGGTTTTAGCTTCAATTCCTCATATTTGCTTCCTAGTTTCCATTTGAATGGCTGCTAGTATTAAATTTGTCAAAATTTATGACATTCCCGGAAATATATTTAAGCAACCAATAAACTGAGCATCGCTGCTTTGTCGTCATGACTTTTATGAGTCCGTCGTATATAAAATTATTACATGTTAACTGCATGGCATTTTACGTCAGGTAAAACAAATATTGACTCCGGATTTGAAACACAAATTAGTATGACCGCTTCGTCGCCTTACACGTTATGCGCCCTGTCTAACTCTAATCAATAAATGTGAACACCCATGATATTTTACAATAGGTAAAAGAAATATTTATTCACCTCAAAGCATTTCAAATGTATAACTTAATAATCAAATTATCATAGAATAGATCAAATAACAACGTGTAGGTATGACAGAAACAGTCACTATCTTGAGGTGCTCAATATGTGCCACCTTTACCAGCGACAGAGTCTCTTCATTGTCAGCCTCCTGCAGCTCAGCCATGTCGCTCATCGGCGCATTTTTCCCCACTTGATTGTGGTGCATCAAGTATTCTCAATAACGTCGTCTTGCTGTGACAAGAGCAACAACTAATCTGACACCTTCTCATGTGTCAAGCACCTTCATAACAACTCTTCATTATCGTCCACTAGCACACCCACCTCGTTTATATTGGACATGAGTGCGTGTTGTAGTTCTTCCAACCGATCGGCTTGTCTGTGAGCATACTCAATGAAGGCATCACGCATTCCCTCAAGTGTGGACAGTTGTAATTTGTGTGTGTAACGGAATGCCAGCTGGTCAGGTCGGATTGCACGCTCATAACGAGTCTTCTTGGAAGCGATGCGTTGGTTGAGAAGCTTTACTGACGTCATGGCGCGTCTGAACTTGCGGTCCATGACGCTCATCTTGCTTACGATGATAACAGTTGATTTATTTACCTTCATTATTAACTTTGCTGATTTGATTATGACAATTTCAAGTAAGGATGGATTATATTTCGATATACAGCCAGAGTATGTCTCCCTGTGCAAGTGAGGCATCATTCAGCATGACATGCCTTAAAAGGTCCCTGAGACGGCGACATCTGTGATTTGCCGTGTCGTGAGTAGAACTTGACTGCTGTCAACACGTCATGAGTGAGTGATTGACGCGTAACGCTCGAGCATGATGTAATCACGTCAGTGACTGATTGCCGAAAGATGCTTGCTGCGTTACTCATTCTTGATTCAACAATTTGCCTCTGACAAAGTTCATCATGATTGGGGATGATCCATTCCAGAGGCGGTTATCACATCCCGTATAAATAGCAATAGAATGTGATGTAGCCAAGTTAATGTTGGTGTTTTATAAGATACTTTTCTTTGCTCATTTTAGATGTATTTTTTTGGCGAATTGAAGCAAATTTTACTTTGCCATAATTTTTGGGTAGTTAGTCAAGTTGTTCGTTTATATTCCTTTCAAATTATTAGACACACCAAATAATCGATAATAATGGATGCAGGCGCAGTGAAAACAACCCATGAACTTTGTTTACAAATTTTTTCAAATGAACAGCGACGCGGACCAGTAACCAGGCATGCGCATCTCGATTATTTTCGGGTATTATCGCTCAAACTAAAGCCAGTCTCAGCATTGGACGTATTGTAGTGTCTATCGTATGCCATATTTGGTTTCAAATTCATGCTACGTTAAAATGAAAAATGGGACTTTACAAAGGCCATAAAAATATCCGGGGTTACAGATTGAGCTTGAGCTTTTCGATATTATTGCAAGACACAGAAAGGAATTGTTGAAAAAACATTTATACACAGAATTTTGATGATTTTTCGAAGAAATGCACCTTTGATTAACAAAGTTGCAAGCAATGCAGCCCTCTTTGTAATTCTGTCTTCAGCTAGTAATTCTTTCATATTCTTGCATGAATTGAATTGTTAGTGTCTCATCTGTTACACCTTAGATTTAACCGGTTTATATTTTGTCTTGATATTTTTCGAGCATTTGATAAGAATTTTGTATTGTCGTCTTAGTAATGGTGAATTTTGACGAGCAAAAATTATACGAACACGGAGTCTGTAAACACTTCATGAGAAGATAACTATTTTAGCATTGTCCAACAGATGGCACTTAACATTTACACATTTGATCTTTATATAATCCTCCGCCAATGGAACGCATTACATCATCTTTACATAGCTTTGTTTCGCTTTTGTTGTGGGCGACTCACAGGAACAGACATTGCCCTAAATGTTTAGAAATATTTGATGTTGATATTTAAACAAATTCATTGTTGATATTTACTTAGACTCATTTCATCTGCCTATATTCGAGAATGGTTTTAGCTTCAATTCCTCATATTTGCTTCCTAGTTTCCATTTGAATGGCTGCTAATATTAAATTTGTCAAAATTTATGACATTCCCGGAAATATATTTAAGCAACCAATAAACTGAGCATCGCTGCTTTGTCGTCATGACTGTTATGAGTCCGTCGTATATAAAATTATTACATGTTAACTGCATGGCATTTTACGTCAGGTAAAACAAATATTGACTCCGGATTTGAAACACAAATTAGTATGACCGCTTCGTCGCCTTACACGTTATGCGCCCTGTCTAACTCTAATCAATAAATGTGAACACCCATGATATTTTACAATAGGTAAAAGAAATATTTATTCACCTCAAAGCATTTCAAATGTATAACTTAATAATCAAATTATCATAGAATAGATCAAATAACAACGTGTAGGTATGACAGAAACAGTCACTATCTTGAGGTGCTCAATATGTGCCACCTTTACCAGCGACAGAGTCTCTTCATTGTCAGCCTCCTGCAGCTCAGCCATGTCGCTCATCGGCGCATTTTTCCCCACTTGATTGTGGTGCATCAAGTATTCTCAATAACGTCGTCTTGCTGTGACAAGAGCAACAACTAATCTGACACCTTCTCATGTGTCAAGCACCTTCATAACAACTCTTCATTATCGTCCACTAGCACACCCACCACGTTTATATTGGACATGAGTGCGTGTTGTAGTTCTTCCAACCGATCGGCTTGTCTGTGAGCATACTCAATGAAGGCATCACGCATTCCCTCAAGTGTGGACAGTTGTAATTTGTGTGTGTAACGGAATGCCAGCTGGTCAGGTCGGATTGCACGCTCATAACGAGTCTTTTCTTGGAAGCGATGCGTTGGTTGAGAAGCTTTACTGACGTCATGGCGCGTCTGAACTTGCGGTCCATGACGCTCATCTTGCTTACGATGATAACAGTTGATTTATTTACCTTCATTATTAACTTTGCTGATTTGATTATGACAATTTCAAGTAAGGATGGATTATATTTCGATATACAGCCAGAGTATGTCTCCCTGTGCAAGTGAGGCATCATTCAGCATGACATGCCTTAAAAGGTCCCTGAGACGGCGACATCTGTGATTTGCCGTGTCGTGAGTAGAACTTGACTGCTGTCAACACGTCATGAGTGAGTGATTGACGCGTAACGCTCGAGCATGATGTAATCACGTCAGTGACTGATTGCCGAAAGATGCTTGCTGCGTTACTCATTCTTGATACCACAATTTGCCTCTGACAAAGTTCATCATGATTGGGGATGATCCATTCCAGAGGCGGTTATCACAACCCGTATATATAGCAACAGAATGTGATGTAGCCAAGTTAATGTTGGTGTTTTATAAGTTACTTTTCTTTGCTCATTTTAGATGTATTTTTTGGCGAATTGAAGCAAATTTTAATTTGCCATAATTTTTGGGTAGTTAGTCAAGTTGTTTGTTTATATTCCTTTCAAATTATTAGACACACCAAATAATCGATAATAATGGATGCAGGCGCAGTGAAAACAACCCTTGAACTTTGTTTACAATAATATTCAAATGAACAGCGACATGGCCCAGTAACCAGGCATGCGCATCTCCATTATTTTCGGGTATTATCGCTCAAACTAAAGCCAGTTTCAGCAATGGACGTTTAAAGGAGAAATATGACTTTAGAAAGTCCATATCCAGGGTTACATATTTAACTTGAGCTTTTGGATACAATTGCAAGACGCAGAAGGCAATTGTTGAATGTAAAAGTCAAGGGGTTCCGCTACGCTTCTCGCTCCAGAGTCTACGACAAGGTCTAAAACTGGTGCGTCCAAACATTCATTAGACATGTTCGTTTATCTTCGTGACAGCCCCTGCTTGACCAATCAACGCAAACGTTCTGACCAGGATTGACCTTAGTTGCCCACGTCTGGTTTATGAAACTGGCTTATGATACGCACCCTCGGTTGTATGTGACGTCATGTACACTGCTGTGGTCTGCGTCCAATGAGAGCACACTGAATGTCTCCTGGAATTAGGGGGCGTCTCACAGGTTCAAATTGGCATCATAAAAATCGCTGTAATCCCTTAGCTTCACGATAATATGTTTACGTATAACAGTCAGTTAAAAAGACCAGTTGTGTGTCTGCTTCTTTCGCCGATTGTGTGATTAATGGTGCCACTCAGCGTGAAACAACAAATTGGAGTGATGCAGAATGCGTACCCGGCTCATAAAAATCACAAGTCCGCTTGGACAAGTTGACTAGGCTGGTGCTTGTCCGGCAAGACAAATCACTTGTCCCTGGCAAGCGGACAACCATTGGTGTCGAACCCTGACACATTCCAGTCATTGCATCCAGAGTAGTTTCTATCAACGTGTAGCAAAATATTTCCCCGTCCCAGCAGACACATCACAAAACAGTCACGATTCATCAAGCAGCTGAGCGCACAATCCTTTTGATAGTCTTTCAATACCACGCCATGCGACTGTTGCGCGTAATCGAGGGCTTCCGTTGGAATCATTTTCATGGTAATGCAACAGCAAATGCTTCTCATGTGTCAAGCACCTTCTCAACAACTCTTCATTATCGTCCACTAGCACCCCGGCCACGTTTATGTTGGACATGAGTGCGTCTTGTAGTTCGTCCAATTGTTTGGCCTCGAATTGTGCTCACAAAATATTCAATTGAATTGCGACGTGGACCAGTAACTAGGCATGCGCATGTTTTCTGGTATTATCGCTCAAACTACACCTAGTCTCAGCTTTGGAAGTATTGTAGTGCCTATCATATGCCATATCTGGTTTAAAATTCCGACCTGTTAAACGAGAAATGGGACTATACGAAGGGCATCAAAATATCCAGGGTCAGCAATTGAACTTGAGCTCTTGGATATCATTGTATGACGCAGAAGGGAATAGTTAAATGAAGATTTATGACGAAATTACAAGCAAATGTCTTCAGCTAGTAATTCTTATTCATTGTGGCATGAATTGAATGTAAGGGTCTCATCTGTTACTATTTGGATTTTTATTGTTTGATTTTATGTCTTAAAACTTTTTAATCATTTACGTATGGTCATCTTAGTTTAGGTTAATTTTGACGAGTGAAAAGATGTTAGCATTGTCGAACGGATGGCACATTTACATACCTGATCCTGATTTGAATGTCGAGTTGACATTATAGTTATCATAGTCTTATTTATTTCAACTAAAATCATTATCATTTGGTTATAAAAGGTTGACTGACTTACCCTTGGACTTTTATCCCTTTACACATGATGATAATGACTTCAGATGAAATGAATAAGACTATAATGAAAATGAAGTCAAATCAAGAGCCCATGTGTACATGGGGGAACTTGGGGAACTTTGATAACATTTCTTTGATCAAAATCATTATCATCATAATCATCAAGTGCATTTTCGTAATTATCTACATCATAAAATCGTCTTTATCATCAATCATCATCATGATCATCATCTTCATAATTACCATGTTTATCCTCATAACTGTCACTGTTATCATCATAAACAACATCTCCATCATATTCATTGTCATCATTATATTTGAATCATTGTCATGATCATGATTGTAATCACCATCGTCCTGGCCATCATTATCACTATAATGATTGTAGTTACCATGATCAAGATCACCACCATGATGAACACCATCATCATTGTCTCCATAATCTCCATTTTCAACAGCAGCGAGGAGGTAATGCCAAACGAAGTAAAGACGATTTATAATAAAATCATCATACCAAATAGCTCGACGCTATGATATAAGAAGGCTTTTATTCTTTGACGGTCCCTCCTGTACTTCTTATCTTACACAACAAATGTTAGCTTAAAATAACATAAGACTTTGTGGCACAGTGGTAGCGCGTTCGCCTGACATAAGAGAAGCTGGTGTTCCAATCTCTCCAAGATGTTTTCGAAATATTTTTCCAATTTTTCTGCCACCTTTGAGCTTAGATTATGAGAAAACTGTCACGAATCTACAACTACATGTAATTAATTGTTTTATTTGGAAAAGAATGGGCTACACTCGATTGATGATATTTTTATGATACGACAATAATCGACGGAGCAACGCAAGTTAATTTCCGATTTCACTTCCGCTGAAACATTGAACTATGTTTAAATGCGACAATCGTCTTCATATAATGATGCGACTAACATTGCTGTGTGTCCAGGTTGTATTTGTGATACTGAGCTATCGTTACGGTTGGCAACACTGGGTTGTCAGTTGGAGGCCCTGTAGTCCCTTCGGAATTTTGCCATCATAATGAAACTGTGATGTCTTAATATGAATAATGTGTCCTTTCTTAACCAGACTGCCTTTTTATGACTCTAGATTGTCTTCTATGTGGCTGGGTTATTTTCATATGTACGTCTTCATGATGTTTCAACAGTGTGAGGATACTCCCGCAATCATTATAAGCTTTAAAGAAAAGAATAATATTAATTCTTTTATTTACAACCATACCTTGAATATCACTATACATTCCTGCATATTTATCAAAGAAAGAGTCATTCATATCCGGCTGTAATACCAAAAGGAATATAAACATAATATAAATAACCAATTGCGATTATAAAAAATCCCAAGATAGTTAACATCACAGTATTGCAGGCGCTGATAGGCTGCAGGTGAGAGGTGAGAGGAGAGTCAAAAGAGGCCACTCCCTTTCTACTCTCTATCAAATGCAATACACTTTGTCCAAATGTTCCTGGTACGTATGTTGCATCAATACCGTTCATATAACCTCAATCCATGAGGATGACGTCACCATTTGTGCCCATGTTTTCGTTGGCCTTCATGTTGGCTTTCATACTCTTGACATTGGCGCGGAAATGACATGACATGACTTGCTAGCCTCATTTTCCTCAAACATGACCTTCTTCTGCATCTCGTCAGAGGACAATGGCGTGAACATGGTGCTGTAGGTTTCATTAGAGAAGAGAGCCTCGTCGAATTCTTCCCCCTTGATGTTGAGCTGAAAATCAAACAACAATTTACAATGGAATTCAATGTATTTTCCACGTTCAACATAGACGAGTTTACTGGAGAGTGTAGAGCATGTGATTACATATGAGTGTGACCAAGCTTTACTGCAGATAGCAGTTAAGTAATTGCTGTGAGAATTAACATTCTGCAACGGGTATCTTCGCAAGCACAGCACAGATTACGATGCTATTGGCGGATGAACGTTTGCTGTCACATGATTTGTGGGATAGCATCAGCCCAAAACACTGGCCCAGTTCTAACACTGCATCGTATGACTTCACAAAATATTCCTGAGCGACCACCCTTGACAGAGTTTGCGGAACCTTATTTAGATAAAGCTCACTTATCACGAATGACTTTGATTATATCGGCTGCCAATAATCAGGTGTTATGTCCCCCGTTATTATCTTCACCTAAACCAACATAGTCCTCGTCCAGCTGCAAGGTTAGCCTCCATTGATGGGAATGTGCGAGGTGACAGTGTTGTAGACAGTAAATTAGATCAAATGCGTTGTCCTTGATGGAATCTCACAAAAAAAGGCCATGGAAAAAGCTCTATTTCTATGTCACTAAAGTGAAAATGTACAACGATTATGAACTCCCGCCAGTCAGTAATCCAGCGGTATTTTCAATGACTAACATTTAGTGTCGATATGATATATGAAACGAACCTGTCTAGCGATGAGGTTCTTCAGTCTATTCTTTCCGCGAATGGGGTTGTTGTCACCATCAAGTGTTGGCTGGTCGGCGCGAACGATCAGGTTGCCGGTAACGGCGAACTCCTCCACCATGACACCTTTGACGTAGCGGCGGATCACTGGGCGGATGAATGCAGTACAGTGTTGTGAGGGCGCAAGTAGATCCGGAGGTGAGGCGAAATCTGTGGCAGGCATGGTCTGTGGAAAGCTGAAAAGAGAGGCAATGCTCGGGTGAATGACAGTGACGATAAATTGCCGTCTTTGCTGAGATGGAGTCATCAACATCAGCAGGTTCTTCTACAGTTGCTTGAACAGCTACTAAGAGGTGTAACCAAGTATGTAGTATACTTACTCATTTCTGGAGTCTTTGAAGATAATAAACCAGGCGTGTTCCTGGTCTTTAAGGAGGCTCTGCTTTTCCGCCCATGCTCCGGGGAGCTCGTAATAGTAGTCAACTTTGCCCTCGAAGTTGTCCCCCTTTTCCATACTGGCTTCCTCAAATTGGGGTTTGAAGACGAGGAGGTCACAGAGCACACCGTAGTTGAGTTGGTACAGAGCAGAAGATGTGCTGAATCGCTCTGCCAACACAAGAACAGGTGTCAACCATTGGCAACACTGTCACTGTTTCTATAAGTTTGTGGGAAAGAGGGGACAATCATTTCACCTATCATGACAAAATAACTCACTTATAAGGAACTCGGTGAGGTCGGTCATGTTGATTTCGTTAAAGGTCTTCGAGGGCAGAGGAACTTGGTGGCGTTGGTGCTCGACAACCTGGCTGAGCGCGCGCACACTGTAGCGGAAGCCGTGGATGAAGGATGAGGCTGCACGTCGGTCGCGCTGCTGGGTGGCTGTGCCGAGAACGAACAGGTTGGGAGTGCTCGTCTCCCACTGCTCGTTCAAGATGGCATACTTTCCACATTGGGTGATCTCTACAACATCAAAACCATACATACAGTAAACGTGCAAAT
>CM067349.1:57690588-57716606 GCA_034190875.2 Urechis unicinctus | reverse complement strand
AATCATCATACCAAATAGCTCGACGCTATGATATAAGAAGGCTTTTATTCTTTGACGGCCCCTCCTGTACTTCTTATCTTACACAACAAATGTTAGCTTAAAATAACATACGACTTTGTGGCACAGTGGTAGCGCGTTCGCCTGACATAAGAGAAGCTGGTGTTCCAATCCCTCCAAGATGTTTTCGATTTATTTTTCCCATTTTTCTGCCACCTTTGAGCTTAGATTATGAGAAAACTGTCACGAATCTACAACTACATGTAGTAATTGTTTTATTTGGAAAAGAATGGGCTACACTCGATTGATGATATTTTTATGATACGACAATAATCGACGGAGCAACGGAAAGTAAATTTCCGATTTAACTTCCGCTGAAACATTGAACTATGTTTAAATGCGACACTCGTCTTCATGTAATGATGCGACTAACATTGCTGTGTGCCAGGTTGTATTTGTGATACTGAGCTATCGTTACGATTGGCAACACTGGGTTGTCAGTTGGAGGCCCCGTCGTCCCCTTGGAATTTTGCCATCATAATGAAACTGTGATGTCTTAATATGAATAATGTGTCCTTTCTTAACCAGACTGCCTTTTTATGACTCTAGATTGTCTTCTATGTGGCTGGGTTATTTTCATATGTACGTCTTCATGATGTTTCAACAGTGTGAGGATACTCCCGCAATCATTATAAGCTTTAGAGAAAAGAATAATATTAATTCTTTTATTTACAACCATACCTTGAATATCACTATACATTCCTGCATATTTATCAAAGAAAGAGTCATTCATATCCGGCTGTAATACCAAAAGGAATATAAACATAATATAAATAACCAATTGCGATTATAAAAAATCCCAAGATAGTTAACATCACAGTATTGCAGGCGCTGATAGGCTGCAGGTGAGAGGTGAGAGGAGAGTCAAAAGAGGCCACTCCCTTTCTACTCTCTATCAAATGCAATACACTTTGTCCAAATGTTCCTGGTACTTATGTTGCACCAATACCGTTCATATAACCTCAATCCATGAGGATGACGTCACCATTTGTGCCCATGTTTTCGTTGGCCTTCATGTTGGCTTTCATACTCTTGACATTGGCGCGGAAATGACATGACTTGCTAGCCTCATTTTCCTCAAACATGACCTTCTTCTGCATCTCGTCAGAGGACAATGGTGTGAACATGGTGCTGTAGGTTTCATTAGAGAAGAGAGCCTCGTCGAATTCTTCCCCCTTGATGTTGAGCTGAAAATCAAACAACAATTTACAATGGAATTCAATGTATTTTCCACGTTCAACATAGACGAGTTTACTGGAGAGTGTAGAGCATGTGATTACATATGAGTGTGACCAAGCTTTACTGCAGATAGCAGTTAAGAAATTGCTGTGAGAATTAACATTCTGCAACGGGTATCTTCGCAAGCACAGCACAGATTACGATGCTATTGGCGGATGAACGTTTGCTGTCATATGATTTGTGGGATAGCATCAGCCCAAAACACTGGCCCAGTTCTAACACTGCATCGTATGACTTCACAAAATATTCCTGAGCGACCACCCTTGACAGAGTTTCGCGGAAACTTATTTAGATAAAGCTCACTTATCACGAATGACTTTGATTATATCGGCTGCCAATAATCAGGTGTTATGTCCCCCGTTATTATCTTCACCTAAACCAACATAGTCCTCGTCCAGCTGCAAGGTTAGACTCCATTGATGGGAATGTGCGTGGTGACAGTGTTGTAGACAGTAAATTAGATCAAATGCGTTGTCCTTGATGGAATCTCACAAAAAAAGGCCATGGAAAAAGCTCTATTTCTATGTCACTAAAGTGAAAATGTACAACGATTATGAACTCCCGCCAGTCAGTAATCCAGCGGTATTTTCAATGACTAACATTTAGTGTCGATATGAATATGATAACGAACCTGTCTAGCGATGAGGTTCTTCAGTCTATTCTTTCCGCGAATGGGGTTGTTGTCACCATCAAGTGTTGGCTGGTCGGCGCGAACGATCAGGTTGCCGGTAACGGCGAACTCCTCCACCATGACACCTTTGACGTAGCGGCGGATCACTGGGCGGATGAATGCAGTACAGTGTTGTGAGGGCGCAAGTAGATCCGGAGGTGAGGCGAAATCTGTGGCAGGCATGGTCTGTGGAAAGCTGAAAAGAGAGGCAATGCTCGGGTGAATGACAGTGACGATAAATTGCCGTCTTTGCTGAGATGGAGTCATCAACATCAGCAGGTTCTTCTACAGTTGCTTGAACAGCTACTAAGAGGTGTAACCAAGTATGTAGTATACTTACTCATTTCTGGAGTCTTTGAAGATAATAAACCAGGCGTGTTCCTGGTCTTTAAGGAGGCTCTGCTTTTCCGCCCATGCTCCGGGGAGCTCGTAATAGTAGTCAACTTTGCCCTCGAAGTTGTCCCCCTTTTCCATACTGGCTTCCTTAAATTGGGGTTTGAAGACGAGGAGGTCACAGAGCACACCGTAGTTGAGTTGGTACAGAGCAGAAGATGTGCTGAATCGCTCTGCCAACACAAGAACAGGTGTCAACCATTGGCAACACTGTCACTGTTTCTATAAGTTTGTGGGAAAGAGGGGACAATCATTTCACCTATCATGACAAAATAACTCACTAATAAGGAACTCGGTGAGGTCGGTCATGTTGATTTCGTTGAAGGTCTTCGAGGGCAGAGGAACTTGGTGGCGTTGGTGCTCGACAACCTGGCTGAGCGCGCGCACACTGTAGCGGAAGCCGTGGATGAAGGATGAGGCTGCACGTCGGTCGCGCTGCTGGGTGGCTGTGCCGAGAACGAACAGGTTGGGAGTGCTCGTCTCCCACTGCTCGTTCAAGATGGCATACTTTCCACATGGGGTGATCTCTACAACATCAAAACCATACATACAGTAAACGTGCAAATTTTCTTAAGCGGACCATTTGGAATGGTTGTAACTCAACTTCTTTGGTGAATATCATCCATAACAAGGAAAGCTGGCTCACCTGGCCGGCAGTCATCATCGAACATGTCCGGGTTGACGTACTTCCAGCCTGTACAGAAGATGACGTCATCGTAGTGTCCATGGAGATGCGCCATAACCGGGGGGTTCCAGTGAGCCAGTGGCATGTCGTAATCGACTCGTAGGTCTGTCTGCCCATCTTCAAGGGTCCTGCGACTGATTTTCTGTCAACACAAAATACAGACGCAAATTATTCGGGGTAAAGTTTAGAATCAAATCATACTGCATCAACGGAGTTGTTACTATACACTCAATCAGCGCTAGGGATAAATGGAGGGTCCCACAGCAAGTTGACTGACCTTGATTTTGCCGACCCTAACGGCGTGGAGAGACTTGAGATGAAACATGTCAATGATGCTGTTGTTGATGGCTCTCAGGTTGCCGGGGAAGTGAGTATCCCATGCCAACTTGAATGGGGACGCGTTGAGAACGTGCAGGATGCTGGCGTGCCCAGCCAGATGGTCCGCCGTCTATCAACACAGCCAGGCCATGATACGCTTGTATCCATACAAACTAGCTGAACAGTCGAAATCTTCACCAAATACCTCTATTTTTGTTATACTATAGTTATTCCACTGACACACAGCCCCGAATAATTGATGTACTGTGGTATGCTAGATTAATTCAACACCCCCCCCCCCCCCCCCTACCTCCCCATGCTGTCGTCATCAAGTTGATTATCTATTTCCACCTGTACAGACATTCTTTTTCTTGCAATCAACTAGTAACTTACCTGCATCTAATATATATATATATATATATATATATATATATATATATATATATATATATATATATATATATATATATATATATATATATATATATATATATATATATATATATATATATATATATATATATATATATATACATACATATATCATAATGAATGGACTCACCTCGAAGCCACTGTTTCCTCCGCCGATGACACACACTCTCCTGTTAGCGTACTTGTCTTGGTCAATGCTGTGTTTAGCGTAAGTCAGTGCAAGTTCCTTTCCTGGAATATCAGGAACATTTTCCCTCATGGCGCCGGTAGCCATGAAAATGACGTCAGTGACGATGGATAATCCATCGGTAGTCTTGATGTTGAAAGTTTGAGGCTGAGACGCTGGGCGCGATATTTTGGCTACTTTGGTGTTGTACTGGATGTTCAGGTTGAACCTCTTGACAAAGTCTCCCAGATAACTGCAAATAACATCTTTTGTAGAAACTCAAAACCTGACGACTAATTGTGGTCGTTGAGCATTAAGAACACAGAAGTCAGTCCGTAAAGGGATATCAATAGCAATGGAAAGTGCTGAAAGTTTTGAAGAAAATGGCAATGTATCTTACTCAAGAGCATCTGCGGGAGGGAAGAGCTTGTCAGAGTATTTGGTGAAGCGCATCTCTGGGTCATCAGACAGGATGGAGTTCCAGTCGTGACGTAAATTGAACTCGTCTTCTGGGAAGCCATTGAATCTCTTGTTGATGGAGATGAGCTGTCTATGGCGGGGATACTCGGAAAAGAATGTGCATGCCGCGGGGCCCGCCTCCAGTACCACGTAGTTCCTCTTGGCTTTCTCCAGGAAGTAGGCCATCTGAACCCCAGCAGGTCCGGCTCCAACCACCACGTACTCATAGCGAGTTTCTGCACGCCATTTGTTGATGTTTTTACTTATACGTTAAGTATTCAATAGGTCCCCACAACAAACTACGAGCCAAACAATACTTGCAACTTAACAAACATGCGATAAACGCGAATGATGTGAGGAGATAAAGTGCAAACACGATGCGACCATTGCTTATACCACAGCCGGTGGGGCAATGACTGCATGGCATCCTGTGGCGGAAAAGTCAAGCTTCCCATCTCAACTGAATTGATAGAATACGCATTTTATAGCGACCTCGTACAATTGGTGATTTGTTTCTTACTTTGTCTAGCTGCAAAACGGAATCAAATGTAACCCTTTTCTGTTGAATGGAACACCAAATCATCGATAATTGCGGGGCTTCACAATGACTATACATACAACCGAAGTCACTTCTAACAACTCCAGAGCTCGATTATCAGATGCGATGAGGCTGAATCGGCAAACGAATGTATCGCTACCGTTACAAATGACTCCCAAATAAGCTGCAGAAATGATAAAGAGAGAGAATAGGGCGATGTTGGAACCCACCTGACTGTTCAATAGGATGTCCCATGTCTGTGTTGCAATTGCTTGTTGACGGAGATAAGTTGCAGTTGAGGAGCAGGCTGGCGGGCGCGGCTGAATGTGAATACGGTGTGGCTCCAGTCAGCTTTATATAAGCCAGGTGATGAGGGACCAGAGATAAGGCGAGGGCAAGAGGCGCATAATCAGCGTCCCAGACTCCAAGGTTTTATCTACGCTTCTCAGTGTTGAATATCATAAGCATGCAAACATTGCCCGTAGCCAGTGGCTAGGGGACCTTGACCAAGGGGCACACCTCTCTTCCCAGAACTACAAAACGATAACACTCACTTATATATCAAATCAGTAACAAAGGTCAAGGCATCGTTTAAGGTTGTGAAGGGCTGGGTTTGTTGTGTTATAAAATGTTCCCTGGGGAGTTACGGCTTCATGGCTAGTGCTAGTTTAGCTATCGGCTGGCGCCCCTTGCGACGACCAGAATAGGTAGCGAGGTGTTTTATTTCCCTAAGGGGTAGTTGTCGGTCAAGTGTTTTCTTTATTTACCTGCATATTTATAATTTGACTTCACCTACACCCCTAGCCCAATCGATTAATCAGACTCCATATTCCCCGAGGAATTGTTGCCATTACCACAACGCAGACGATAGATTAAGTTTTGTTTGTAGTTCATCGTTTAATACAGGATTGGACATAAATGAGCACAGGGTGTTAAAAGTCGATAAGATACGATAAGGGTTCGGCCTCAAGTTAATCGGCATTAGTTCCATTCCATGGCTTCGTGTCTCATAGCGTGGCTACCAAGTGATGACGTCATAATACGTAACACCACCAGTTGTGCCCTACACGTGGGACGATGACCTCCAGATTCACTGTGCGTGGCGAGTCACGAACACCTCGCCACGCAGATCGCGCCGGACTGTCTCTTACAATGGTTGGGGTTGGGGTGGGGAGAGGGACCCGTAGCTTCATACTATACAAAGTAAAGACGTCTAACAGCTGTCGGCATCATTGAAGGAAAAATGATTAAACACAGAATACTGATGACTTTCGAAGAAATGCACGTATGATTAACAAAGTTACAAGCACTCCAGGCCTCTTTGTAAATACTGTCTACAGCTAGTAATTCTGTCATATTCTGGCATGAATTGAATTGATAGTATCTAATCTGTTACTCCTTAGATTTACCGGTTTATATTTTGTCTTAATATTTTTCGAACATTTGATAAGATTTTCGCATTTTCATATTAGTTTTGGCGAATTTCGAGGAGTGAAAATTATACGAACATGGAGTCTTTAAAGACTTCATGAGAAGATAACTATTTTAGCATTATCAAACTAATGGCATTTAACATTCATATATTTGATCTTCATATTGCCCTCCGTCAATGGAACGCATTACATTACACCATTTTTACATAGCTTTGTTTCGCTTTTGTTGTGGGCGACTCACAGGAACAGACATTGCCCTAAATGTTTAGAAATATTCAAGGCATTTCAAATGCATAACTTAATCATCAAATTAACATACAGTATATCAAATAACAACATGTTGGTATGGCAGGAACAGTGACTATCTTGAGGTGCTCAATATGTGCCACCTTTACCAGCGACAGAGCCTCCTCATTGTCACCTTCCAGCTGCTCAGCCATGTCGCTCATCAACGCATTTTTCCCCACTTGATTGTGGTGCATCAAGTATTCTCAATAACGTCGTCTTGCTGTGACAAGACCAACAACAAATCTGACACCTTCTCATGTGTCAAGCACCTTCACAACAACCCTTCATTATCGTCCACTAGCACACCCGCCACGTTTATGTGCGTGTTGTAGTTCTTTCAACCGATCGGCTTGTCTGTGAGCATACTTAATGAAGGCATCATGCATTCCCTCAAGTGTGGACAGTTGTAATCTGTGTTTGTAACGGAATGCCAGCTGGTAAGGTCGGATTGCACGCTCAAAACGAGTCTTCTTGGAAGCGATGCGTTGGTTGAAAAGCTATACTGACGTCATGGCGCGTCTGAACTTGCGGTCCATGACGCTCATCTTGCTTACGGATGATAACAGTTGATTTATTTACCTTCTTTATTAACTTTGCTGGTTTGATTATGATAATTTCAAGTAAGGATGGATTACATTTTGATATACACAGCCTGAGTATGTCTCCCTGTGCAAGTGAGGCATCATTCAGCATGACATGCCTTAAAAGTCCCTGAGACGGCGACATCTGCGATTTGCCTGTCGTGAATAGAACTTGACTGCTGTCAACACGTCATCAGTGAGTGAATGACGCGTAACGCTCGAGCATGATGTAATCACGTCAGTGACTGATTGCCGAAAGATGCTTGCTGCGTTACTCATTCTTTATTCAACAATTTGCCTCTGACAAAGTTCATCATGATTGGGGGATGATCCATTCCAGAGGCGGTTATCACAACCCGTATATATAGCAATAGAATGTGATGTAGCCAAGTTAATGTTGGTGTTCAATAAGCTGCTTTTCTTTGCTCATTTTAGATGTATTTTTCGGCGAATTAAAGCAATTTTTACTTTGCCATAATTTTGGGGAAGTTAGTCAAGTTGTTCGTTTATATTCCTTTCAAATTATTAGACACACCAAATAATCGATAATGATCGATATAGGCACAGTGAAAACAACCCTGGAACTTTGTTTACAAAAATATTCAAATGAACAGCGACATGGCCCAGTAACCAGGCATGCGCATCTCGATTATTTTCGGGTATTATCGCTCAAACTAAAGCCAGTCTCAGCAATGGACGTTTAAAGGAGAAATATGACTTTAGAATGGCCATAAAAATATCCATGGTTGCATGTTCAACTTGAGCTTTTGGATACAAGTGCAAGACGCAGAAGGCAATTGTTGAATGTAAAAGTCAAGGGGTTCCGCTACGCTTCTCGCTCCAGAGTCTACGACAAGGTCTAAAACTGGTGCGTCCAAACATTCATTAGACATGTTCGTTTATCTTCGTGACAGCCCCTGCTTGACCAATCAACGCAAACGTTCTGACCAGGATTGACCTTAGTTGCCCACGTCTGGTTCATGAAACTGGCTTGTGATACTCACCCTCGGTTTTATGTGACGTCATGCACACTGCTGTGGTCTGCGTCCAATGAGAGCACACTGAATGTCTCCTGGAATTAGGGGGCGTCTCACAGGTTCAAATTGGCACCATAACAATCGCTGTAATCGCTTAGCTTCGCGATAGTATGTTTACGTATTACAGTCAGTTAAAGAGACCAGCGATCTCCTGCGCATCGGTTTCTGCGCAGGCTGGGATGTTAGCTTAGCGTCAAACATGTCTGCCATGGAGAGTGAGAGACCAGTTGTGTGTCTGCTTCTCTCGACGACTGTGTGATTAACGGTGCCACTCAGTGTGAAACAACAAATCATTATCATTTGGTTATAAAAGGTTGACTGACTTACCCTTGGACTTTTATACCTTTACACATGATGATAATGACTTCAGATGAAATGAATAAGACTATAATGAAGATGAAGTCAAATCAAGAGCCCATGTGTACATTGGGGAACTTGGGGAACTTTGATAACATTTCTTTGATCAAAATCATTATCATCATCATCATAATCATCAAGTGCATTTTCGTAATTATCTACATCATAAAATCGTCTTTATCATCAATCATCATCATGATCATCATCTTCATAATTACCATGTTTATCCTCATAACTGTCACTGTTATCATCATAAACAACATCTCCATCATATTCATTGTCATCATTATATTTGAATCATTGTCATGATCATGATTGTAATCACCATCGTCCTGGCCATCATTATCACTATAATGATTGTAGTTACCATGATCAAGATCACCACCATGATGAACACCATCATCATTGTCTCCATAATCTCCATTTTCAACAGCAGCGAGGAGGTAATGCCAAACGAAGTAAAGACGATTTATAATAAAATCATCATACCAAATAGCTCGACGCTATGATATAAGAAGGCTTTTATTCTTTGACGGCCCCTCCTGTACTTCTTATCTTACACAACAAATGTTAGCTTAAAATAACATAAGACTTTGTGGCACAGTGGTAGCGCGTTCGCCTGACATAAGAGAAGCTGGTGTTCCAATCCCTCCAAGATGTTTTCGATTTATTTTTCCCATTTTTCTGCCACCTTTGAGCTTAGATTATGAGAAAACTGTCACGAATCTACAACTACATGTAGTAATTGTTTTATTTGGAAAAGAATGGGCTACACTCGATTGATGATATTTTTATGATACGACAATAATCGACGGAGCAACGGAAAGTAAATTTCCGATTTAACTTCCGCTGAAACATTGAACTATGTTTAAATGCGACACTCGTCTTCATGTAATGATGCGACTAACATTGCTGTGTGTCCAGGTTGTATTTGTGATACTGAGCTATCGTTACGATTGGCAACACTGGGTTGTCAGTTGGAGGCCCCGTCGTCCCCTTGGAATTTTGCCATCATAATGAAACTGTGATGTCTTAATATGAATAATGTGTCCTTTCTTAACCAGACTGCCTTTTTATGACTCTAGATTGTCTTCTATGTGGCTGGGTTATTTTCATATGTACGTCTTCATGATGTTTCAACAGTGTGAGGATACTCCCGCAATCATTATAAGCTTTAGAGAAAAGAATAATATTAATTCTTTTATTTACAACCATACCTTGAATATCACTATACATTCCTGCATATTTATCAAAGAAAGAGTCATTCATATCCGGCTGTAATACCAAAAGGAATATAAACATAATATAATAACCAATTGCGATTATAAAAAATCCCAAGATAGTTAACATCACAGTATTGCAGGCGCTGATAGGCTGCAGGTGAGAGGTGAGAGGAGAGTCAAAAGAGGCCACTCCCTTTCTACTCTCTATCAAATGCAATACACTTTGTCCAAATGTTCCTGGTACTTATGTTGCATCAATACCGTTCATATAACCTCAATCCATGAGGATGACGTCACCATTTGTGCCCATGTTTTCGTTGGCCTTCATGTTGGCTTTCATACTCTTGACATTGGCGCGGAAATGACATGACTTGCTAGCCTCATTTTCCTCAAACATGACCTTCTTCTGCATCTCGTCAGAGGACAATGGTGTGAACATGGTGCTGTAGGTTTCATTAGAGAAGAGAGCCTCGTCGAATTCTTCCCCCTTGATGTTGAGCTGAAAATCAAACAACAATTTACAATGGAATTCAATGTATTTTCCACGTTCAACATAGACGAGTTTACTGGAGAGTGTAGAGCATGTGATTACATATGAGTGTGACCAAGCTTTACTGCAGATAGCAGTTAAGAAATTGCTGTGAGAATTAACATTCTGCAACGGGTATCTTCGCAAGCACAGCACAGATTACGATGCTATTGGCGGATGAACGTTTGCTGTCATATGATTTGTGGGATAGCATCAGCCCAAAACACTGGCCCAGTTCTAACACTGCATCGTATGACTTCACAAAATATTCCTGAGCGACCACCCTTGACAGAGTTTGCGGAACCTTATTTAGATAAAGCTCACTTATCACGAATGACTTTGATTATATCGGCTGCCAATAATCAGGTGTTATGTCCCCCGTTATTATCTTCACCTAAACCAACATAGTCCTCGTCCAGCTGCAAGGTTAGACTCCATTGATGGGAATGTGCGTGGTGACAGTGTTGTAGACAGTAAATTAGATCAAATGCGTTGTCCTTGATGGAATCTCACAAAAAAAGGCCATGGAAAAAGCTCTATTTCTATGTCACTAAAGTGAAAATGTACAACGATTATGAACTCCCGCCAGTCAGTAATCCAGCGGTATTTTCAATGACTAACATTTAGTGTCGATATGAATATGATAACGAACCTGTCTAGCGATGAGGTTCTTCAGTCTATTCTTTCCGCGAATGGGGTTGTTGTCACCATCAAGTGTTGGCTGGTCGGCGCGAACGATCAGGTTGCCGGTAACGGCGAACTCCTCCACCATGACACCTTTGACGTAGCGGCGGATCACTGGGCGGATGAATGCAGTACAGTGTTGTGAGGGCGCAAGTAGATCCGGAGGTGAGGCGAAATCTGTGGCAGGCATGGTCTGTGGAAAGCTGAAAAGAGAGGCAATGCTCGGGTGAATGACAGTGACGATAAATTGCCGTCTTTGCTGAGATGGAGTCATCAACATCAGCAGGTTCTTCTACAGTTGCTTGAACAGCTACTAAGAGGTGTAACCAAGTATGTAGTATACTTACTCATTTCTGGAGTCTTTGAAGATAATAATAAACCAGGCGTGTTCCTGGTCTTTAAGGAGGCTCTGCTTTTCCGCCCATGCTCCGGGGAGCTCGTAATAGTAGTCAACTTTGCCCTCGAAGTTGTCCCCCTTTTCCATACTGGCTTCCTTAAATTGGGGTTTGAAGACGAGGAGGTCACAGAGCACACCGTAGTTGAGTTGGTACAGAGCAGAAGATGTGCTGAATCGCTCTGCCAACACAAGAACAGGTGTCAACCATTGGCAACACTGTCACTGTTTCTATAAGTTTTTGTGGGAAAGAGGGGACAATCATTTCACCTATCATGACAAAATAACTCACTAATAAGGAACTCGGTGAGGTCGGTCATGTTGATTTCGTTGAAGGTCTTCGAGGGCAGAGGAACTTGGTGGCGTTGGTGCTCGACAACCTGGCTGAGCGCGCGCACACTGTAGCGGAAGCCGTGGATGAAGGATGAGGCTGCACGTCGGTCGCGCTGCTGGGTGGCTGTGCCGAGAACGAACAGGTTGGAGTGAGTGCTCGTCTCCCACTGCTCGTTCAAGATGGCATACTTTCCACATGGGGTGATCTCTACAACATCAAAACCATACATACAGTAAACGTGCAAATTTTCTTAAGCGGACCATTTGGAATGGTTGTAACTGAACTTCTTTGGTGAATATCATCCATAACAAGGAAAGCTGGCTCACCTGGCCGGCAGTCATCATCGAACATGTCCGGGTTGACGTACTTCCAGCCTGTACAGAAGATGACGTCATCGTAGTGTCCATGGAGATGCGCCATAACCGGGGGGTTCCAGTGAGCCAGTGGCATGTCGTAATCGACTCGTAGGTCTGTCTGCCCATCTTCAAGGGTCCTGCGACTGATTTTTCTGTCAACACACAAAATACGCAAATTATTCGGGGTAAAGTTTAGAATCAAATCATACTGCATCAACGGAGTTGTTACTATACACTCAATCAGCGCTAGGGATAAATGGAGGGTCCCACAGCAAGTTGACTGACCTTGATTTTGCCCGACCCTAACGGCGTGGAGAGACTTGAGATGAAACATGTCAATGATGCTGTTGTTGATGGCTCTCAGGTTGCCGGGGAAGTGAGTATCCCATGCCAACTTGAATGGGGACGCGTTGAGAACGTGCAGGATGCTGGCGTGCCCAGCCAGATGGTCCGCCGTCTATCAACACAGCCAGGCCATGATACGCTTGTATCCATACAAACTAGCTGAACAGTCGAAATCTTCACCAAATACCTCTATTTTTGTTATACTATAGTTATTCCACTGACACACAGCCCCGAATAATTGATGTACTGTGGTATGCTAGATTAATTCAACACCCCCCCCCCCCCCTACCTCCCCATGCTGTCGTCATCAAGTTGATTATCTATTTCCACCTGTACAGACATTCTGTTTCTTGCAATCAACTAGTAACTTACCTGCATCTAATTAACCAACACCTTTATCATGTATATATATACATATATATATATATATATATATATATATATATATATATATATATATATATATATATATATATATATATATATATATATATATATATATATATATATATATATATATATATATATATATATATATATATACATACATATATCATAATGAATGGACTCACCTCGAAGCCACTGTTTCCTCCGCCGATGACACACACTCTCCTGTTAGCGTACCTGTCTTGGTCAATGCTGTGTTTAGCGTAAGTCAGTGCAAGTTCCTTTCCTGGAATATCAGGAACATTTTCCCTCATGGCGCCGGTAGCCATGAAAATGACGTCAGTGACGATGGATAATCCATCGGTAGTCTTGATGTTGAAAGTTTGAGGCTGAGACGCTGGGCGCGATATTTTGGCTACTTTGGTGTTGTACTGGATGTTCAGGTTGAACCTCTTGACAAAGTCTCCCAGATAACTGCAAATAACATCTTTTGTAGAAACTCAAAACCTGACGACTAATTGTGGTCGTTGAGCATTAAGAACACAGAAGTCAGTCCGTAAAGGGATATCAATAGCAATGGAAAGTGCTGAAAGTTTTGAAGAAAATGGCAATGTATCTTACTCGACAAGAGCATCTGCGGGAGGGAAGAGCTTGTCAGAGTATTTGGTGAAGCGCATCTCTGGGTCATCAGACAGGATGGAGTTCCAGTCGTGACGTAAATTGAACTCGTCTTCTGGGAAGCCATTGAATCTCTTGTTGATGGAGATGAGCTGTCTATGGCGGGGATACTCGGAAAAGAATGTGCATGCCGCGGGGCCCGCCTCCAGTACCACGTAGTTCCTCTTGGCTTTCTCCAGGAAGTAGGCCATCTGAACCCCAGCAGGTCCGGCTCCAACCACCACGTACTCATAGCGAGTTTCTGCACGCCATTTGTTGATGTTTTTACTTATACGTTAAGTATTCAATAGGTCCCCACAACAAACTACGAGCCAAACAATACTTGCAACTTAACAAACATGCGATAAACGCGAATGATGTGAGGAGATAAAGTGCAAACACGATGCGACCATTGCTTATACCACAGCCGGTGGGGCAATGACTGCATGGCATCCTGTGGCGGAAAAAAAGTCAAGCTTCCCATCTCAACTGAATTGATAGAATACGCATTTTATAGCGACCTCGTACAATTGGTGATTTGTTTCTTACTTTGTCTAGCTGCAAAACGGAATCAAATGTAACCCTTTTCTGTTGAATGGAACACCAAATCATCGATAATTGCGGGGCTTCACAATGACTATACATACAACCGAAGTCACTTCTAACAACTCCAGAGCTCGATTATCAGATGCGATGAGGCTGAATCGGCAAACGAATGTATCGCTACCGTTACAAATGACTCCCAAATAAGCTGCAGAAATGATAAAGAGAGAGAATAGGGCGATGTTGGAACCCACCTGACTGTTCAATAGGATGTCCCATGTCTGTGTTGCAATTGCTTGTTGACGGAGATAAGTTGCAGTTGAGGAGCAGGCTGGCGGGCGCGGCTGAATGTGAATACGGTGTGGCTCCAGTCAGCTTTATATAAGCCAGGTGATGAGGGACCAGAGATAAGGCGAGGGCAAGAGGCGCATAATCAGCGTCCCAGACTCCAAGGTTTTATCTACGCTTCTCAGTGTTGAATATCATAAGCATGTAAACATTGCCCGTAGCCAGTGGCTAGGGGACCTTGACCAAGGGGCACACCTCTCTTCCCAGAACTACACAACGATAACACCTACTTATATATCAAATCAGTAACAAAGGTCAAGGCATCGTTTAAGGTTGTGAAGGGCTGGGTTTGTTGTGTTATAAAATGATCCCTGCGAGTTACGGCTTCATGGCTAGTGCTAGTTTAGCTATCGGCTGGCGCCCCTTGCGACGACCAGAATAGGTAGCGAGGTGTTTTATTTCCCTAAGGGGTAGTTGTCGGTCAAGTGTTTTCTTTATTTACCTGCATATTTATAATTTGACTTCACCTACACCCCTAGCCCAATCGATTAATCAGACTCCATATTCCCCGAGGAATTGTTGCCATTACCACAACGCAGACGATAGATTAAGTTTTGTTTGTAGTTCATCGTTTAATACAGGATTGGACATAAATGAGCACAGGGTGTTAAAAGTCGATAAGATACGATAAGGGTTCGGCCTCAAGTTAATCGGCATTAGTTCCATGGCTTCGTGTCTCATAGCGTGGCTACCAAGTGATGACGTCATAATACGTAACACCACCAGTTGTGCCCTACACGTGGGACGATGACCTCCAGATTCACTGTGCGTGGCGAGTCACGAACACCTCGCCACGCAGATCGCGCCGGACTGTCTCTTACAATGGTTGGGGGTTGGGGTGGGGAGAGGGACCCGTAGCTTCATACTATACAAAGTAAAGACGTCTAACAGCTGTCGGCATCATTGAAGGAAAAATGATTAAACACAGAATACTGATGACTTTCGAAGAAATGCACGTATGATTAACAAAGTTACAAGCACTCCAGGCCTCTTTGTAAATACTGTCTACAGCTAGTAATTCTGTCATATTCTGGCATGAATTGAATTGATAGTATCTAATCTGTTACTCCTTAGATTTACCGGTTTATATTTTGTCTTAATATTTTTCGAACATTTGATAAGATTTTCGCATTTTCATATTAGTTTTGGCGAATTTCGAGGAGTGAAAATTATACGAACATGGAGTCTTTAAAGACTTCATGAGAAGATAACTATTTTAGCATTATCAAACTAATGGCATTTAACATTTATATATTTGATCTTCATATTGTCCTCCGTCAATGGAACGCATTACACCATTTTTACATAGCTTTGTTTCGCTTTTGTTGTGGGCGACTCACAGGAACAGACATTGCCCTAAATGTTTAGAAATATTCAAGGCATTTCAAATGCATAACTTAATCATCAAATTAACATACAGTATATCAAATAACAACATGTTGGTATGGCAGGAACAGTGACTATCTTTAGATGCTCAATATGTGCCACCTTTACCAGCGACAGAGACTCCTCATTGTCACCTTCCAGCTGCTCAGCCATGTCGCTCATCGGCGCATTTATTTCCCACTTGATTGTGGTGCATCAAGTATTCTCAATAACGTCGTCTTGCTGTGACAAGACCAACAACAAATCTGACACCTTCTCATGTGTCAAGCACCTTCACAACAACCCTTCATTATCGTCCACTAGCACACCCGCCACGTTTATGTGCGTGTTGTAGTTCTTTCAACCGATCGGCTTGTCTGTGAGCATACTTAATGAAGGCATCATGCATTCCCTCAAGTGTGGACAGTTGTAATCTGTGTTTGTAACGGAATGCCAGCTGCTAAGGTCGGATTGCACGCTCAAAACGAGTCTTCTTGGAAGCGATGCGTTGGTTGAAAAGCTATACTGACGTCATGGCGCGTCTGAACTTGCGGTCCATGACGCTCATCTTGCTTACGGATGATAACAGTTGATTTATTTACCTTCATTATTAACTTTGCTGGTTTGATTATGATAATTTCAAGTAAGGATGGATTACATTTTGATACACAGCCTGAGTATGTCTCCCTGTGCAAGTGAGGCATCATTCAGCATGACATGCCTTAAAAGTCCCTGAGACGGCGACATCTGCGATTTGCCTGTCGTGAGTAGAACTTGACTGCTGTCAACACGTCATGAGTGAGTGATTGACGCGTAACGCTCGAGCATGATGTAATCACGTCAGTGACTGATTGCCGAAAGATGCTTGCTGCGTTACTCATTCTTTATTCAACAATTTGCCTCTGACAAAGTTCATCATGATTGGGGGATGATCCATTCCAGAGGCGGTTATCACAACCCGTATATATAGCAATAGAATGTGATGTAGCCAAGTTAATGTTGGTGTTCAATAAGCTGCTTTTCTTTGCTCATTTTAGATGTATTTTTCAGCGAATTAAAGCAATTTTTACTTTGCCATAATTTTTGGGAAGTTAGTCAAGTTGTTCGTTTATATTCCTTTCAAATTATTAGACACACCAAATAATCGATAATGATCGATATAGGCACAGTGAAAACAACCCTGGAACTTTGTTTACAAAAATATTCAAATGAACAGCGACATGGCCCAGTAACCAGGCATGCGCATCTCGATTATTTTCGGGTATTATCGCTCAAACTAAAGCCAGTCTCAGCAATGGACGTTTAAAGGAGAAATATGACTTTAGAATGGCCATAAAAATATCCAGGGTTGCATGTTCAACTTGAGCTTTTGGATACAATTGCAAGATGCAGAAGGCAATTGTTGAATGTAAAAGTCAAGGGGTTCCGCTACGCTTCTCGCTCCAGAGTCTACGACAAGGTCTAAAACTGGTGCGTCCAAACATTCATTAGACATGTTCGTTTATCTTCGTGACAGCCCCTGCTTGACCAATCAACGCAAACGTTCTGACCAGGATTGACCTTAGTTGCCCACGTCTGGTTCATGAAACTGGCTTGTGATACGCACCCTCGGTTTTATGTGACGTCATGCACACTGCTGTGGTCTGCGTCCAATGAGAGCACACTGAATGTCTCCTGGAATTAGGGGGCGTCTCACAGGTTCAAATTGGCACCATAACAATCGCTGTAATCGCTTAGCTTCGCGATAGTATGTTTACGTATTACAGTCAGTTAAAGAGACCAGCGATCTCCTGCGCATCGGTTTCTGCGCAGGCTGGGATGTTAGCTTAGCGTCAAACATGTCTGCCATGGAGAGTGAGAGACCAGTTGTGTGTCTGCTTCTCTCGACGACTGTGTGATTAACGGTGCCACTCAGTGTGAAACACAAATCATTATCATTTGGTTATAAAAGGTTGACTGACTTACCCTTGGACTTTTATACCTTTACACATGATGATAATGACTTCAGATGAAATGAATAAGACTATAATGAAGATGAAGTCAAATCAAGAGCCCATGTGTACATTGGGGAACTTGGGGAACTTTGATAACATTTCTTTGATCAAAATCATTATCATCATCATCATAATCATCAAGTGCATTTTCGTAATTATCTACATCATAAAATCGTCTTTATCATCAATCATCATCATGATCATCATCTTCATAATTACCATGTTTATCCTCATAACTGTCACTGTTATCATCATAAACAACATCTCCATCATATTCATTGTCATCATTATATTTGAATCATTGTCATGATCATGATTGTAATCACCATCGTCCTGGCCATCATTATCACTATAATGATTGTAGTTACCATGATCAAGATCACCACCATGATGAACACCATCATCATTGTCTCCATAATCTCCATTTTCAACAGCAGCGAGGAGGTAATGCCAAACGAAGTAAAGACGATTTATAATAAAATCATCATACCAAATAGCTCGACGCTATGATATAAGAAGGCTTTTATTCTTTGACGGCCCCTCCTGTACTTCTTATCTTACACAACAAATGTTAGCTTAAAATAACATAAGACTTTGTGGCACAGTGGTAGCGCGTTCGCCTGACATAAGAGAAGCTGGTGTTCCAATCCCTCCAAGATGTTTTCGATTTATTTTTCCCATTTTT
This sequence comes from Urechis unicinctus, assembly GCA_034190875.2. Taxonomy (NCBI): domain Eukaryota; kingdom Metazoa; phylum Annelida; class Polychaeta; order Xenopneusta; family Urechidae; genus Urechis; species Urechis unicinctus. The sequence continues at coordinate 57,698,109 of CM067349.1, read as the reverse complement.
TTTCTGCCACCTTTGAGCTTAGATTATGAGAAAACTGTCACGAATCTACAACTACATGTAGTAATTGTTTTATTTGGAAAAGAATGGGCTACACTCGATTGATGATATTTTTATGATACGACAATAATCGACGGAGCAACGGAAAGTAAATTTCCGATTTAACTTCCGCTGAAACATTGAACTATGTTTAAATGCGACACTCGTCTTCATGTAATGATGCGACTAACATTGCTGTGTGTCCAGGTTGTATTTGTGATACTGAGCTATCGTTACGATTGGCAACACTGGGTTGTCAGTTGGAGGCCCCGTCGTCCCCTTGGAATTTTTTGCCATCATAATGAAACTGTGATGTCTTAATATGAATAATGTGTCCTTTCTTAACCAGACTGCCTTTTTATGACTCTAGATTGTCTTCTATGTGGCTGGGTTATTTTCATATGTACGTCTTCATGATGTTTCAACAGTGTGAGGATACTCCCGCAATCATTATAAGCTTTAGAGAAAAGAATAATATTAATTCTTTTATTTACAACCATACCTTGAATATCACTATACATTCCTGCATATTTATCAAAGAAAGAGTCATTCATATCCGGCTGTAATACCAAAAGGAATATAAACATAATATAAATAACCAATTGCGATTATAAAAAATCCCAAGATAGTTAACATCACAGTATTGCAGGCGCTGATAGGCTGCAGGTGAGAGGTGAGAGGAGAGTCAAAAGAGGCCACTCCCTTTCTACTCTCTATCAAATGCAATACACTTTGTCCAAATGTTCCTGGTACTTATGTTGCACCAATACCGTTCATATAACCTCAATCCATGAGGATGACGTCACCATTTGTGCCCATGTTTTCGTTGGCCTTCATGTTGGCTTTCATACTCTTGACATTGGCGCGGAAATGACATGACTTGCTAGCCTCATTTTCCTCAAACATGACCTTCTTCTGCATCTCGTCAGAGGACAATGGTGTGAACATGGTGCTGTAGGTTTCATTAGAGAAGAGAGCCTCGTCGAATTCTTCCCCCTTGATGTTGAGCTGAAAATCAAACAACAATTTACAATGGAATTCAATGTATTTTCCACGTTCAACATAGACGAGTTTACTGGAGAGTGTAGAGCATGTGATTACATATGAGTGTGACCAAGCTTTACTGCAGATAGCAGTTAAGAAATTGCTGTGAGAATTAACATTCTGCAACGGGTATCTTCGCAAGCACAGCACAGATTACGATGCTATTGGCGGATGAACGTTTGCTGTCATATGATTTGTGGGATAGCATCAGCCCAAAACACTGGCCCAGTTCTAACACTGCATCGTATGACTTCACAAAATATTCCTGAGCGACCACCCTTGACAGAGTTTGCGGAACCTTATTTAGATAAAGCTCACTTATCACGAATGACTTTGATTATATCGGCTGCCAATAATCAGGTGTTATGTCCCCCGTTATTATCTTCACCTAAACCAACATAGTCCTCGTCCAGCTGCAAGGTTAGACTCCATTGATGGGAATGTGCGTGGTGACAGTGTTGTAGACAGTAAATTAGATCAAATGCGTTGTCCTTGATGGAATCTCACAAAAAAAGGCCATGGAAAAAGCTCTATTTCTATGTCACTAAAGTGAAAATGTACAACGATTATGAACTCCCGCCAGTCAGTAATCCAGCGGTATTTTCAATGACTAACATTTAGTGTCGATATGAATATGATAACGAACCTGTCTAGCGATGAGGTTCTTCAGTCTATTCTTTCCGCGAATGGGGTTGTTGTCACCATCAAGTGTTGGCTGGTCGGCGCGAACGATCAGGTTGCCGGTAACGGCGAACTCCTCCACCATGACACCTTTGACGTAGCGGCGGATCACTGGGCGGATGAATGCAGTACAGTGTTGTGAGGGCGCAAGTAGATCCGGAGGTGAGGCGAAATCTGTGGCAGGCATGGTCTGTGGAAAGCTGAAAAGAGAGGCAATGCTCGGGTGAATGACAGTGACGATAAATTGCCGTCTTTGCTGAGATGGAGTCATCAACATCAGCAGGTTCTTCTACACAGTTGTTGCTTGAACAGCTACTAAGAGGTGTAACCAAGTATGTAGTATACTTACTCATTTCTGGAGTCTTTGAAGATAATAAACCAGGCGTGTTCCTGGTCTTTAAGGAGGCTCTGCTTTTCCGCCCATGCTCCGGGGAGCTCGTAATAGTAGTCAACTTTGCCCTCGAAGTTGTCCCCCTTTTCCATACTGGCTTCCTTAAATTGGGGTTTGAAGACGAGGAGGTCACAGAGCACACCGTAGTTGAGTTGGTATAGAGCAGAAGATGTGCTGAATCGCTCTGCCAACACAAGAACAGGTGTCAACCATTGGCAACACTGTCACTGTTTCTATAAGTTTGTGGGAAAGAGGGGACAATCATTTCACCTATCATGACAAAATAACTCACTAATAAGGAACTCGGTGAGGTCGGTCATGTTGATTTCGTTGAAGGTCTTCGAGGGCAGAGGAACTTGGTGGCGTTGGTGCTCGACAACCTGGCTGAGCGCGCGCACACTGTAGCGGAAGCCGTGGATGAAGGATGAGGCTGCACGTCGGTCGCGCTGCTGGGTGGCTGTGCCGAGAACGAACAGGTTGGGAGTGCTCGTCTCCCACTGCTCGTTCAAGATGGCATACTTTCCACATGGGGTGATCTCTACAACATCAAAACCATACATACAGTAAACGTGCAAATTTTCTTAAGCGGACCATTTGGAATGGTTGTAACTGAACTTCTTTGGTGAATATCATCCATAACAAGGAAAGCTGGCTCACCTGGCCGGCAGTCATCATCGAACATGTCCGGGTTGACGTACTTCCAGCCTGTACAGAAGATGACGTCATCGTAGTGTCCATGGAGATGCGCCATAACCGGGGGGTTCCAGTGAGCCAGTGGCATGTCGTAATCGACTCGTAGGTCTGTCTGCCCATCTTCAAGGGTCCTGCGACTGATTTTCTGTCAACACAAAATACAGACGCAAATTATTCGGGGTAAAGTTTAGAATCAAATCATACTGCATCAACGGAGTTTGTTACTATACACTCAATCAGCGCTAGGGATAAATAGAGGGTCCCACAGCAAGTTGACTGACCTTGATTTTGCCGACCCTAACGGCGTGGAGAGAGAGATGAAACATGTCAATGATGCTGTTGTTGATGGCTCTCAGGTTGCCCGGGGAAGTGAGTATCCCATGCCAACTTGAATGGGGACGCGTTGAGAACGTGCAGGATGCTGGCGTGCCCAGCCAGATGGTCCGCCGTCTATCAACACAGCCAGGCCATGATACGCTTGTATCCATACAAACTAGCCAGTCGAAATCTTCACCAAATACCTCTATTTTTTTACTATAGTTATTCCACTCCAGCCCCGAATAATTGATGTACTGTGGTAACTATAATTCAACACCACCCCCCCCCCCCCCCCCACCTCCCCATGCTGTCGTCATCAAGTTGATTATCTATTTCCACCTGTACAGACATTCTGTTCTTGCAATCAACTAGTAACTTACCTGCATCTAATTAACCAACACCTTTATCATGTATATATATACATATATATATATATATATATATATATATATATATATATATATATATATATATATATATATATATATATATATATATATATATATATATATATATATATATATATATATATATATATATATATATATATATATATATATATATATATCATATATCATAATGAATGGACTCACCTCGAAGCCACTGTTTCCTCCGCCGATGACACACACTCTCCTGTTAGCGTACTTGTCTTGGTCAATGCTGTGTTTAGCGTAAGTCAGTGCAAGTTCCTTTCCTGGAATATCAGGAACATTTTCCCTCATGGCGCCGGTAGCCATGAAAATGACGTCAGTGACGATGGATAATCCATCGGTAGTCTTGATGTTGAAAGTTTGAGGCTGAGACGCTGGGCGCGATATTTTGGCTACTTTGGTGTTGTACTGGATGTTCAGGTTGAACCTCTTGACAAAGTCTCCCAGATAACTGCAAATAACATCTTTTGTAGAAACTCAAAACCTGACGACTAATTGTGGTCGTTGAGCATTAAGAACACAGAAGTCAGTCCGTAAAGGGATATCAATAGCAATGGAAAGTGCTGAAAGTTTTGAAGAAAATGGCAATGTATCTTACTCGACAAGAGCATCTGCGGGAGGGAAGAGCTTGTCGGAGTACTTGGTGAAGCGCATCTCTGGGTCATCAGACAGGATGGAGTTCCAGTCGTGACGTAAATTGAACTCGTCTTCTGGAAAGCCATTGAATCTCTTGTTGATGGAGATGAGCTGTCTATGGCGGGGATACTCGGAAAAGAATGTGCATGCCGCGGGGCCCGCCTCCAGTACCACGTAGTTCCTCTTGGCTTTCTCCAGGAAGTAGGCCATCTGAACCCCAGCAGGTCCGGCTCCAACCACCACGTACTCATAGCGAGTTTCTGCACGCCATTTGTTGATGTTTATACACATACGTTAAGCATTCAATAGGTCCCCACGACAAACTACGAGCCAAACAATATTTGCAACTTAACAAACATGCGATAAACGTGAATGATGCGAGGAGATAAAGTGCAAACACGATGGGACCATTGCTTATACCGCAGCCGGTGGGGCAATGTCTGCAAGGCAACCTGTTGCGGAAAAGTCAAGCTTCCCATCTCAACTGAATTGATAGAATACGCATTTTATAGCAATCTCGTACAATTGATGATTTGTTTATACTTTGTCTAGTTGCAAAACGGAATCAAACGTAACCCTTTTCTGCTGAATGGAACACCAAATCGATAATTGCGGGGCTTCACAATGACTATACATACAGCCGAAGTCACTTCAGAGCTCGATTATCAGATGCGATGAGGTTGAATCGGCAAACGAATGCATCGCTGCTGTTACAAATGACTCCCAAATAAGCTGCAGAAATGATAGAGGGAGAATAGGGCGATGTTGGAACCCACCTGACTGTTCAATAGGATGTCCCATGTCTGTGTTGCGATTGCTTGCTGACGGAGAAAAGTTGCAGGTGAGGAGCAGACTGGCTGGCTCGGCTGAATGTGACTGCGGAGTGGCTCCAGTCAGCCTTATATAAGCCAGGTGATGAGGGACCAGAGATAAGGCGAGGGCAAGAGGCGCATAATCAGCGTCCCAGACTCCAAGGGTTCATCTACGCTTCTCAGTGTTGAATATAATTAGCATGTAAGCATTGCCCGTAGCCAGCGGCTAGGGGACCTTGACCAAGGGGCACACCTCTCTTCCCAGAACTACACAACGATAACACTCACTTATATATCAAAATAAGTAACAAAGGTCAAGGCATCGTTTAAGGTTGTGAAGGGCTGGAGTTGTTGCGTTATAAAATGTTCCCTGCGAGTTACGGCTTCATGGCTAGTGCTAGTTTAGCTATCGGCTGACACCCCTTGCGACGACATGAATTAAGTAGCGCGGGGTTTTATATCCCAAAGCTGCTGTTGTCAGTCATTGAACGATGACAATTGTTGTCTTCATTTATCTGCATATTTATCATTTGCGCTCCACCTACACCCCGTAGCCCAAACCATAAATCAGACTCCATATTCCCCGAAGAAATGTTGCAACACAGACGACAGATTAAGTTTTGTTCGTAGTTAACCGTTTAATACAGGATTTGACATAAATGAGGACTGGGTGTTGTTCGACTTTGCAAATCAATTGTTAAATATTCGATAAGATACGATAAGGGTTCAGCCTCAAGTTAATCGGAATTAGTTCCATGGCTTTGTGTCTCATTGCGTGGGTATCAAGTGAAGACGTCATAATACGTAACACCACCAGTTGTGCCCTACACGAGGCACGATGACCGCCAGACACACTGCGCGTGGCGAGCTCGCACTATACAAGGTAAGGACGTCTAACAGCTGTCTTCGATACTCCTACATGTCATAGCCCCTGTTAACATCTGGAATGCATGTGACATCTGACTTATTCCCTCACCAATTAACCACCAAACAATCAAACACCATACCATCTATACAATCAAACACCTTAACACCTTAACAACCATACACCATATAACCTTACAATCACAAACCATATAACCCTACAACATCACACCATAACAACCCTACAACAACACACCATAACAACCATACACCATAATACCCCTATAACCACACAACATACATTAAACACCCTACGTCAGCGGAGTGTCAATTCCATGTATAGTTCATATCGGCCACCTTATCTATATTACCTAACTAACGTCCTAGTTTTGACAGCCTGTCCATGTACTTGACAATGACATGAAGAGGATTATGTTTATGAATACCGCAAAATGTTATGAAACAAGCCTCCAACTGGGGGTTAAGGACGCCGTAGCAATTAACGATTATGGTAAAGGCTATCACAGGCGCTCAAGAATGTCTATAGAACATAAGGTGCGCAACACAATTATTCTCCGTGCGCGGATAAGCTCACAAGACAAAAATTCACACCACAAGAGCTCATGCGCTGAATGAAAATAATAGCGACAGAAGCTCACACTGACATATATGGCACAGTCAATTGTGAGTTACACTACCCAGTGAAACATTTCGCAAGGTCGAAAAGGAGAATCGTTCCACACGGTCTATCATCTCACATGGTAACCAACTTCACTCGTATTTCACTTCACCTGTGATTAACTTCACCTGTGATTCACTTCACCCTTGGTTAACTCACTTTTATTTCACTTCACCCATGATTCATTTCATCCATGATTCAATTCACCCATGATTCACTTCACCCATGATTTACTTTACTCATGATTCACTTCAGACGTTTAGAATTATGTAACTCAGTTGAGACGAGTTCTTCGAAGTTAACTGGTCACTTCCAAGAATATTTATCATCAACTCGTTTGATCTCTATTTAAATAGAGCTCGCAAATAGAGCTCTCAAATAATTTTATCGCAAGGACACTTGCCCGCAGTTTCTGATTTCAAGTGCAGCGGTGAAGTCAGGCAGCCTTATCACCTCTCGCCATTGTTATCTTCGTCGGTAGATATCACAATAATTGCAGCGTGTTTACTTCAAGATGGCTGAAACCCACAAACTGACTTCAGCGCTCCCCAGCGGTTAATACTAACATTAAGTACTGGTCATTATGACACCCACAATATGATACACATGTAACATATCCCCCTGTAATAATAGTTATTAACTGATGATAATATTCAACAGAAAGTCTTTAGATCTCAAAGTAGTCCAAAGCTTTCCTCAGTGATCGATGTGGTTTGTTGTGATCAGTGCACAATTACACTCATATCATGGGTGCTTCTTTAATCTACCTCTTTGTACCTCAGCTGGAGATCATTGATCTTCAGAAGTATCGCATTAGGCAAGTGCCTTTCTTAATTGTCACCTTGCTACGAACCCTCCAAGAGGTTTTTCTCAGTCAGAATACAATTTCTGCCATTGCCTCTGATGCTGTCAGAGTAATTTACTTTGTGGCCTAAA
>CM067349.1:57658088-57685588 GCA_034190875.2 Urechis unicinctus | reverse complement strand
TCAAATAAAGAAGTATCGGCTTCTTAGGTGACATGATAAGCGAGTCTGAGATACTAGTGAAGATGATACCCAGATTGAACAAGCCATATACTACAATCTCCATGGTTGGCCAAAACACATGAAAGATATACCAGAGATTCTACGCAACCTCCCTCACGCCCACCTGCCTGTTGCTGATCGACACCTTTCGTATGATGACCACGTGCATTGTGTCCTGATGTACTACAGCGTATCTACGATGGTCACACAGGAATTAACAAATGCCCGCGAACGAGCAAAGTCAAGTGTTTGGTGGCTTAATGTGTCAAAAGACATACGTGATATGTGTGAACCGAGAGAATTCGGAACACACGGAAGCCGGCACGCGGCAAGGAGCCATCAGTACCGTTGGCAACACACGGAAGCCGGCACGCCGCAAGGAGCCACCAGTACTGTCTGCAACACACGGAAGCCGGGAGGCCGCAAGGAGCCATCAGTACCGTCTGCAACACACGGAAGCCGGCACGCCGCAAGGAGCCACCAGTACCGTCTGCAACACACGGAAGCCGGCACGCCGCAAGGAGCCACCAGTACCGTCTGCAACACAAGAAGGACGAAGAGATGTCTAAGTGCTGACTTACTCATCTTTAAAGATCAAAGCCATCTTGTCGTTATATAAGTCGCTCACCTCCCAAACAAAACATCTACCACAGTGAAATAAAAGCAATGTTTGCACGTTGGGGTGTCCCGGAAATACTTTTGTTGGACAATGGACCAGAATTTGCATCTCAAGAATGTTTGCAACATTTGCCAAAGAATACGACTGCAGTCACTAAACATCCAGTCCATGATTCGACAAGCAACTGGACAAACAGAAAGTGGTGTCAAAACTACCAAATCTTTATTGAACAAGAAGATCCTTACCTTGTATCCTTGTGCTACAGTGCAACACCCACCGCGGCTGCTTGCTTCAGTACAGCTCAACGTTTGATGGGAAGAAACATCAGAACGACCCTTCCTGTTCATAGCTAAAAAAACCGATCGGCCGAAATCGAGAAGATGTACAAGAACGACGATCACTGGGAAAAGCCCAAATGGCATATCACTACAGCCGCCGTCATGGTGTTCGTGAATTACCCCAATTATAGTCAGGTGATCGTGTCATGATGAAGACTGGTCTGGATAGGGTGTGCAGAAAAGAAGAAATAGTCACACGTGAATATGCAAGTAGATCCTACTTTGTAGATACTGAATAAGGAATAGAAGGCAACCACTTCACATTCCAGTACAAGACAGGGTTCTTGTGAGGAGGCAGTGACCAAAATCGATGGAGACATTGGAAGAGATGTCTAACAACCTGATGTCCAACAGCCTACCAGTCAACCGACTGTTGATATCAGAAGTTCCCGCCGAGGATCTGTCAGGCCACAGCGACTGGTTGAACAGATGTAGTGTGTATGAGACTTTTGTAAGCGTTCCTTATGAGAGACTATTCAACATGGACAACTTTAAGATCTAAAGACTTTCTGTTGAATATTATTACGGGGAGATATGTTACATGTGTATCATAATGTGGATGTGACAATGGACAGTACTTGATGTTGGCAATCACCGTTAGGTAGCGCTGAAATCAGTTTGTGAGGATTTAACTTGAAGTTAACACTACAATTATGGTGATATCTACCGACGAGATGCGATAAGGCTGACTTTGTTTGTAGAAACTGCGGGTCAGTGTCCATATTCGAGAGCTTTATTTGCGAGCTCTCTTTACAGAGAAATCAAACGGGTTGATGATGAATATTCTTGGAAGCGACCAGTTTACTTCGAAGAACTTGTTTCAACGGGATTATATAATTTGGAATCTAGTCAGTTTTAAACGTCTGAATTGAATCATTGGTAAAGTGAATCATGGATGAAGTGAATCATGGGTAAAGTGTATCAAGGGTAAAGTGAATGAACAGTGACTGAATAATGGGCAAAGTAAATCACATGGGAAGTGAATCACAGGGGAAGTGAATCATGCGTGAAGTGAATTACAATCTAATTAAGAGCTCCAATCAGAGCTCGCGATCACTTTTCCCCGGACGACGGGCAGACGATCAATGAACTTCCGGGTACAGTAAATCGCCTACACGGCTAAAATAACGTTTTAACTCGAAAAAAGTAGCCTTTTAGGAAGCAAATGTCGGGGCGGATGGTTTGGTTAGGTAGAAGATCATGTTCTCAATGGCTATGGGGCGCGCCAGGCTCGTAAACGGGACTAAAGATGATTTTAGGCAAGATTTTTGGTGAGCTGGTGGCGAAATCGCTGTCCCCCTTGGGTTTAAGCTAGCGGCCGGCCGGCCAAATGCAAATCCCTGTGCATAGAAGATAGCAGCCGACTGGCCAATGCAAATCCCTGTGCATAGAAGATAGCAGCCGACCGGCCAATGCAAATCCATGTGCGTCTGACGGTCTTCGTGCCTCGTGTATGGCACAACTGGTGGCGTTATGTATTATGACGTCATCACTTGATACCCACGCTATGAGATACGAAGCTATGAAACTAATTGCGATTAATCGGAGGCCGAACCCTTATCGTATCTTATCGAATATACTACGATTGATTTACAAAGGGCCAGACTTAATACGCTATTTTAGGCGTAATTGACGAGAGGTGACCTTTGACAAAAACTGGACCATGTCAAATTTTATTGTATCGATCTAGCAACGTGAACGTTATATTCAGTCGATCACATTAAATGTTGCACACTTTAGAGTTTGTCAGAATTGATGAAGATAACATTGAAGGGTACGCGAGGGATAAATACTAACTCTGTCAGACGCGCCCTTGAAAATTCGGTCGGCGGTTTTATATGGCAATGTACAGTTGCATAGCAACTTTTCTTCGGGTAATGAGTCTGATTAATCTTTGGGGCTACGGGGTGTAAGTGGAGTGCAAATGATAAATATGCAGACGAATGACGAAAGCACTTGCCATCGCTCAATGACTGACGACGGCAGCTTGGGGAAATAAAACACAGCAGTACTTCATTCTGGTCGTCGCAAGGGGGCGCCAGCCGATAGCCAAACTAGCACTGGCCATGAAGTCGTAACTCACAGGGATCATTATAGCTAGACATTATAAAGTAACTCTCAGGAATCATCATAGCTAGACGTTATACAGTAACTCTCAGGAATCATCATAGCTAGACATTATACAGTAACTCTCAGGAATCATCATAGCTAGACGTTATACAGTAACTCTCAGGAATCATCATTGCTAGACATTGTACAGCAACTCTGAGGAATCATCATAGCAAAGTAATATACGGGGATTATTTCATAACACAACAACCCCAGCCCTTCACAACCTTAAACGATGCCTTGACCTTTGTTACTGATTTGATATATAAGTGGGTGTTATCGTTGTGTAGTTCTGGGAAGAGAGGTGTGCCCCTTGGTCAAGGTCCCCTAGCCACTGGCTACGGGCAATGTTTACATACTGGGACGCTGATTATGCGCCTCTTGCCCTCGCCTTATCTCTGGTCCCTCATCACCTGGCTTATATAAGGCTGACTGGAGCCACACCGCATTCATATTCAGCCGCGTCAGCCAGCCTGCTCCTCACCTGCAACTTATCTCCGTCAGCAAGCAATCGCAACACAGACATGGGACATCCTATTGAACAGTCAGGTGGGTTCCAACATCGCCCTATTCTCTCTCTATCATTTCAGCAGCTTATTTGTAAAGGTAGCGATACATTCGTTTGCCGATTCAGCCTCATCGCATCTGATAATCGAGCTCTGGAGTTGTTAGAAGTGACTTCGGTTGTATGTATAGTCATTGTGAAGCCCCGCAATTATCGATGATTTGGTGTTCCATTCAACAGAAAAGGGTTACATTTGATTCCGTTTTGCAGCTAGACAAAGTAAGAAACAAATCACCAATTGTACGAGATCGCTATAAAATGCGTATTCTATCAATTCAGTTGAGATGGGAGGCTTGACTTTTCCGCCACAGGATGCCTTGCAGTCATTGCCCCACCGGCTGTGGTATAAGCAATGGTGTTTGCACTTTATCTCCTCGCATCATTCACGTTTATCGCATGTTTGTTAAGATGCAAGTATTGTTTGGCTCGTAGTTTGTTGTGGGGACCTATTGAATACTTAACGTATAAGTAAAAACATCAACAAATGGCGTGCAGAAACTCGCTATGAGTACGTGGTGGTTGGAGCCGGACCTGCTGGGGTTCAGATGGCCTACTTCCTGGAGAAAGCCAAGAGGAACTACGTGGTACTGGAGGCGGGCCCCGCGGCATGCACATTCTTTTCCGAGTATCCCCGCCATAGACAGCTCATCTCCATCAACAAGAGATTCAATGGCTTCCCAGAAGACGAGTTCAATTTACGTCACGATGGAACTCCATCCTCTCTGATGACCCAGAGATGCGCTTCACCAAGTACTCCGACAAGCTCTTCCCTCCCGCAGATGCTCTTGTCGAGTAAGATACATTACCATTTTCTCCCAAATTTTCAGCACTTTCCATTGCTATTGATATCCCTTTACGGACTGACTTCTGTGTTCTTAATGCTCAACGACCACAATTAGTCATCAGGTTTTGAGTTTCTACAAGAGATGTTATTTGCAGTTATCTGGGAGACTTTGTCAAGAGGTTCAACCTGAACATCCAGTACAACACCAAAGTAGCCAAAATATCGCGCCCAGCGTCTCAGCCTCAAACTTTCAACATCAAGACTACCGATGGATTATCCATCGTCACTGACGTCATTTTCATGGCTACCGGCGCCATGAGGGAAAATGTTCCTGATATTCCAGGAAAGGAACTTGCACTGACTTACGCTAAACACAGCATTGACCAAGACAAGTACGCTAACAGGAGAGTGTGTGTCATCGGCGGAGGAAACAGTGGCTTCGAGGTGAGTCCAGTCATTCTGACAGCCAAGTAATGGCGGAGGGTGGTGTTGAATTAATCTAGCTTAGCACAGTACATAAATTATTCGGGGCTGTGTGTGAGTGGAATAACTCTAGTATAAAAAAATGGCGGTATTTGGCGAAGGTTTCGACTGTTCTGATAGTTTGTATGGATACAAGCGTATCATGGCCTGGCTGTGTTGATAGACGGCGGACCATCTGGCTGGGCACGCCAGCATCCTGCACGTTCTCAACGCGTCCCCATTCAAGTTGGCATGGGATACTCACTTCCCCGGCAACCTGAGAGCCATCAACAACAGCATCATTGACATGTTTCATCTCAAGTCTCTCCACGCCGTCAGGGTCGGCAAAATCAAGGTCAGTCTACTTACTGCGGGACGCTCTACTTGTCCCTAGCGCTGCTTGAGTGTATAGTAACAACTCCATTGATGGAGTATGATTTGATTCTAAACTTTACCCGTATAAGTTTTGTTTGTATTTTTGTTGACAGAAAATCAGTCGCAGGACTCTTGAAGACGGGCAGACAGACCTGCGAGTCGATTACGACATGCCACTGGCTCACTGGAACCCCCCGGTAATGGCGCATCTCCATGGACACTACGATGACGTCATCTTCTGTACAGGCTGGAAGTACGTCAACCCGGACATGTTCGATGATGAATGTCGGCCAGGTGAGCCAGCTTTCCTTGTTATGGATGATATTCACCACAGAAGTTCAGTTACAACCATTCCAAATGGTCCGCTTAAGGAAATTTGCACGTTTACTGTATGTATGGTTTTGATGTTGTAGAGATCACCCCATGTGGAAAGTATGCCATCTTGAACGAGCAGTGGGAGACGAGCACTCCCAACCTGTTCGTTCTTGGCACAGCCACCCAGCAACGCGACCGACGCGCAGCCTCATCCTTCATCCACGGCTTCCGCTACAGTGTGCGCGCGCTCAGCCAAGTTGTCGAGCACCAACGCCACCAAGTTCCTCTGCCCTCGAAGACCTTCAACGAAATCAACATGACCGACCTCACCGAGTTCCTTATTAGTGAGTTATTTTGTCATGATAGGTGAAATGATTGTCCCCTCTTTCCCTAAAACTTATAGAAACAGTGACAGTGTTGCCAATGGTTGACACCTGTTCTTGTGTTGGCAGAGCGATTCAGCACATCTTCTGCTCTGTACCAACTCAACTACGGTGTGCTCTGTGACCTCCTCGTCTTCAAACCCCAATTTAAGGAAGCCAGTATGGAAAAGGGGGACAACTTCCAGGGCAAAGTTGACTACTATTACGAGCTCCCCGGAGCATGGGCGGAAAAGCAGAGCCTCCTTAAAGACCAGGAACACGCCTGGTTTATTATCTTCAAAGACTCCAGAAATGAGTAAGTATACTACATACTTGGTTACACCTCTTAGTAGCTGTTCAAGCAACTGTAGAATAACCTGCTGATGTTGATGAATCCATCTAAGCAAAGACGGCAATTTATCGTCACTGTCATTCACCCGAGCATTGCCTCTCTTTTCAGCTTTCCACAGACCATGCCTGCCACAGATTTCGCCTCACCTCCGGATCTACTTGCGCCCTCGCAACACTGCACTGCATTCGTTCGCCCAGTGATTCGCCGCTACGTCAAAGGTGTCATGGTGGAGGAGTTCGCCGTTACCGGCAACCTGATCGTTCGCGCCGACCAGCCAACACTTGATGGTGACAACAACCCCATTCGTGGAAAGAATAGACTGAAGAACCTCATCGCTAGACAGGTTCGTTATCATATTCATATCGACACTAAATGATAGTCATTGAAAATACCGCTGGATTACTGACTGGCGGGAGTTCATAATCCTTGTACATTTTGACATTGGTGACACAGAAATAGTGCTTTTTCCATGGCCTGTTTTTGTGAGATTCCATCAAGGACAACGCATTTGATCTAATTTACTGTCTACAACACTGTCACCACGCACATTCCCATCAATGGAGTCTAACCTTGCAGCTGGACGAGGACTATGTTGGTTTAGGGTGAAGATAATAACGGGGGACATAACACGTGATTATTGGCTACCGATATAATCAAAGTCATTCGTGATATCTGAGCTTTATCTAAATAAAGTTCCGCAAACTCTGTCAAGGGTGGTCGCTCAGGAATATTATGTGAAGTCATACGATGCAGTGTTAGAACTGGGCCAGTGTTTTGAGCTGATGCTATCTCGCAAATCATATGACAGCAAACGTTCATCCGACGATTGCTTCCTAATCTGTGCTGGGCTTGCAAAGATGCTTGTTGCAGAATGTTAATTCTCACAGCAATTACTTTAACTGCTATCTGCTGCAAAGCTTGGTCACACTCATATGTAATCACCTGCTCTACACTCTCCAGTCAACTGGTCTATGTTGAACTTGGAAAATACTTTGAATTCCATTCTAAATTATATTTTGATTTTCAGCTCAACATCAAGGGGGAAGAATTCGACGAGGCTCTCTTCTCTAATGAAACCTACAGCACCATGTTCACACCATTGTCCTCTGACGAGATGCAGAAGAAGGTCATGTTTGAGGAAAATGAGGCCAGCAAGTCATGTCATTTCCGCGCCAATGTCAAGAGTATGAAAGCCAACATGAAGGCCAACGAAAACATGGGCACAAATGGTGACGTCATCCTCATGGATTGAGGTTATATGAACGGTATTGGTGCAACATAAGTACCAGGAACATTTGGAAATGGCAATATCCATTGTTGAGTCAAAGTGTACTGGATTAGATGGAGAATAGAGAGGCAGTGACCTCTGTTGACTCTCAGTGCTGGCTCTGTGGATTCCTCTCACCTGCAGCACATCAGCGCTTGCAATACTGTGATTTCTATAATCTTTTGGCAATACAGCCTGATATGAATGACTCTTTCTTTGATATATATGCAGGAATGTTTGGTGGTATTTAAGGTATGGTTTGAAATAAAAATTATATTATTCTTTTCTCTAAAGTTTATAATGATTGTTGAAACATCGTGAAGACGTACATATGAAAATCACCCAGCCACGTAGAAAACTGTCTAGAGTCATTAAAAAAGCAGTCTGTTTAAGAAAGGACACATTTTTCATATCAAAACAACACGGCTTTTTTATGATAGCAAAGTTTCAAAGGGATGACAGGGCCTAAAGCAGACAACCCATTTTTGCCCAGCGTAACGATAGCTCAGTCTCACAAAGACAACCTAGTAACAAAGCAATGCTAGTCTCATCAGCCCATAAAGACAATTGTCGTATTTAAACATTGTCGGAACAACACAACCAAGTCGCATAAAGACAATAAGTCCACTCAAAAACGTAAAAACTGCCTAATCCCAGAGAGACACCAATCTTTTTGTAACCACACAGTAAGAAGTACACTATGTTTATAGTACTGACATCTTGATTTTGTCGCTAGAAAAGATAGAGTAAATGAAATTGTCCTTACTTAATCCTTCAAAGAGGTAGGGATGAAATTTCCAGTTGATGCGACTGTAATCCTCCATTACAAATTCCCTAATATCAATGTTATCATATTAGGATCCAATGTTATCATGCTAGGATCCAATGTTATCATGCAAGGATCCATACAAACTATCAGACCAGTCGAAATCTTTACCAAATACCTCTATTTGTGTTACAATGGAGATATTCCGAATAATTTATATACTGTGCTATGATAGATTAATTCCACACACACCCGATTAATTGATGTACGATTAATTGGTTGTCGCCATCCAGCCCAAACTCAAAAATATATTGCTTACCTTTTTATGATCCTTGAGAATGACTGTATTATGTCTAGCTATGATGATCTCTGAAAGCTACTGTATAATGTCTAGCTACGATGATCTCTGAAAGCTGCTGTATAATGTCTAGCTATGGAGATCCATGAGAGTTACTGTATTTTGATTTTTTGAACGCCACCTACACCCCATTAAGCAGTCTCCTTATTTTATGGAAACTGCAATCATTGCACGTGTGGTAAGCAATACTCCCGAGCTTTACTATTGGCGGTAGTTACCATAACGACCGGCGACTGTTGTGGGTATGCTCATGTTTTTAGAGAATATTAATGAAAAGTCGACATAAATCCATAAAAACGTGCCACTGCATCACACAAATTATTATTTTTTTTCCATTCCAAGGCAAAACAGATGGTGAGGTAATAATGTGATACATTATTAGGCCTCGGGTGAGAAAGATGAAACAGCTTGTGGCCAGTAACAGAGTAACAGCTGAACTGTATCTTTGTTCCAGATATTTCCCTTATCTGTGACCTTTGATGATTTATGCAAGCGCGTTGTTTATGTGTCAACCATGTCGAGGAGCAGTGTTCATTAAACTTACACGTGATTATGAAATGAGCCTTTAGCCGAAGGTCAATGACAAGGCGGAGCTCCTGAGCCCCATGCTTGATGTAATATTGATTACCATAAGGACATCCCGGGTTAGTTGCGTGGTCGGCACGTGCAATCTCTATTCATTTGATGCGTAGTGTATAACTAAAGTAATGCGATTTTCGCATATGTCCAGTGTTTTGAACATGATAAGTGCATATGCATATTTTATACTGTCCATATAGAGATGTCTCATTTTTCCTGGGGTGAATTGTCAGTTTTGCATGTTACTTGCGTTAAGAAACATGGCTGTCTGGGGAAACACTGTGTTGAATCTTCTAACGATTGAAACACGACGTAGGTAAAGTATCACCTCCTTGACTGCTACATTGTCGAATGGAAATGTGTTGAAATTTCTGGAACATATCCAGCTCGGTGACGTTTCTCAATCATCCCTGAATTAGGAAGGAGGTGCACTGACCAATCAGGTGCAGACGGAGTAGTCATCACTACTTCCAAGTCCACGACGAGAGCAGGCCATCATCCCCCAATGGGTATCATCTTGGATGTCTCCCGGCTCTTTAGGCCCATGGCGTGATTGCCGCCCATCCCCTCTCATATACACGTTATTCAAGTGGTATAAACGTTATTTAAGTGGTATACACGTTATTTAAGTGATATAAACGTTATTTAAGTGGTATACACGTTATTTAAGTAGGACACAGCCTCCACTGGGCAACTAATTGGTAAACAGCGACAGCAATGTGGTCACCCTCGGGTGGCAGTTTTAATTTGGATTCCATCCCTTCCATCATCAACCAATACCGCCCCCCGCCCCTCGCCCCCCCCCCCCCACACCCGCCCTATGGTCTGACTCCGCAACGAACTAGTTTAAAAAGTTATTTTGTTAGTTAGTTGGTCATCTAGTATTATGTAATTATACTATATGTCATAGGCTCGTTGTTGTTGTCCATGCATAATGGTTCCAATTGAATATTTATGTATTTTGCATGACGTGGGTCAGCCTGTGTAACGCTGACGTGTTATCAAAGAGTTTATAGCTACGCTAAGAGGGCTCACTTCGAGTGGCTCTGCGGAGATCACTTCCCTTATTATAATACACTGCAATCGTAAGGTGGCGCTACCGTGACACAAATAAAAGCACTGAGCTGACGTCACTGCGATCGATGAGAGCGGGTAAAATGTCGTTTCGCAGAGCCTTTCCACTTCAACAACATGCGCACAATGGGATTAAGGGAGCGAAAATAACAGGTGATAAATGTCAACTTGATGAATTGCCCCTCTGGGGTCTGCTTATCGAAAACAGTTCGCCTCTCACCGCGTCCACGCTGCATACGATTCTCGATCTTTCATGCCCGCGTTGTATATGGTGGTTTTAGATTGTCAACAACTGACTGGAGCTAGGGTACTGGCCTAGGGTAGACAATGACATTTGTTGACTTGTCAGGGATAAATTAAATTAAATTAGCCAAATTAAACAGAGAATACCACGTGGTTTTAAGAGACGCTATGACAAGACGCTATGACAAAACGCTTCGGTTGACAGGTGGCGTCTTCACATATTATATTCTATATATATATGCATCTATATACATGTATATATATATATATATTTATATATATATATATATATATATATACATATATATATATATATATACATATATTTATACATATATATATACATACATATAAACATGTATATATATATGTATATGTACGTGTATATATATGTATATGAATATTGATATATATATATATATATATTCATATATGTATAATATGAATATAATCAAGTATATACATATTTATCTATATACATGTATGTAAATATATATAATAATGTGTTATATATATATAAGTATATATCATCATATACATATATATATACATTTCATGGGATATGTAAATGCATATATGTATATATATTTGTATATATATATGAATATACATATATAAATTTATATATATAACTATATATATATGTTTATATATATACATATATACATTATATATATATATGTATATATATATATATATATATATATATATATATATATATATATATATATATCTATATATATCTATATATATATATATCTATATATATATATATATATATATATATATATATATATATATATTTATGTGTGTGTGAATGTGTGTGTGTGCAAACACCTTTCAATTGGGGTAGTTTAGCTAAGTAAGGAAATAACTTATATACTAATAGTGCATTCAACATAAGGTACTTTTTCTTTGTAAACTATAGTTACGTGGTTTCAAAGTTCGACGGGAAAATATCTAGATGTGGGTATCTTATTGATGAAAATTTTATTTCTTCGCGTATGCACAAAGCTGCACATATCGATGATAACCAACCACTATTTTTGATAGGACAGAACCAATTGGACATTCTCGTATATTGTTTAAAAGATTAAACATGACCTAGTTCATTCACACCGCCATTGGTGGAAATGACAGCCAACATGACCTAGTTTATTCTCACTGCCATTGGTGGAAATGACAGCCAACATGACCTAGTTTATTCTCACTGCCATTGGTGGAAATGTCAGCCAACATGACCTAGTTTATTCTCACCGCCATTGATGGAAATGACAGCCAACATGACCTAGTTTATAGTTTTATGCTCACTGCCATTGGTGGAAATGACAGCCAACATGACCTAGTTTATTCTCACTGCCATTGGTGGAAATGTCAGCCAACATGACCTAGTTTATTCTCACCGCCATTGATGGAAATGTCAGCCAACATGACCTAGTTTATTCTCACTGCCATTGGTGGAAATGACAGCCAACATGACCTAGTTTATTCTCACTGCCATTGGTGGAAATGTCAGCCAACATGACCTAGTTTATTTTCGCAGCTATTGTTGGAAATGTCAGCCAACATGACCTAGTTTATTCTCACTGCCATTGGTGGAAATGTCAGTCTTTGGCGTTTTGTACAGTCGAATATCGAGTGACGGACAGCTGCTATCCATATCAAGGGTTCGATCGCGTCAACCGATCCCTTCCAACAAGTTGTGGAACGAGGCAAATGAACGATGCGATGAATGAATGAGTAATACAGCGTTGCTAGCTATCACATTCTGTTGTAGGTAATATCTAGGTGATCTTCTTAAAACGTTCACGTGTTTAAACTATATATGGCGAATCGATTCTTGGATACGTTTGGATGTAAGGTTATACGGGATGATCGAGGATAGACAATGTCATGCAAATCCATACGTTTAACACGACAGTTTCATTCGTGGCAATATTTTGATTTTATCAACTTAACCTTTTATTTCTAAGTAAGGAAAATTTGTAGACGCATAAAGTAAATCAATGATACTGTCGTGTTACTGCCCTGTTATTGCTAATAGCATGTTGATCGATTGGTAGGGCTCGGCGTCGTCCCAATTCCAGTATCAGTCCACAGCTCTTGAGATACAATACCAAATATCACGGGTGATGGCTGGCTGCAGCACCTCTATGGACGGATGGCACAGATTAGGGGGACGTTCGGTGATGCCAACAGACATCATAACGCCCACCCCATGCGTAACCTTGTCGACAGCGCAGTGCATCACAAATCACTTATTATCATAACGGAACACGGTCTTGAACATTAAACTACCTCAAACAACCTCTATCGGTTCAAAAACGGCCTTATTTTGACTACCAGGTTTCTAAGAAGGGCGAATATCAGTCCGATAGGTAAATATAAGACCCATCTCGTACGAGATGATACATGTCAGTCAGTAGGACAAACTGACGAGCTGCTTACGGGTTTATCCCGCCTCTTATGCTTCTTAAGAGATGAATGCAAATTAGCGTCACGGTTGGAAGTGAGGTATCGAAAGTTCACACGCCGTTCTTGATTGAAGCCACCTTTTGACCTTTGTGAAAATGCATTTGTAAGAAGTGTTTAGAATGCGCATATAACGACATATTTGTAGATCTAGGCCAGGTGTGATTTGCGTTGAATCATTCTCCACGGCTGTTCCCATCCACTCTATGATGACGTCATAACAAATGGCGAGTGTGCCGATATTTTGGCGGCGTTGGAGAGGAAGGCCGTTGTATAAGCCCAGGCGAGTTATTCAAACATATCGAGTTATGCATCTTGTTGTGGTGGTCTTTCTGTCTGTGTATACTTTCACAAAAGATATTGCATTTTTATATTAAGTAGAAGTCGTAGGATCGGCCTGTTAATATTGGGATAGACACCCTACCAGGCCACGTTGAAAGCCTGACATGGGGTGAGAGTCACATATTCATCCATTGAGAAAAGCAATCGCTTTGTTACGCGAGAGCTGACATTTTCCTGACTGGAAGCTCTGTTCTAAGTTTTGTTGGCAAGAGTTCACTTGCGATCCTTTATTCACTTGAAATCGACAGCGTACGACCCATTTACTTCTCTCTCTCTCTCAGGGAAGTTTTTTCTCGGCCTGTCAACATTTATAAAGAGTCTTCTATTTCCCCTTCCTGCCTAGCTGTTTGAAAACGACGCAATGTTATAAATTTTGAGATCGATTCAGACAACTGCCAAACACCAAACATACCCAAGTGATAGAGTTTTAGAATGCAATGATGTTCACGGACAATTTTATCCCTTTGCGGCGAGATATTTCATCCGTGGTAATTAGTTATATAGATCGATAAATTTGGAAGCGGTAATAAGTCCAAAACACAGCACAATGTTTGTTTTCAAGTTCAAGGCCACGTACATCGCGCATGCTCAGAATGACGTGACCCGTCGACGACTATTGCTTCCTGCGTATGAACTCGATAAGATACATCAATTTGGAACTCAATAAGATACAACAGTTTGTATTCAAAGTGCGTCAACGTGCTTCGCAAGCTTAACAGGGAGGCAATGCGGATATGGCGGCGGGAAATAATGCGACCCAATATTTTCCAAAATGGCGGTCATCGCATCGCGATTTTTCGGAAATAATATATCGATGGCATTTCTTCAAGTAGTGGTTAGGTTTTGGTGCGATACGATATATTTTTTCACAGGCATTTGATATATGTTGTTTTCTAGACGCCAAACCCAGCGATAAAGTCGAACGCATGTTTCAATGTGCGCCCAAATATTTATAATATATATCTATATTACCGTTCGACCGGAGCTAAGCTTTTGCCTGCCCTGTCTGTGCCGTCCTACTACCTAGGAAAAGCGAACATATATGTAGATATATATATATATTTATATATAAATATATATATATATATATATACATATTTATATGTACATAGTATATATATATATATATACATACATATGTATATAAATATGTATATATATACAAAGTATATATATATGTATATAGATAAAAATACATATATATATATATATATATACATAGTATATATATATACATATGTATATGTATATATATATATATGTATATATATATATATATATATATATATATATATATATACATAGTGTATATATATACACAGTATAAATATACTATGCAGACACACATGAACAAGATACCAATAGGCCATGAATATCTGCTGCTTTCGAAATCCTTTACCAAGAAATAAAATAGTACACGTACCTGTGCTAATTTTTCCAAAGATATATTGATAATAGATTTAGAGGGGCAAGTGTACGATTTCAGACTGCTAGCTTGATTTATAATAACTTGTGTCCGTTTTGTAACAGACAGACGGACAGACCGATGATTGGAAATGCAGACTGACCAAGACAGAGCAAAAAGACAGCAAAAACGGTGACTAACTGAACGGTATGATTTTATTGCTGGGTACATTGTCTACCAGTATGCATTTTTTTGCGACTGAAATGCCTGTGTATATTTATGGTTCTTTTGGTTGTGGAGTTTTCATAACCCATTTATGATGTACATAGTAGGCTGCCCTGGGAACCGTGTACGACTCAATGTCAGTCTGTCCAATGACACACGCTGAGCTTGAACCAATTCAGTGAGATATTCGCCTATTTCCTTTCATTGATGGAAGACCAAGGAATGGTAGGAAACAAAATGATAAATTAACTGCTTGAATGACAAAGCAAGAAAGCTAATATCAATGTCGCTAGCTGATCGTCGTGATTATGGATAGTACCGTGGCTGTATATGACGACTCCGACCTACAATACTGTATCTCGGACGATATTTACTCTTTCATTTGAGATGACATCAAACCAACCTCAGTCAACATATACAATGTTTAGTCGAAAGCTGTCAATTGAACACGTCACGTGCCAGGGTACTTCGAAAAGGACGAGGCGAACCAGAAGGCTTGGTTCGTTGCTAACGGGCATTGTGATGTCAATGGCGCAAGAGCGTCTTGAATTAGTGCGATTCTGTCAGCGTATCCGTGGTGGAGCTTCAAAAAAACGCACAGATCCTTGGACGGGGTCCACGCGCTGTTTGTCACCATGAGCACGTCATCAGCGCGGAGACCAGCTAGTTTCCACACAGCCCTTTCCACGACAATAGAGGTATAACTGCTGGGCTCGGTATCACATAACTTGGTGCTGGCGTTAGGATTTGAATTATTGTTATACCGAGATAGAGAATGTTTGAGGAGTACATGTCTTAACTTAGGAACAACGCGCTTGAAGCGTAGTGCCAAATGAAGGTCATACCACTCTGTTGATATATGATCCCCAGGCCACAACAATATGAAAGCGTCTACCACTGTTTCCAGCTCATCAAAATGCTGGCGGAGCCATGGTAAACTCGCCACATCGTCCTCAATGACAACAATACTGATGAGCCGTCTCGTCTTCTCCGACAATCGCAGTTGGCTGCCTCGGAGGAGACCACTGTGGTTCGTAAGCGCCACGGGAAGAGAGCAGTATTGTCCATACCAGTGTATGTCACATACACACACATTACTGTGTCTGTATGCGGCAGAATGAACCAAACCTCGGTATAGACACGGCCCGTGGTCTGTCGAGATCAAGTAAGAGTTGGGATCCTCGCGAACGAGCAGCGTGTCTTCGCGAAATGAGACAACTCGTGGCCGGCGATTGTCGTCTGTTTCCGTGACGCCGAGCTGCGGCTGTATAAACTGTTGGCTGAAGTGTGTACGCGGTCTGGCGATGGTTTGCTGAACGTCTATAGTGCTATCCTTTGAGATAATTAGGACGTAAAACACTAGGATAATAACATCCACAGCGATCAGGGCCAACACAGCCCTCATCAGCCAGTGTAGCAGAGACAACGTCTTCACTCTCACTATCTGCCTCATTTCGTCAGGACACATGGCTCCTTCTGCGATTTGCTAACTTCGAACTTGTAGAAGAGTTTCGCTGCTTCCTCCTGTTTCCCTTGTCATGTGCCGTAATTGATACGAACGAGAGCGAGTTGTTTATTTTACTAGGCTCAACGGCTGGTGTAAAACTCACATTGACGCGCTGTCCTCAACTCAGACTCAATCCATTCAAATGATTTGGAATAGTTGGCACTGTGTGACACCATAAGCAGCCTATATCCACGCCCCGTTTGCCACGGTAGCAACTGACTCAGTTGAGAACTTTAGCCTACGCTGTGGTTCGTGTGCGCATTCACAACCAGGCCCATCGACCCGCCTTCTTTCTGTTTGTTTGATAAACAAATCGGCAAAAATTCCTACTGCGGCGTTCAAGGTTGTTGCTGTATTATAATACGCACGTGTCACTCATGTCTCGACTAGGATGCTCCATATGTGTATATTAAATTGCGTGTGTTCATCTTGGAATCTTATCGTCGACACCAGTTCCGTTTCTTAAGTAAGACATGCCAAAGGAACATTTAATGTCCGAATTAGCCCTACAGGACGTATTATTGATATGTATATCACCGTCCGACCGAGGCTATGTCCGAATAATTGACCCCACAAATACTACTACCAGAAGTCACGCATGTAAAAGGAGGAGTGTTTTGTATCAGGTGGCGAAAAACAACATGTGCTATTTGGGGAAGCCAGCTGCTTTAAAAGGAAATGTGCCATCGTAAGTTATTCTCCGTTGGTTTAACAAAGCACGAAAGATTGTTTACAAGGTTTTGACAAATTACTCAGGGGTCGAAGGTTATTTGGGGCTGATTTTTGGTTTGCAAGGAGACATCCACATAAGAAAGGTACATGTGTAATTTGGGACAGCTAGCTTGCTTTATATGGAAACGTGCCAACAAAAGTTATTTTCCTTTGGATTAACAAAGTGCAGGAGATTTTTGGCAAGTTTTTCTCCAATTACTCAGGGGTTGAAGATAATGTGAGGCTGATTTCTGGTTTACAAGGAGCCATCAACATCAGATGGGTCCATGTGTAATTTGGGGAAGGTAGCTTGCATAATAATAAAATGCCACCCAAAGTATACGAATGGCGACCTCCTTCACACAAAACACCCCTCCAGCTATCGCCTTAACTTCAACTTCCCGCAACTCTCAAGCCACTCTCCTCTCATGCCTTATGCAAGGACGGGAAAACGCAAACTTAGTTTAATTATTCGAGGTCAAATATCCTCCTAATCAAATTAAGTATTTAATATTATTTTTCCCGGCGGACAATATTAGTTGGTCTTCGAAGACGCAAGGATGTGGCGCGGAAGATGAGCATTTCCGATTTTGAAATAAAAAACGAATTATGTCTACCTAGCCTCATTTCTTCACTTTCATAGTATTCTTCGTACATATTTCCCTTTTCAGAAATTTTTCCAACCAATGTCATATTATTTTCCATATACTATCTTCCCAGAACAGGATGCCTATATTAATATTATATGTATAACCATTTTTTTCTTGCAATTATTTCACACAAACTTCACACACATATTTCTTTCACTATTCCAACCATACAACATTTTACCAACCATACCATCTCAACCACGTGTCAAACACAATCATTCAAACGCATGAAACAGTCGTTAGCAGATTCAAATTACTGTCAAATCTAAAATCTAAGCGTACAAATTCATCAAAGCGAACTCAGAAACCAGCTGAAGTGTCAGTGATAAAAATCCAAATCCCGATAACAGTAAGTCTTTGTAAGCCTCGAAATTCAAATTTTACCGGTTCAATTTTGCTGTCTCAAGGTTGAAAGCTGCCACCCTATTAATTGCACTTCAATGCGAGCCTAATCCACGCTACAGATAAACAAATCTCACATTTAACACAGTCTCTAGAGTCGGTCTCCAAAGGAACATCCACCTTTGACGCTTAATCTCACGCGTCCTTTGCCGCCACCCGAAATCCAGTAAACTGTTAGTCCAGGTTAAAATTATAAGAAGACTCTTAAAACTCGCCTTCTTCCACACAGCGCAAACTTGATACAATGATATTATCAATTATGTTCACTAGTATTTTACCTCTAAGTTTGCAGATTACAAGACAAAATATTACTATAAGTGAAGTCAACTGCGCTGTTATCGCACCGTCTGTCATATAATGTGGACACGCGTACAATTAGTGACCCTTTATGTTACACATTACCCATAACGCTAATCTTATATTATTCAAGTATATGCGGGGTATAATCTCATGAAGGAATCTGCAGCTTAGGGAAGACGTGCGTATCGTTAACATTTAATTCTCAATACAAATATATATGAGATATTTATATTGATCTTTCTCTCGCACGTACAACACATGCAATTAAAGTGTCACATCGTTATGTATCCATGTTAGATAGTGGCCATGTGCAACATATATATTCTTTCAGGCATAATTATTCTAAACAGGCTTTCAGCATCATATCGCTCTTAATACTATCTTGGGCAATAACCGTCACTCATTTACACGCACTCCAATCACCTTATGCAAAGTAATACACAATCCTTCAAAAACACACCTCACTCTTTTCTTTGCATAGCACACCAATATTCATTTTGATGTTATAATATTACACATAAGTTACATACTCACTCACACTTACACTCACACATTGAACGCTCATGTTTTTAATATATCCTACATTACCCATCATCAAGACACACTGATCGCTGCCGTAAGTTCATTTGTTCCCAGGTATATTTACGCCATACAAGAGGGAGATAACGCCTTCACCCGACGCCCCAACACCTTGTAACCAAAGCTTATTTCTTCCTGACCAGGGATTCAGTGGAGACACACAACGGCTCAACCAGGCGTCGGATAACGCACACCTCCACATAAAGCAACACCTGGCGAACCCAATACGGCAGCCCTTGGGAGATTTCATCTCCAAGTAACATCGACACAAATCCATCAATTCCGAATAATTTCCATGGCATTAGTCCATCGTTTTTGTATAATTAGTTTTCATAACATTAGTTAAATTCTTCCATAATTAATAATTAAATTAGTTACAATGAGCTATTTCACTATTCCACCATTGTCAAGTATCGGCTCCATGTGGTTTTAGAGCGGAGTAATACTGTGGAATGTAATTAATGTCAAAGGTTAAATTTCAATATGTCACCATTAAGGCTAACGAACCTAGAATAACCCTATTGAATAATTAATACGCAATTCATATATATATCCAACGAAATTAGAGGAACACTTTTTGTAAAATTATTATAATCTCATCATCACTTATCCATTTCTGTTAATTATCTTTCTTATGGACATGTCCCAATGTCAAATAATATGACGCATGTCCAAGCTACTCTGGAATCATTCAAAATTCAAAATCAAATAATATTGGGCTCATGTCGTGCTGTCCCTTTACTCTTTAACTCATATTCCAAATTTCCCTTCACTAAATCTTTAATTAGTTTAACTTCGTCAATTTTCGAAATACAAGGGTAAACTCAAAATTGATTGAACAGTGGAAGTTCAACTTAACTATGGTTGGGGAGGATGTTATGATATTAATCTGGCTCATCTGACTCGTGTTATTTCTCTGGCTAGTCCCAACTCAAGCAACTACAAGCAGCAACGTTATCCTATAAACGAAGGAGCGCGCATAAGTATATAAGCAAGAAAATTAAGTATATCGATATGTTACACATAAATATAGAAGCTTGGTCCTCGGAATTTTAGGCATTGGGAAGTGAGCCGGTAACAAAGCGACTGTGTTCACAACAGGCACTCGAGTCAAAAATTGCCCATCCGCTCTGATTTATAAAGACTTTGTGTATGAGATGCGTGAGAGTTCTACATCAGCGGCGTTCACAGTCCACCGCGTTGAACAATAGGGTGGTTTCATTCGCACGGGCCTCATATGGTAAATTCAAATGCACCCATGGACACGAATATAAAGGTCGTGTAAACAGGTGAATAATTGATAGCTTGGGGTCATCGGCCTTGTGGCTGGCACATGTTTACTCGTTCAGCTGTTGAGCACTTCCTTGCCCTGCAATAACCGCAACCAACTCAAAGAGAGTCAGTTAAAGTAAGATAAGGTAAGTTAAGGTAAACTGAAGTAAAGTAAGATTTAACAGCACACTAACACTAAGGTATAATATGGTGCCTATGACTAAGGTAACAGCATGTATACTTGTGACATTGGCCAATCAGCGACGACGACCCTGACTTGATTGAGCAGCCGACTTCTATGATAAATAGAAACAAGAAGGATATACACGTTGGATGATGATGAAAAAGATAATATTAAGGCATGTCACCACCTGACATGCAAGCTTCTCGTCAAGGTGAAATCCACCTATACGAGTAGCAACCCATGGTAAACAGGTCGTCCGCTATTAGTCGCCTCGGCTGCCGGAGGCTATACTGGGCCTATTCCACCCCCGTACCCACAGGAGACAAGTGTCAAGACTTCCAATTCAATGGGTCCTTCATGTGATAGAGCACCTTATAATAAGCTGGATGGGAAAATATATTAAATTCTTTTTTCCATATTTCTGCCATTATATCAAAACATTTTTATATGTAATAAGGTATAAATGATTTCGTATTTCCTCGTCCTTCCCTAACCCAGTCAAATCGTCCCTCTTAGCGAACATGTGAGCTCTTTGCCACCATTTCATGGATTTCACGTGACTGTTATTCTTCCAAGATGCATGCGGAAATGTGATCATTATCAAACATTTATAGGGAGATACCTATAGAAATCGTTTAGC
Source organism: Urechis unicinctus (assembly GCA_034190875.2). Taxonomy (NCBI): domain Eukaryota; kingdom Metazoa; phylum Annelida; class Polychaeta; order Xenopneusta; family Urechidae; genus Urechis; species Urechis unicinctus. The sequence goes on along the minus strand of CM067349.1, from coordinate 57,664,292 downwards.
TGTTTTGTCTGATTGCGGGTTATTTTCCGACACACAGCCGCATGGCCAGATGTCCTCGTTGACATCGCACTCGCTAGTTAACACAAACAATCATCTTGTCATATTTGACTTGAGTGATTTAAGGCGAACAGACTGCTCGAGTAACCGCGGAAGGGCGTGGTCTTGCAGATTCGACTTTCATAGCGTGTGGAATCATCAGTTTTCAGGATTCACGCGTTTACTCGTTCTGTCGCGTCGATTAGTGAGTGAAAGCTTGTGATCGCTTCCAATTTTGGTCTCATGGCTTCACAGGCTTTTACTCATAGAGAAAAATATCACTGTCGAAGGCAATTACGGTGAGGTATAATTTTATACAATGGTGTAGGCCAAGTTACACCTGGCAATGATATGTAAGAATGTTAAAGTAATGATGGCCTGTGATGGGCCCGTGATGGCCCGTGATGGAGCCTCTTTTGTCGCGGTCTTCATTAATGTATTCTGCTGTCATTCGCGCTAATTGAGATAAACACAGTTGGTGCAAACACAGGCGCTCGGTTCCCGGTGCCTAGCTTCGGAGCGCCGATACGCCATTTGTGTACAGGCAGCGGCTGATTAATAAGGTGTGGTCTGGGCATGGGATGATAAGGTATGGTATACGAGTGGGTGATAAAGTATGGTATAGGTGTGGGTGATAAGGTATGGTATAGGTGTGTGTGTGACAAGGTATGGTATAGGCGTATGTGATAAGGTGCGGTATAGGTGTGGGTGGTAAGGTATGGTATAGGTGTGTGTGTGATAAGGTATGGTATAGGTGTGTGTGTGATAAGGTATGGTATGGACGTGCATGCTAATAAGCTAGTCGTAGTGGGGCTGCTTGTAGGACCCCGACGATTTACTTGACGAGTTGGTGACATTCAAAACCGACAGAATTTTCGGGCGTAATCTTACATGGCGATCGGGTTCCACTGTGTGTGGAGGAGGATGATTAAATAAATGCCTAATGTCCGAATGCAAGTGCTGGTTCAACTGTCAGGTGACTAGGCCAGGTTGAGCGACTGGAAGCTTCCAGTGACCACAGCTGTCAAACCAGTAAGTGGACCTGTATTGAGCCAGTACAAGTATACAGGGTTACTCTGCGTCTGCCGGACTTCTATGGGACACTGAGAGAAAGAAATGCTACTAAAGAACTAATTCATATTTGTGTCTGTCTGTCTGTATGTCCGCCTGTGTCTGTATGTCCCCTATGCGCATCAAGATGGTGCACTCATGAGATATCAATGGAGTTTCATTTGAGGTAACTTTTCAAGCTTGCTGTCATTGGCCATGGATTCTTCATCTAGGGTCACACGAGGACAAATTAGGGTCATCATAAGCTGCAGCCTCGTGGCGGGGAGAGGGTGGGTCATGACGGGGATAAGGGTGGAGACAGCGGATATTAGGATGGGTTAGCATGGCGAGGGGTTGTGAGGGGTTGCAAGGCAAGGGTAATGGGGGTTTGGGTGGGAATCAGGGTCAGGCCATTGTGGTTATTTGGGTTCTAAGGTGACAAAACCTTTATACAATCTAAGGGTTTGTGGACAAACATACAGGGCTTGAAAGTGCAACGTCACACCAGTGATCACGGTCGTCCCTGGCATATTCATACCCCTTCTCCGCTGTATTCTATGTGGGAGGTGGTGGTGGGTGTGGTTCAATATCTCTTAGCTTACTCCACATCAAGCCTCATTAAGGGGTATTGAATGTGATACTTGAATCTGTTTCGTCGCGCCCGCTGGTGCGGGACTAGTATGACGAGGTGGAGGGTCGCGGCGCATACGTTAATGGGGATGAAACTAACATAGCACTCTCCATGGCAGACATGTTTGACGCAATGCTAACATAACATCTCTGTAATAGTTCACGGAGCGCATGCGATTCGACCCGGTTGTAACCTCTGACCGGGCGATAACAAGCAGCGCGCGTCAAACATAAACAAACAAGAATGGTCAACATGAATGGAGCTTATCGGGGAAGCTCGGAAGTAAGCCCTTCACTGTCCACAAAGGCCGCATTTTGATGTCTTTGATTATGAACTTTCTTTACTTTATACGCTGCAGTTATTTAGGTTATACAACCAAGGCCCTGCAGTCACAAGTATTAAATTTTGTCAAATCTTATTCTGACTTTAGCAGTCCAAGTTTTTTTTTTTTTTGGTGTCTTTTTTCCATAAAACTTGTGAACTCACATCGGGGGGCAGGGGGAGCGGCAAATCTGGCAGCAAATGGTATATCAGGCTTTTCCCATACCCCGTTGGTAGATTAGCAACAACGTCGTTTCCCAAGAACAACTTCTCCAAACACTCTCGCTGCTTGTCTGTCATTTCCAATCCCGGCGTGCTTTTTTTAGTCGATTTTCGTTCACAAATTCTTCTTTACATCTGACTGCCGCCACTTTTAGAAACGCTTGACGGCCATGAAACGTCCGCGTAACTACTTTTTTTCGATAAAAGCCTCATATTGGGCCTATAAAAAGGTTTTCCATAACAGAATGATTATTATTATTCTAATCACACACAACAAGAAATGTTTTTGTAATATTTAAGAGATGACATTTCGTAATAATATTTCGTAGCGCAATGGCCCGAATTTGCCCCAAAGCGATTAGAGTATTGCAGAGGCGAATCCCAGCCTGCGCAGAAGCCGATGCGCAGGAGATCGCTGACATAAATGAGTGCCAGTGAACGCAAATCACTGATAATGGGGAGAGGGGGTGGGGGGGGGGGGGGGGGGGGGTTGAAGGGGAAGGGGACCGTTATGACTCCCATTTAGCTCGCTTGCTTTGGTAGGATCGTAATGGTCTACTCCGCCGAATGCCTCTTATAACATGAAATATTTGTCCTTACTCTCCCATCCCCCCTCACAGAGAAAGCCCCGAAGTCGAGAGGGATGTTCTTACGGTACATTTTGCCCGCAGCATAACGTCGTTGCTTTTATCACGGGCAATGATAGCTTGTCCTTGCTTTTATCAAAGGTATTTATGTCCCGTCCTTGTTCTGATCAGAGACATAGATAGCATGTCTTTTCTCCAAGGGTTAGATAGAAAGCAGTTGTTCTAATCACATGCATATATATATAATGTCTTTCCTCTTATCAAAAGCTTAGATTGCACGTCTTTGCTATTATCAGAAAACAAAACTGTATGCACCAGTACATTTAATCTATTTAATCCAGTGACAATGATAAGAAAGGGGTAGACTCATTGGGACTGCAACAACCCCATCTTTATAATGCTTCGATTCATGTTAGCAGCCCAATAAATGGGTGTTCACCACACGAGTTCAGTGTAACCCCCTCCCAGAATTAGACAGCCAGCCTATTCAACAGTTAACAGAAAAGCATAACATTGCTGTGGAGTTGGTTTTATTCATTCTTCTATTGCATCCAGGACTGCAGCCTGAAGATTCACCTCAGTTTATTTTTGAAAGCATAATTTAATTGTACATTGATTTGATGTGGAACCAGTTATCAAGGAGCAGTCCCTCTTTAACAAACCTAAACTCTGTAATCTACATGTTTACGTAGAAAATGGTGGTGTTGAATACACAGACTACTGAAAACATGGGACGGAATGGTTAACAATGTACAGGTGGTAGAAGTCAAAGTCTTGATTGTCAACAATACTGAGCAGATTACGGACCAACAAAAAGTCCACATCAATGGGCCAAGTGGTTAAATGAGCAGAAACAATAATCGATATACACAAGAGTATATAATTCACAATTTGTATTAACGTTAATGAGATAACAGAAACATTATGTAAACAATGTTTTTTTATATATAAAATATGCATAAATCGTTATATATGAATTGAAGAGAATACCCAACCCATAGCAACCCAACACAATACATACACATATCACAGACAACATAATAGCCAGTCAAAATGTTTTGAAAATATAATGCATTGCACTTATTTCAGTGATACAGGACTACATAATCACCCATATAAAAGCTATATAGTAAAATAGGCTCGATATACTGTCATGGCCTGAGTTATCACAAGATAAAGTATCAAAATATGCAGATGTTTACACATGTGACCCTAGGAGATTCTCTCGTAGAGTTGCTCATTGTAGACTACAGGCACTCGACGTGGCTTGTCCCATGCTTTCCTTCTTGGCTTTCTCCGACTGGACAATGACCCCAACAATGGCCTTCAGCCGCTTGCCACCTTTGAGGATGTTCTGTAGATCAGCCACCTTAGAGAAAGATCACAAGTCATACAAGCTCCATTAACATTCTGCACGTATCAAATGTTCACATACATTCAATTTTATATTGTAATTATAAACACATTTACATTCAATCTTAAAGAAGCTGGATTGGTGCATGCAATCAATTCCTAAATATGTCATTTAGAGAAACGCTGTTAACTGACAACAATGGAGGGATGCATTGTTAAAAGCCTAGCTGGTGACAATGCCAATGAAAAGTAGAGAGAAAAGTGTGGATGTGTTTCACTGTACACTTAGCAGTGGTACACAATCACTACATGGCTGGGTGAAGGAGAAAAGAGACAGGAAGACTTGATCATTATGCTTCACCATATCAAACACAGGTATTTAAACCTATGACAATGGACTGCAGCAGTGGTATTTGTTCTAGGCTTTGTAGGTTATGTAGTCGAAACGTATATAATTGGATATGTAATACAGCTTCTTACACATGGTGTCACAGTTATGCCATTTTTTGGATAGAGAGTATGGTAATATGAAGATAGATATGGCCACATTGCAAGATAATTAGCAAAATCTCAAACAAATATGGTTTACCTGTTTACACGGAATAGTCAAGGGATTTTATCTGAAATACACAACAATTAAGGCCAGATTTGGTTTGCAACTTGTTAACTTTGAAACAAGCATATCAAACAATGAACATTGTCCCAAGAAAAACGGAAATTTGTTTTCTTTGGTAGAAAGAATCCTTTTGATATTTGATATCATAAAACTATGTTTATCAACAGCAACTAGAGTATAATGAGATTCATCCCATAAGGACATTAATCAAATATCATGTTTACCAAACAATGCAACTGTACGCTGTATAGATTTTAAGAAGAAAAGTCTAACGCTAACAACACCAGTGGTTTTTGTCAATGGCTGCCAGGCCACAGAAAGGAGGTCCCAGCCAACTTACCTTAACATTGTCTTTCTTGTCTTTCTTGGCTTTGTCACACAGCTGCTGAATCTTTTTCTGGAAAGTAGAAATCAAAATGTTAATACTTAAATATTCAATTACAAACAAGGTACACTGATTTTAGTATCTAACCCAATAAGATGTACAAACATGCTATCAAAAAACAAGTCAGGAAAAATTAATCAGCGCTGTACACACCAACTTTACTTCTGCTCTTTCCATACGTCGCTTGAAAGTGTTCGCCTCAGCAGCCATCTTGTAATGATGATCATTCTAAAAGAAACATTACATCACTTCCGTTAACATTTGACTGACCACAAATTAACAAGCATCTTGCATTTCAAAAGAGTTACTATACTGAGTCTCTGTATTGGTTTTTATCACCCCACACAAACCCTGAGTTTCTTCAACACAATAAAATTATTATTTTTCAATAGAAAAAAAATTTCTTTAATATAATATGTGACGGTAGGTATTATCACCAAGTCTGTGACCAGAAACAAACATTTATAATGTATCAAATATATTAACACCACTAGAAACCAGCCGGTAACTGATAACAACATGGGTCAATAATGAACTGTAATGAATATAAGAAGAAATGTGACTGGATTACAGCAATAATTAGGTGCATCAGTAAGGCTCTATTAATGACAATGCATGGAAATTAATGGGATAAATATGCATTCTTCTCCATTCATGCCAAAATACACATCTTGGAATTATTGTTCAATTATTCTTATCAATATGGGCTCAATTTGGATATAATTGATGTGCGTTAGAAAATATCTTCATATGGGAGATCCAAATTAATGTACGTTAAAAATATCTTAACAGAAATCATTTAATCATTTTGAAAAAATATGACAGGCATCAATTGATTGTAAGATGAAAAAGCAACCCTGTTTGGACACAAGTGTAAATTCATACCCTGGTAAGCATTTTACATCCTCATTCTAAGCAAACTGATCAATTCGTAAAAATGTATTCAGCACAAACACTTAAACAAACTGATTAATTCATTTAAATATTCCATATCATCAATTAA